>BMAW01012636.1:297304-378622 GCA_019974015.1 Nephila pilipes | reverse complement strand
AGCGCGGCATGCTGCGGTAAAAAGCGCGCATGGCAGCGTACGCTACTGCGCTTGCCAGCGGGCGTACGGCAAAAGGCTCAATATTACATATATATATATGAGTTATTGAGTTACATATATATATATATATATGTATATATATATATATATATATATATATATTATTATATATGTATACATACATATATATATTATTATTATATATATATATATATATACATATATATATATTGTTACATCTTTGGAAGGGTCGGTCTCAAAGGCCTTCCAGTGGTGCAGAAAAAATAATAGATAGTACCGTAGATTTTAATCAGTTGTTAGAAAAAAATAATAGATGTAAGAGTTTATAACAGACACTTTATGTTGTTTCCAAATGGATGAATTTTTTACATCATGAGAAAAAATAATCTTGAATATGATGCAAGACAAATTTCTTATAGCAAGCCAAGAAAATGTTTTACAGCATATTAACTAGCTCAAGAGCTTAAAAAATAAATAGATTAAAAAATAAATAGATCGGAAAAATTTAGGACAAAACTTAATGTTTTATTGATAATTTTGCATTGTTTCTGGATATAAATTTTTAATGAGTTTTCATAATTATTTTCAATATTAAGAAATATTTATCTTGTGCATCATTTATAAACATTTAAATCTTAATCTAAATTACCTTCTATGTAATATATAGAAACTTAAGGTACAGTCACTATTTCCGAGATATTTACCCGTACTTTCAATAAAAAAATATTTATAGAAAAGTTTTGAAACATGGATCAGTATGTAAAATACTTATTTTATTTATTATCTCACTAACTGTTATGAAAATATAAATAAAGGATGTAGAGAAATATTATATTTGTGAACAGAAAATCATTTCTGTAAGTTTTTAAATTTGACAGTGTTTATAGAGATTTGAATAACAAAGAGACATAGGATATAAACATGTTGAGATATGTATTTGTAGATATAAAGATACGTAGATTTTTTTTTGTTTATGTACTCGAAGATGTTTATTTTGTTCATTATTTCATCAGCCGTTTTTTAAAACATAAGAAAATTGCATAGTAAAGTTAATTATGTAATTAAAAAAACATATCTGAAAGTTTTAAGTTAAACAACTATTTATGTTATAAGAGCCTTGATGGTGTAATACATTTATTTTTTAAGCAGTAATCTATTTTAAGATCATTTAAATGCAAGTAATTGTAATATTCAGAGAATTTTTCATGTATTAAAAACAAATTAAAGCGAAAATTACAAAATTCTAAAATTTATGTTATTGTTTACGGACCTTTTTAGTTATCACACTGCTTATAGATTACTTCAAGTTCAGGTTCAAGCATTATTTTGAAATTATTATAGGTAAATAACGCAGAGTAAGGTGTACAGATAACGACTTAAGATAATAGAAGATTCCAAAGTGTGATGTTATGCATCAAAAGTAAAAGAAAGAAAAGGCTTTCGTTTCAGGAAAGTATACTTAGTATGACAAAATAAATTTTCGAAATTCGAAAGGATTATTTCGGCGATAAATCAGTAAGAACTAAATGTCTATTTAAAATATTCATTATACAGAAATATTTGTTATTTAGAGACCTTTTATAAATAGATTTGCATTCTTTTTCGCCGTGTTTTGAGTCCATTAACCTTTCGGATGTTTTGGTAAAAATATGCTGATAATATTTATTTTTAATTAGATAAGCTCTGTGTTTTTGTAGTCAAAAGGTTAGGCTAATCGTCGCAAATTACGTCTTGCCAAGTGATGACCTTATTCAAAATGTTACCGCATATCTCTGAGAATTGCAAGAGTATGCAATTAAATGGTAACTTGCTGTGACAACAGGGTATCTCTGGAAAAGCAGGGTCTTTTTGTCACTGTTTGTTCTATCCTTTTTGGTGCGAGTGAATTTTTTAAAATTAAATCTCACATTTATAAAAAATAGTTTTCATCATCGGGAAAACTTATAGTTTTTGCAACGTGACCTTTTTATGGTTACTGAATCGTTTTCGATTTGGAAAAAAAATGCTTTATTTATCCCAGATTTAAATAATTTTCATTTTTTTTTAAATTTAAAGTAACAGAAGTCATAATTTAACATTTAGATATCTGTATACTTATATATCTGTTCATGTAATGCAAAATTTACGAAGCAATTTTAAAAATCAATTGCTATATTTACATTTATAAATCATGTACCTTAGGAAAAAGTTAACGATTTATAAATGTAAATACAGCAATTGATTTTTTTTAATTGCTAATTTGTAATTATTTACTTATATAAACTCTTCTTTACATGGACAGATATATAAGAGTACAAATATCTCAAGGCTAAATTGTGACTTCATTACTTTTTCCTCTGAATTAATAATTTTAAATATTTGTGGAGTTCTTATAAACATAACGTAGTATATATACATTGAACACAATTACAATTTCTAAATTTGAAATGAATAAAATTTTCAAATTTTTGAATTTACTGATTTAATTTCTCCTTATTTTATGCACATATCATGTAATATATAGAATTTGTGTGTGAGTGCATATTAGGAAAAAAAGCGAAGTTCATTGTGTAGGAAACAACCGCATTTTTAATGCGGAAAATATCGGCAGAACGAATATAGTAGATTTTGTGGGACGAGTATCAGAATCTTAAAAATTCACATTTTGAGGAAACGCAAATACAAATATTTTTCTATGGCGTGACATATTTGTTTACAATTTTAAAATTCAATTTCCTAGTATTTGGCGTATCAAATTCTCATAAATAATATATCTTTGGAATTAGCAAAGCGTCCTGTATTTCTTAGCAGCAAAAGAAAAAAGAGCAACATTTAAAGCCTTTTAAAATTTCAATTTCCTCAAAATATCTCTAAGTTTTCATTAAAAATTTTAAAAGATAACATTAAAGTAAAAAAAAAAAAAAAAAAAAAGGAAAATGGTAAAAAATAGCTGAAAATTCTTATTAAAAATGATAATTAATTTTATTGTAAAAATACCTATGAGCTAATTTGTGGAATTATGGGCAGGAAAGTAGTATCGTTACATGTATAAACCGAAAGCGAATTCATGTATGCATGAGAAAAAAGTGAAATGATTTCTCGAAGTAAAATTCAAATTCGAACTGTGATATTTAAAAAATTTAATGCTGAATACTTTGATTATATGTAAGCATTCAATTTTATTGTGTAAATAATATTTCTGGGAAATACATGCTGGGGAAAATATATAAAAATTCAAAATATTCCATCACACATTTTAATTAAAAGAAATATTCAAAATAAACATTATATCCCAACAACTGTACATGAATACAAATTTTCGTACTTTCAAATATATGTTTTGGCATGATAAGATTTTCTTTTGAATATAAAAGCTCTCTTGAAAAGTATGTTTTTGGGTAATGCGTTGTTTGTTTGACCTCGAAATATTACCTAAAAATTTTAGCATGATCAAGTGAGTTTCTAAAAAAACAATAACCATTTCCAAAATTTATTGTACTATTCCGAATCGAAATTATTTAAAATTACATCTGTATAAGCTTATCTTATAAGTTATGCATTCATACACCGTGCTTTAGCTTTTATATATTTATATAATAAATATCTTATCTGTAAAATAAAACTTATACAAAAACTGGTATTACTTATAGCTATTGTCAACTAAACAACCTGAGTCCACGATCGGATAAGATTTGTATTAAATTGATATTATGATACATTATTATTATACACCATTGGTCTCAAAAACTGAATCTTTTTAACCTCAATGTAAGTTATCTGCTGAATTTTATTTCATGGTAGGAGCTTTCAGACGGAGAACAACAAATTTACAATCTTCAAAACGGTTTATAAGGGAAGCAATAAATAAAGACGTAAATTTGAGTTTCTAGACGCCATGACTAAAGGTCATTCCAATTACAACTTATTCATCTTTTAAAAAGAAATAAATCTTGGTTAGAAAGGCAAAGGAAAATTCAGAAAAAGGAAATGAATGGTTTTGCCATTTATCCTTGGCGAATTTCATTCGATATAATCGATCTATTTTGAGAATAATCATTTCGTAAAGCGTAGCATTATCGGTCATTGATATACAATTGTTTCCATTATCTTTAGATGTTTAGTGTTTGAATTCGGAATTTAAAAAGCACAAAACACAAGCTTAAATGTAATATTCTCCTATTTTTTCAAAGCGGAGTTTTCTGCATGCTTCATTTTTTTTGCGTAATTTCAAACACTGAACGATGTTACATTTCCCAACCGATCATTGACTTTTCATTTCCGGTTGAAATGTTCGACTTAAAGTTAAACAAAAGGAGATTTCTTTTAAGCTTGAATGCAGAAAATATACATTTCTCGACGTATTTGTGAACATATGGTTTTTGTATGAAATTTAATTTTAATACATGATGATAATTAAAATAGTTTATTGTGGAATCTGTTTGTAAAAAATGAAGGACTACTTTTTGTAAAATGCATATTTTCTTTACAATTTATATTTTTATTGATTATTTCCTTAAAAAAAAATTGAATTTTTAATTACGATAGCTAATTTTTTTTTCCAAACAAGTACAATTTCAATTTTCAGTTGTTAAAAATATATGCACTAAATTTTAAAGGATTCATTTGAATATTTCTTCCCACAAATAGTACTTTTTAAATTTATTTTATGATATTGTTAAAGTTAAAAATGTACGAAAAATTTGCTTAAGATTAGAATCATTTATTCAGAAAGTACAGGAGATCAACTCACAAAAATATTCGACTTTTATAAACACGCAATTAATGTTTTTAAAAATATGCAAATAATAACACATTTTGTATTTGGTTGGAGATTTAAACTAACATTTCTTCTTTTCCTGTGCTTTGGCATAAATTCAGCTAGTTATTTTTTATAAGAATTTTCTATTTCGTTCTATTCTTCCATCAAAGCAGATTTCTATTGACTTTTTACAGAAACACGTCTCTTTGTTCACTTTAACAATTAATCTCTCATATATTCGACAAAATTCTTGAAAGGATTTTTTATAAAAAAAAATTCTGAACAATTAGCAGAACAACAATTTGCATAAAGGAACATTTTAAAGCGGTATATCAGGATTATTATCCTGATAATGATTAAATAAGTTTTGCTCACAAATTCAGTGTTTTAATGTATACAGACTTTCAAATCAACATTAAAAACATTTTTATACTTGCACTGCATTTATCGCATTAAATTTTTAAGTATAATATATTATACACACACTCATACATGCATATATATAATATTTTTACAATGATTATTAATTTCTCAAAATATGTATTTGAATTTCGAAAACGTTTTGGAATATTTTGTGAGAAGTTGATAGATATGTCTACAAAGATTATATTTAAATAATATTTTTTACTTAAAATAAAAAATAAAAAAACTTTAAAAAAATATTACCCTCCAAAATATTATCGGAAATTTAATATGCATAAATCATTACGTGAAATCGATTATAACACTTCTTTAAATAAAAAAAATCAATTTCTTTAAAGACCATTTTGAATATGTTTGTTCATTATTATCATATTTAAAAATAGGCAAGTATTGGTATAGTTGACATTCGTTTGATGAGATCAGAAACATATATAATAAGAAAGGCCATAGCATGATGGGCGAATGATGTGGCTTTTATGTAAATAAAATATGTATATGAAATATGGTAAGTTAAAACTACTTAATGTTCAACAGTAATTCATTTATTTCATTTCGTTTTACAAAGTTATTCGTAAACTGTAACTGATCAATGTCAAAATGTAGTTATTTTATTTCAATTATCTTAAGTTAAGAAAATTAATGTTATTCAAAAACATAAAAAAGAAAATATTGTACTCATTCTATCAAACGATTTTGTAAAGAATATCTTTGGCCGAATCAGAAATGGACTCTTAAACCAAGTTATATGAAATATTTATTGTATTTCATATGATTCGATTCACAGTCAATTCTGATTTGGTTTAAGATCTAATCCACAGGCATCAATTGAGAAAGTTTTTGTCGTATTTATTTAAAAAAAACGGAAATATGTGAGCAAATCTGATTTAATATACTCGTATATATACCGCAAAATTAAGTGCTGTATACTTAAAAAATTATTTCTCTTCATTTTATTCTTTTAAGATAATTCATCAGATTTTTAAGTCACACCAAATATTTAAAAAACATTTCCTTAAATTTCCTTATGTAGCATTTTTATTGTTTTATTTTTAAGCGATATATCTAGCGGTGAGGTTCAACCGGATTATACCGGTTAGGCAGAAATGATTTATCCATTAACCATTGATCTCATCAAAATTCGAACGTAAAAATATTCCTATATTGTTTATTCTTTTAAATGGCTAAAATGTTCTAGTGGATTTATCACGACTAAAAAAGACAATCACTGTAATTTGATTTTAATGTTTAAATATTAATATCGAAGGTTCCATATTACTTAAATCAAAATTTAAAACGTTTTCCAGGAAATCAGTTATAATGGTATGTTTTAAAATCAATAGAATTTAATCTGTTCTGGACAGTTTTCGATATTGATGAAGAATTTCAGATCGATATCTTGTTCATATTTCATGATAAATTCATTGTTCATATGCATTGTTTGACAGAACAATTCGGTATTCTTTGAATCAATGACGTATTCTTGCACCGTTCTCAGTTTCAACAAATTGGCGTTGAAGTATAAATTAAAACTTTATCGTTGATAAAGTTATATTGGGACCATTTGTACAAATTATCTTGTCAAAAAAATCGACTTTGCACGAATTTCATTAGTGTTTTTAAGTTATATATACACCATAGTCTCTCACACTGGTTAATGTATTAAATGTTCGTCTCATGATATCGGATAAACTTTTTTTTTTTTAGTTTTGTTCAGAATTCTGAATTTGGGTATATTAATTGATTACTTATTAACGTCACTACTAGAAGTAACACAAGGGCTATTGACGAAGAACTTGTGATTTTGAATCTCTCGTACTACGAGGTCGACAACTGAGCTGATGCTTCCTTCTTCTAACTTCCCAGCGCGAGAGCTTCAAGCTCTGACAGATGTAATGTGCATCAATCCTGCTACACGGTGAGTCTTTAGTGGCATCAGGGCTCGAACTCACTGCTCGACGAAACAATGCCGGCCACGAGTTCATGATTATGACCATTAATTTACAGCGACCGAATTGGAATTTTAACGTATGCTTTTAATTTTTAAGACTAAATGCTTATGAAAGTAATATAAACATATAAGAAAATAGTAAATATGTGAATTGCATTTATTACAGTTATAATAACTTTCTATAAACTAAATTGAACTTAATACTGAGCTTATATACCAATCTCAATGTAGAACATGATAGAGATTACAAAAGGATTTCGTTGCAAATAATTCTACGAAAAGATATTTTATGGTTAACCGCAGATATCCTGCAGCAAAATCCTGAGAGATCATTTGTTCAAGATGCTGGGTGCTTATTTTAATTCATAAGATAAGTATCAACTTTTTTTTTTTTTACAAATAATAACTCGCAATAAAATCACTCTAGCTAAAATACTACTAGCTTTCAAAGTGCAGGAGATTTGATCTAATTTTCCATTGTGGAATAATTTTTGTGTATATTTGGGGTGTGATTGTTTATTAACGTCGCACTGTGAAGCAATACGAAGGCTACTGACGACGGATCTCGTAATTTTGAACTTCGGTCAAGTGACGAGAACGACACCTTAGCTGGCACCTCTCTCTCCGAACTTCCACATCATGCCTTCGTGAGGACTTAGAACTTCGACCAGATTTAAAGTTCATCAGCCCCGCAACATGACGAGTCCTTAGTAGTATCAGGACTCGAACCCACGGCAAAAAAAGGACTTCAAAATCATTACTGTATGTAACGTAAATCTGTTTTTCTTAAACATTTTTAATTATATCAACATTATTTTTAATAATAACTCTGTTTTATTCATATTATTTTTAATATTTTGCATAATTTTTTTGCAATGACTTACCAACAAAAGTTATATAAGTATTCAAACCATTAATAATAGTTCTAAATTTAATAGGACTTTTTTGAAATTTTCGTTTTAACTCATTTCATTCTGCTGTAATTCAATTCGAAATTTCTTTCTGACTGTCATGAACAACTCTAAAAGAATTATTATCCAGATGCTTATTAGTTAAACTAATAAAAAAAAACTTTTTTTTTCAAACAAAAGCATAATTATTAGGTACTGTGTCTACATACCCAATTATAGATATGTCTTGGAAATTAATAATAGCTCTCTTTAAAAAATTTATATTTCATTGAATAGCGTAAATGTTTTTAAAAACACAAATAAACTAGGAAATTATATCAAAAGTTAACATTATAACAAAATGTAAGAAAATCACAACTGTACCAATATGTGTGTGTGTATACAGGGTGATCAATTTAAAAGAGTACCCGTTGGCTTTTCTTATTACCTTTAAATAAGACGTATGGGGCAACTATTCCAACACTAAAGTATAACTGTTTGAATCTTGTTTAAGTGTAAGAGGCCGTTTTCAACACTGTTGGACTGTTACAACTATATTTATAAGGTAAAACAGAAATGGAGACGCACAAGGTTTCTTAATCCAGTGATAATTTTATTTTTCAAGAACTTAATTTAACTCAAGTTTTTTTCAACATCATTCCTGACAGTTAATGTTGAAAATATTCGCCACCATTTTCTATGTAAACATGAACACGTCGAAACAAGTTTTTTGACGCACTTCGCAACATTGTTGGTGTTATTGACGAGATTTCTTCTGTTATGATTCGTTTTAATTCATCGATGTTTCCTATTACTTCTCCGGAAAACCCTATCTTTAAGATAAACCCACAAAAAAAAAAAAAAAAAAAAAAAAAAATCGAACGGGGTGAAGGTCTGGTGAATTTGGTCTCCAGAGGTCTATTGAAATTAAACGGCCATCAAAGAAATTCTTCAACACTTTCATTGTTAGGGTTTGGCGTGTGTGGAGTGACTTCGTCTTGGTGAAATCAGCAGTAACTGTCCCGTGTTTCAAGTGAAGCAATAAATGTTTGAATTATATGTGGTACGCTTCGGAATTCCTTAAAATTAGCTCATGCAGACGATGTTTATAGTTGGCATTCATAATCTTACGAAATTAGATATCAAAAATAAAAATAATAAAAAAGTTAAAAGAAGCCGACGATTTATCAAATCATTTGCGCAGAATCGGATTAAAAATCACTAATGATGTTCACGTCAATTTATATTTAAAAAACGAGTTTTCACATTTAAAAAGTTAAAAAAAAAACGACACCCGCACATTAAATATGGACATATTAAATAAGTAATAATATTGAAAGTCTTGCTATATATTTTATAAATGTGAATTAAACAAAAAACCCGGGTACTCTTTAAATTGATCTCTTTCTCTCTCTCTCTCTCTCTATATATATATATATATATAATATTTTTGTTTTTCTTTATAGTTAAATTTTTATTTTTATTAATTTTTCGTTGTTTGCAATGTTTTAATTTATACCGACCCTTTGTGTTTCCGGTCCTGCCAGTAATTCGGTGTTTTTACACAGGTAGATAGAAAAAAAATTAAATCATTTTGTCTTCTATTTCAGTTGCATAATGTAGGATATCAGTATAAAACAGGACATTTTTTTTATAGATTTAATTATTTAGTTTGTTTAACACTTTATTTGCGTGTATCGTATTAACTTGTATACATTAATGCATAACTTTCGTTGCTTAAATGTATTATTATTGATAATGTTCCTATAATCCGGTGGGCCACGGTTCGATATATGATATATTTGCGAGGGAATAACGTATTCAAAATATTAATGATGTCATAGGGCTGAATATCTTTTGAATTCTCTTTATTTTTTTATTTTTTTTAAATTGTTTGTTTCGTCGGAGAGAGATAAGGGAAATTGTCTGTTATGACGTTAATAGAAATTTAGAGAGAAATATAATTTAATATATTTAAATCAACAAATGCTAATATAAATATTGTATCGATTTTCTTAAATATAGTAAAATATTTAAATATTGGTATGAGTGATATTAAGAAATATCATTAAACTATTACAGGTAATTATTATTGGTATCAATTAATTATTATATCGTTAAATTATTAATTGTTTAAAAGAAAATATTTTTTTAATAAAAAAAAAAAGAAATGAGTCACTCACACAGATTGCATCAATATTTAATTGAAACTAATCTTCTATAAAAGCTAACGTTAAGGCATCCGAAAATCTACTTTATATTTTTTGTGTAGAAAAAAAATGAAAACTTTTTTATTATAGATAAAGAGTCATAACGGGACAATTAGCTTTAGCTGGAATTTTCGAGGATGCTCTCTAGGTAAAGCCTACCGCGAAATAAGCCCCACTTAAAATCATCTACGAGACAGACGTATTTAGAGTTTGAGTATATGTTGAAACGAAGAATTTATACCTCAAATTGTAAGATATAATGATATCTTATAAATAAGTATAGTTATTTTTATTTATTACTTATATTTATAAATAAATAATTTATTTAATTTATTACTAAAACTATTGCTAATGGAAGTTACAATTGGTGTAAACATCCAAGTATTGGTGTAAATATCCAAGCGAAGGTTTTGGGGTTAAAGTTGCAAGATACAGACATCTTGAATAAATACATATACATGAATTAACTGTAGAATTAGAATAAATATAGAATTTTCAACACGAATAAATGCAAAATTCTGTACATAAATTAATGTAAATTATTGAATATATATAGGGTTGCAGTAGTTCAGTGGTAAAGGTTGAAGTTCATAACTAGTGTGTTCAAGTAAGTTGCAGATTCGAGTCCTGATTCTACTCAAGTTCCGTCATGTGGAATATTGAGGGATACTACTCGTTAAATGAAATTGGCCTTAAATTACTGTCATGATACTCTGAGGAAGTTAGTTATTGAGTGAGGTATGAATTCAAATATTGTATCGAACCACTTGAACTAGTTCGAAATAAAATAAAGGTATAGTGTAGCTCCAGAGTCTAGAGAGACCGTATATATATATATATATATATATATATATATATATATATATATATATATATATATATATATATATATATATAAAGGATTGCCAAATGTGGATATTCATAAAATTTTATGGATTTATATATTAATAATATAATTTTAAGAAAATTTTACTAGTTCTGCATATAATTCTCTTTAATTATGTTTAAGATATATTCAGCTTAGGAAATGCAACAAAAGAAATGATAAAAAAAATTCTAATGCAACATAGTAAAAAATTAATAGTCTACTACATTAATATTTGGTTTCTTTAGCTGCTCTTAAAGCTTTAATGTGTCTGGGAATGTTTTCTATATACAGATTTGCACATACTTTTATCTGGGCATCGTGATGTCATAAATTTATAAGATTTTCTATCAATTATTGTTTAATTGTTTTTGCTTCTTTGGTGATTTTACTCTTCGTGATTTCCCAGAAATTTTCGATCAGATTCATATCCAGAGAATCACCTGACCAAAGTTAAAATCTGTGATATCATAATCTACTAAGAAGGTTGTAATACTTCTTCTTATATGAAAAGACTTTGAATCATGCATACAATCAAAAACTTCAACATTTGAGAACCATTTCTGAAGCTGGTGCATTAGGAGAGTTCGTAATACTTCTCTGAATTGGTTTCGCCTCATGGTTCTTTGCACGATGTGAATCCGTCAGACTCCATTGGAACTGATAACAGACCACACCATAACTTTGACGGAATGCCATACCCTTTCGACAATTCAATTCAATCAAGATGAAAGTTTTTCCCAGGTCGCCGCTAGACTAAGATATTTTTATCTGTCAGAATTTCAGAAGTGGATTCTTCTGAGAAAGACAATTTAATTTAGGAAGAAAAATTGTAAATGTTTGGAAAAAAAGTATCAAAAATAAATAAATAATACTAATAATCTCAATAACTTACTTTATTCGAACCCTCAACCGTCGCGTGGTGATGTTTTCGAGTCCTGGTAAGACATTTTTATCATCAATACCTCAGTTATTGTTTTTAACAGTTTTTCTTCTACTAGCTTTCTTTATAGGGCTAATCTCTTATTTCCGAAATAGCAATCCCATCTGCTTGAATCTATTGGGTTAGTCTTGCAACACGTTTTTTTCTATTTTTTAAACAAACATTCCTAATTATTCTAACAGAACTAAGTATTGTTATCTTTTCCCTCCCTCTATTCCTTTTTCTTTTTGGAGAAATAGTGTCGTATATTTATCCAAACTAACCTTTATTTTGTTAACAATTGATATGGAAACACCTGAAATATTTAGCTTCCTTCGTTTATGATCTGTCAGCAAGATAAAGATTTTATATTCTGGACTTTTCTCTCATGGAGAAAGATTTGTACTACGACTCATAACTGCAGTTCAATAGAATGAGATTATTCTGGGAAAAAGTAAGATTCCTCATAAGGAAAGATTCTAATTGTCTACGTTTCAAAGAGAGATCTGGAAACGGAGTTAGAATGTACAACCAATACATTGGTTGAATTTTGATCCCGCGACGAGGTAATATCTATAATTTTACAAATTTTAATACTGAAATCAAAAACATCATTATTTCACGTCACAGGATATCCAATATTAAAAATAAATAAATATTTACGTGAAAAATATTGTCTCGTTTCATTTGAACTACTTATGATTGCTTCAAATGGACTTAAATTTAAAATTATGAAAATATGTTGCTGTCCATATTAATACGGTACTATACACTCTTTCATGATATGAAAGTGACATGTGATGAATTATTAAGCATCAGCAATCACTAAAACATACTTCGATGCTTCTTTACAAAAATATGCATGTATGCAGATGACACTGCGATACTAGCAAGACACTACTTTTCACCAAAAATAGGCCAAGCACTAAACGAACACCTACAGAAACTAGAAGCATGGTACTCTACTTGGAAAATAGCCCTGAACGTTTCCAAGACAGAGGCCGTCTTCTTCTCCAGAAACTACAGAAAAATAGAACCAGACATTTTTCTGGAAAACAAAAATATACCCTGGTCTCTAGACACCAAATATCTTGGTGTAACGTTGGATAAAAAACTCACTTTTAAACAACACGTTCTACGAATTAAAAAGCAGTATAATTCTGCAGTAAATAATATTTCCCCCCTTATTTCGCGTAAATCTACATTAAGTAGACGTAATAAATTGCTTATCTACACCCTGATACTAAGACCTATCCTGACCTATGCTAGCCCAGTCTGGTCCCATTGTGCTGACACAACACTGGAATTATTAGAAAAATCCCAAAATTCCACCATTAGAATGATAGTAAGAGCACACTGGTACATGAGAAACACAGACATCAGATACTCAATTAAACTTCCAACGCTTAAAAACTTCATTAAAAAATTATCAGGAAATTTCTACCAAAAAATTGATACCTCGAGCAATAAAACCATTCAAGAAATAGAAAAGTACACCCCACTCAGAAACAACCCACAACTACACAGACCACGAGAAATTTTAATTCTTTAATTTCACTTATATTATAAAAACACTGGTAACACAAGCACACTCCTCACAAAATCTCACCCCTATGCACCCACCTATATATACAGAATTAACACACCACACCATCGACCAATCACAGAGCGCACTCTCACTGCGACCAGACTGAACAAGTAAGCAGGAATCCAATAGAGTACTGCTGCAATATCCTAAAGCCTAAACTCATGAATTTCAACCATCTTCTCTTTTGGATTAATTTTAACAACACTAGTATTCAACTAGTGATATTCTAATATTAATAATATATATTCAGCATATTTTTCAAAATTAATTTCATATTTTCCAAAAAGCTATTGCACTGTAATTTTATTTTACTATCTTAATATCTAAATCTTAACTTCTGGGCAAGTGTAAAACCAAAATTCAGTCTCACCTCAAATAATAGCCAATTCACAGGGGATTAAAGCCCGAGAGGGTTATGTTCCCCGACAAAAATAGTCGATGATGATGTATATTTATTTAATGCAATCTTTACACCCATATGAGTCGGAAAAATATATGTATTTGGGTGTTAAGAATAAACAAGAATTGAAAACCAATATTTGCAAAAAGGCTGGAGGAAGAATGGTACAGTATTATCTTTTAAACACAAATAATCAAAGATAAAATATGACTCT
Source organism: Nephila pilipes (assembly GCA_019974015.1). NCBI lineage: Eukaryota > Metazoa > Arthropoda > Arachnida > Araneae > Nephilidae > Nephila > Nephila pilipes. The sequence continues at coordinate 364,403 of BMAW01012636.1, read as the reverse complement.
TATCTCTGTAACGGAAATAGCTATCGTAAGTATTTATTTTTCTTTGAGGGTTGTTTCTCTCCCTCTCTTATAAACCTATATGGTAGGGATATGCATATTAGAGATTATTAGCTTCACGTCTCCATTCTCAAATAAGTGAATTATACGGTATTTCATTTGACGGTAAGCGAAATTTTATTTGAAACTTTTTCAGTAGTTTTTCATAAATTGATTGAGAAGATTTACTGTGTTTAGTAAGTGCATTTCCATGTATCATTGTATGAATCTAGGTGTGATGTATAAATTATAATAAATACAAGTTAGCTTTTTTTCTTGATTTTAAAATCTTCCTATCATATCCATTTATATAATTATTTTGCGTTGCTCTATTTTGGAAGATTTGATAATTTTTTTCCTATTTAATTGACTAATGCGGAATCTATCTAATTAGTAAAAAATTGTGGAGGATAATTTGAAATATACATACTCTTATTAAAAAAAATCCATTCAAATAATTCATGTAAAAAAGGAAACATTTTGCGAAATTTATAAGAAAGTAATTATTTATCAAGGTATTTAGTTTATTTCTATTTTCTTAATTACTATCTATCTCTATCAGCTTTATCATAGCTGTTTGTAATTTTTTTTTTAATTACACCAATATTTTAGATTTGAATCCACCAAATATTATTAGAAAATACTATAAAAGCAGATTTCAGAGAAATTTTTTAAAAAATTTATATATACATAATTTTTTTTCTATTCTTTTTTTTTTTAAAAAAAAAAAATTCTGTTTTTATTCAATGTACAATTTTCTATTCAATATTCGCTTTTAAATGGACAAGAAACACCTTTAAAGTGTTCTTGCAATCTTTTTGTAAACAAACTCCCCAATATCAAAAAGAAATTTTAATAATAAACTTCACAAAACTCGCGAAAAAAAAGCGATTAAAAAAACATTGCAGCTTTTAAAAATCGCCATTACAGCTCTTAAGAGCGCTAAAGCACAAAATGTAGTAACCTATACCCTTCGCCAAAGTTCCCGTAATGGTTTCTGGAGCCTTTTGTAGCAAGCATCTGTTCGTATCACGTCCTTCTGTCAGTTCACTCCTGCATTCGGAACTCTAACCTGGAAACTCACAACACATGTTTCGTAGTTAAAGCTGCCGGCAGAATTTAATTTCGTGAAACTAAATCATATTTCCTACTCTTGTGCATGCAAATAAAACATCTGGGCCCGATTGCTTGGATACCGGAAGTTCATGCTTGTTCAATGGATTTGTTTGAAATTGGGTGCTTTTAAATTCGATACCATAAGGTAAGTTTTTCAATTATTCACTTCAACGGCTTATTTACTTGTTGAGTGTTTTTTGATTAAACGTTGAAGAATATACCTTCCGCTGTATTCGCCAAAATAGTATGTTGTAAATCTCAGCATATTAAATGTATTTATCGTTTTTAGTGAATTCCCCCTCCCCTAAATAGTTGTAACATATTGTTTTAGTTTTGTTAGTGTTTTTTTTTTCAATCTACTTTTTTATTTTGTGAAAACATTTGATTGTTGTTTTGCAGTTGGATCAAAATAAAGAAATCAGAGTTCTTGTAAATCTACTTAAATATTAATTAAAAGACTACAGAAGTACTGAAAATTTATATTTAAATTATAATAAAATTTTTATTGCATTTTCTAAGAGCATATACATTACTATTAAATATTCTAATTATAAATTACTGAATGTTTATACACTAACGCCAATGTATGTACACTAACGCCAATATCCCCCCCCCCCCTGTCGAATAAGTAACCATGATTAACTTGATTATTAGACACTAAAAAGTAAGAATTAATAATTCGTTTAAAAAAAAAGAATTCAGGAAAATCTTAGTGAATGCCTAAACAAAGTAAGCAATTCAATCAAACGAACTCTTCAGTTTTCCTCAATTTTTTTAGAGTAAAATAAATGAGAGTCAAAAATTGCAAAAATTTGGAGAGAAGGAAACATAGAAACCAATAAATGAAAATAGTCTTAATTAACCGATCTTTTAGAATTTTTACTTAATCATTTATTTATTTTTATAAAACTTTAACGGAAAGTTTCAGTTTTCGTGAGATATTTTAATCGCTCATCATTAGCGAAATAACGTTTTTGAAATTTTTATAATTATGTAGTGAGTCATTTCGGATACGATTTCAAAACTTTTAAACAATTTAACGTTTATTCGATTTGTTGATATTATTTATTTTTAGTCATTCGAAGTCTTTTTTTTTATAACATGAAATTTCTAGAATTTATCACTGGAGCATTTAGTGATTTAACAATGTACCAAGTAAACATTGATTCAACCATGGTAATTTTTCGATCAACATAATTGGTTTATATGGATTCTTAAAAAGATGAATAATTTAATATTGATGGAGAATTTCTAAAATTTTAACATTCCTAAATTTTAGATCCGAATATGCTTGTTTTACAAGCATTTTGTAATACTTTTAATGAAAAAATATAATATTCTTTTTTTTTTCCCAACAAGATTGCTTTAAAATTTGTAACTTTTCTCTGAAGTGACAAAAAAAAAAAATTAGGATAATTTCTAAGCCTGATTTTACCCACCCTTAATGTTATGGCTGTTTATCGAATTGAAACTATTTTGATTTATTGTTGCCGCTGTAGCCTAATGTTTCGCTACCTGTATTGCTTCCATCGAATCGGGGGCTCGAGGCTCGATACCAATAAAGACCTGCTGTGTAGCACATTAAATATTTTGAGGCTTCAAGTCCTGTTAGCGTGGTGTGAAAATTCGTTCTCGTCGCTTGACAGCACTCAAAATTACTAGGTCCATCGCCAATAGCCCCCGTGTCGCTTCTTATTGTGACGCCAATAAAACAATCAATGAATCAAAACCAACCAAGCCCTCCCACTGGCATGGCTTGGAAGTTTGTTTAGAAAGGAAGATGTCTAGTTTAGGTGTCATCAGTGACGGATCCAGGATCCTTGCTAGAGAATCCCAACTCATTTTAAAAATATTTATTCTGTTGTTCTATTAAGCACAGGACTAAGCTATCTATCGTACTGTATGTTTTTAGTCCTCAATTTGAATTTGTTTCTTGAATATATATTTATTTTTAGAAAAAGGTCTAAATAAACGTAATAATAAACGAAATGAACACAGTTAAGTTTTTAACTTTTTAAAGGAAAAAAAAAATATTGTGTTCCTTTTCGATTTTGTACCACTCCACTTTCGATTTTTTCTAGATTCGCCGCAGGGTGTCGTCCTTGCCACTTGATTTAAGTTCAAAATTACGAGGTCCGTCACCAATGATCCTCGTCACTCACATCATATTTTACTTTTGTGGATCGAAAAAAATATTTTCGCATTATTTTAATTTCTCATGTATTTTTGAATGAACTTTTTTAAGATTGCAAATATTTATAATGATACTTTTGATTTGATCTGTTGCTATATCGCCTTGAAAGTATTTAGTAAGTGTAAAATTTATAAGTTAGGGACCCTCTTGAATGAAAAAAAATGTTGTTCATAACACACACACACACACACACACATATATATATATATATATATATACCATTTCGAAATCGTCCGCATATTTGAATGCAAATTATTAATCCATAGTTTCTTATTAGTTTTTTTTATGTATATTTTACATAGATACCGGTTGGTTTTAGAATGATTAGTAAAGAAAAATATATGATCAGAAAATCACTTTAAAATCTTTGTTATGATTTCAATATAATCTTTTCGTGTATTAAATGCTCTGATCGTTCTTTTGTTTGTTTCCATTAACATCGTTTTGTTGCTCTTTTTCAAGAATCAGGGACCAATACTAAAATATCATGGATGTCAGTTTCATACTGTTGCGTTGTTCCAAAGAAAGGAGAAATTTTTGACTCGAGACTAATTAATTCAAAGATTGTAATATGGATTAATATGGACATTTTCAATATGTTAAATTTCGATGGGCATTTCAAAGCATCTCATGAAGTAAAATTTTATTGAGTGAAATGCTAGTTTATGTATTGATTCTTCATGAGACTGAACTCAAAATTACGATTTCTATCATTACTTTTACTTTTTTTTCGCTCGTTTATTATCTAATAGCTACGTTTAATTGAACGTATTAGTATTATCATCTTTGAACTTTTCATTATCGCTGTTGATAATGTTGTGATATCAGTTCATGTATCTTTGTACCCTGTTTAATAAGAATTAAAGATTAATAGATAACTGATAGGATTTCGTTTAATGGGAGGTCGTTATATGTGTTAATTCATGCTCTGTATATGAAATAATTCATTTCGCGAGATTTCGTAAGTCCTTTCTTGTCTCGGTATATGAATTTGGAAGTCTCAATTTCGTCATCCGATCATGATTCTCAATTATTTAGTATGTTTTTAAAGATCTATTATTCAAATTTAATCTAATTATTAGTCTCATCACTTGACCGAGGTTCACATTACGAGGTCCGTCGCCAATAACCCTCGTGTTGTTTCTGGTGCGACGTTAATGAAATTAACTCACCTAATTATTAGCCAGACTTGAGAATACAATTGGTGATTAGTCCCGGTAGAAAAAATCTGAAAACTAAAGAGAAAAAAAAAAAAAAAATTCATTAAGATGCCTTGCAAGACTAAAAAAATCAACCGAGAGGATATGATAGCTATTAGATAATCACAGAGTAATCTTAAGTAAGTCATGAGTTCGATTCTTGTTTCCATTAAAAATAGTTGTGCAAAACCTTAGAATTTGTTGCACATTAAATGCAACTAATCCTCTTTTGAAACATTTTGATTGATTGTTTCAGTTTTGTCGCACTGAGAAGCAACACGGGGGCTATTAGTGATTGGTACCCCCTCTCCTAACTTCCATACAACGCCATTAGGAGGACTTGGGACCTCGACAGATGTAACATGCATCAGCCCCGCTACACGGCGGGTCTTCAGAGGCATGTGGGCTCGAACTCACGACTCGACGAAACGCCGGCCCTAAGTCTCGGTCCATGACCAATTACCTATTGTGGCTTTTTGGAACAATATGAAAATTTGGTGAATAAAATGCCGCCAGTTGCATCGGATTGTAGAATTAGTATGATGTACGCATCTGATTTTTTTTTTTTTTTTTTTTTTTTTTAACTGTAGGGTGTTGCTAGTTTAACTAAAATCATATTCAACATTATGATTAATTCATTTAATCAAGTCTAATTTAAATTTAGTGTTCCAGAAATTCATACGATGCCTACCTCTCTGTGCAGTCTGTAACCTGAATGAGTGATTGAGGAATGATTCATGGCCAAAAGAGAAATATGATTTTCTTTTTAATGAGGAACCGAAACCGAGGAAAACCGAAAAATGTAGATAAATTCTTGAATTCTAAATTATTGACTAGTTGCTCCTGAAATTTTTTTTATAACTCAAAATATTTGTTAGGAATTTTTCCTGTCGCGTCTCTAATGGGTTATATGATGAAATTCCAAATCCAGAAAATTTTCCTTAAATGTTTAGTTAGAGATTCGAAGCATATGTCATCATTTTGATTTAAAAAATATTTCGAAAGTGGCTTAACACATTTTTAAAACATTCCTGTATTATGCAAACGATTAGTTTTTAAGAAGCGTGATTCTAAATTTCATTCCTAAGCAAAAAGCGAGTGGCAAATACCAAGTCACTTAGTAAGAATTGGTGTTGTGGTTACCATAGCAACAAGATGATCTTGAAATGCTTAATGCACTACAAAAGAAATTTTATTAATAGATAGCTCCTCTCTTCTCAACTCTTCTAGTGTTATCAGATCAGTATTAAAGAATTATTTATTAAGTACATAATTCTTTTTCTTCTTTCTCTTGATCGCTCATAGACTCGAAACCCAAGCTTCAATAGGTTTAAAACTCGTAGCCTTAAATTTCACCCATCTAGACTAGAAAATGCTTGCGATTCGCCCTTTCTGTAACATTAAATTTTGATTTCCATCGAACCGGTTTCTGAAGAGCGCCCATCCCCGGGTTTTTTTGCCTCGTCAAATCAACTCGAATAACTAGACGCATCAATCTCAGCGAAATCAGGTGTCAGCTCCTTTTATTGTTTCCATTGGATTTTTTTTTCTATGTCTACTGGAGATTAATGAATTTATGGCGGTATCTTATTAAAAAAAAATTCAGTTGTCTAGCAATGAAACATCACCAGAATGTCGCCAAAAACACTTTGGTGAAATTTTCTCTGAGAAACTTTTTTTTTTTTTTGTGTAATCGAAAATAGTTTTTATTCAATGATTGTAAGAAAATAACCTAAATTAATGGTCTTAAAAATTTTTTTAGAAAGTCAATGAAATTTCTGTAATATCAAAGAGTTTTAAATTGCGCAACTATTTTTATCAGAATTTTTCTTTCAGATGATAGTAATTTCATCCATTATGATTAGAAAATCGGAAGAAGTTTACATCTGTCATGAATGAAATCAAAGATATGAGAGCTCTGAACCTAATTACGTATTTGTTTTGATTTCCTTCTCCTGGTTTTAAAGTCATTCACATTCTTTATTATCGATTAATTGCTGAAACGGGTACTGGTTTTGTGCACAACTGTTAAAACGTTTATGTAACATTGATTTTGTAGTATTAAATTACAAAATAGCTTTTCATCCTCGTTCGAAGAACACCGCCATTTTCACACAAATTGTCACAATTCGCCATTTTCTAAATTCAAAAGATGTTTATTAAATATATCAAATTCAGAGGAATGTTTCATAAATATTAGGAACCTATTCATATTTAAAAGAAGCTTAAGAAAACAAACTTCGGGACAGTGATCTCTATTTCTTTGAACGAATGATTACATCCATCTGAGGAATGCACCCTTCGTTAAAAATCAATTAAGCTCTTCTCCATATTTCTTTGAGAAACCTGACATTGCAATGCTTCAATTGTTCATTAGCATTCCTTCCCGGGTCATTGTTTGACGTGTCTTCGGGGTGATTTCGAGTGAAGCGTCCTTTTTAATAGGATATCCCGTATGACTCAGTGCGTATAGACAGCCGCCAAAGGGGCGTGAAGGTGCATGTCTGGGTATGCGTGAAGTCGTTTGCCTAGTGTCCGTGAAAATCCTTAGAGGATTAGAAAGTGAAACGAGGAATGAGAGAGAGGATATTTAAAGTTGATCACTTGTTAATTTCTTAAATCTTTTGGTATCTGTTAGAGCCATTATGCCGATTTTGTGGATGTCAGAAAAGATATTTTGAACTGATATGTCAGTTTTCAATATTTAATAAAGTTGACGCGCATATCTTCCATTTTTGCGTGGGAATATTTTTTTCTTTCCTTCTCGTAAAGCTACACATCAAACGAGAAAAAAAAAGGATATATGTTGATTTTAATAGTAATTCTGAAAAGAGCTAAATGACAAAGTTTTGTTTTTGGGTGCTGCACGAAAACACAGAGCGAACCTCAAAAAAATAATTAATGTTTATGTTGAGTATTAAATAACATGAGGGGAAATTCAAAATAGTTTTTATGGTTTCTGTAATGAGGTTTTTTAAAATCATTAGCGTGAAAACTAAAAATGTTGTTTAAAATTTTAATTAGTAAATTAGATTCAGCTTTTAAAAACGAAAGCATAGCATTCAACTACTTGTTTTAAAATATTTCTTTTGCAAACACTTCTTACATATCCACTGATGTTTAACATTTTTGTTGTCTGTTAAATTTGATTGTAGTTGCTTAAGTTAAATTGTTCTTAATAATAATATACTAACGAATTCCGCATTTGATTTAGGTGGAGAATATTGCTTAGAAAATAATAACTACTGCGCCATTGTATCTGGTAGGACTCTGAATCCTTACTTTGTTATTGTGTTGTAGAAGAATGAACTATCGTATAATAAATCATCACCTAATCGTGGTTCAGAATTACAGTTAATCATTAATCAACTGAAAGACGACGTCATTAATCTGAATCAAATTTACTGTCAAGTGAAGAATTACTTCATTTTGAGACTTGAATTACTTATACAGATGCATTGTTTCATTCTTAGCATAGGAAATAAGTTTTTCTCTCCTCATCATATAAAATATAAATTTGAATTTTATTTGTGTCAGCGGCACTGAATATCTTTGTTTTCCCATCGCTATTAGAAAATATAATTTTCATGGATTATTTTGAACAGTCACATCGTAGTTTTGAACAGTTCAAAATGGGGGGGGAAAGAGTATTTATTTTTTCTGAAATTTTATGAATGTTTTCCCTGAAAGCTTATAAATAAATCACATCAAAAAGTGTATAAAAATAAGATTTTTTGAATCTGTGCTTTTATTTGTCTGATGAAATGTGTATGAAATACTAAAAATAAATGGAAACTTAAAAGAAAAAAAAATTGAATTATCATATTGACATAATATTAAGTGAATTCCATAACTTTTAAAACAGTAATATATTGGTTTCATCAAAGCCATAACTATAAAGATAATATTTAGGGTCATACTAGTACATGAAAATCAAGATATGCAGCCATCATGGTGGTAGGGTGAAAATTAAATACCACCGGTACATTAAATTCTATAAAAATGTCATGGTGGACCCATAATAATTTTCAAAAAAAAAAAAAGGGTGGAGGGATTTTTGTGAACATATTTGAATAAAATATGTCAGGTAAAATGTTTTAAATGATGCCATTTTTTTCCTATCATTTTTAACACTCCTGTCATGTACATTTGTACAAAAGAAAAGGCGTTTCGGCGTAAACATTTTTGCAATATAAATGTATTTGCATGTCGGAATTTTCAATGTAGTAGGAAATAGATAATGAAACAGTTTAAAAGGAAAATACATATCATATGTGATGAACCGTTTGTCGTGAATTTTGAAAGAAATTACTTATTTGGTATTTATTAAACAGTTGGCCATAAAAAGGTAAGCCTTATGTATTAAATTTGAACATGTTGCTATTTTTTTTCTCATGTATTATAAAGGTACCATTTATTAAATTAACAAATCAGTTTATATCTTATAATGTATGTATTTTGATGAAATTGTTCCGCTAAATTTCTGAAAACAAATAATAAACTCTTACAGCTTACAAATTGCTAAAAGTATAAATTTTAGTGTGCATATGTATATTTTCATTACTAATTATAAAGGTTTATTTCGTCTATTTAGTATCTTACTTATGTAAATGTTAGCATTTTATCATTTCATAAATAAATGTAGAATTTATATCTTTTATATATTTACTTGCCAATGTTTTCTATGTAAAACCACAAACTTTTTTTTTTTTTTATAGTTTAAGCATATTTTCGTGCTATCCATTTTTTTAATGTTACGTATTGTAGAAGTTAATTATGGATAAAATTCTTAAATCTATATGTATTTAAATTTCTTTCTCTTGTGATGAATGTTTAATGATTTCTGAAAAAATATAAATGTGAATATTTGTTTTATCCGTGTATTTATCTGGAAAAGTGTTCAGAGAATCGCATATAGTAGAGATGTAATATACCAAGTATTTTATATCGAAAATTGAGTTTAAATCAAAATTGGGAAAAATTGAGTTTAAATCAAGTGAAAACTGAGTTTATATCAAATGAGATTCATTTTAAATAAAATGAATTGATACTTTTAGAATGTACGAATGTGATGAAGAGCGGAATTTTTCTTAATTCAAGAGATAAACACTTTTCACTTTTGTTGAAAATGTAATCACATATCAGTACAAATGAATGGACACAAAAACAAAACAAATATCCTAAATGTCTCAAAGATCGTACAAAACTTATTAAGGAAAACAAAAAGGAAATAAAAGTAATTTAATTGCTATTTTTTGGCTTTATGCTAATGAATTGAGTTAAACATGTTTTATGGATCTAAGCTATCCCAAGTACAAATGGTATTAATACAAATGGTAATGGTACAATTGGTAATCATTGGGCTTTGATGCAAATAGTTCATAAAATTGCATTCGAAAAAAGATTGCATGCTTAAGAATGCTATCATTACTTATAATAGCATTCTTTACTAAGTAATATTTTTTTCGAATGTAATTTAAACCTTTTTAAAACCTTTTACATTGCAGATATTCACATTTTCAAATATTTCAAAAAATATAAAGTATTAAATAAAATTATTCTAATTTACTTTGAAAAACTTTGTCCGCCTAATCAAATTCATCAAAATGTTGGTATCCATAGCGCAAAATAGATTATATATGTATGTATGTATGTGTATGTGTGTATGTAAAAGTATTACTGTTGAGAATCTCCTCCCCCCTCATTTTTTTTTTTTTTTTAAAAAAAAATTTAATTTAAAAATAAATAAAAAAAAAATTAAAAAATAAAAAAAAAAAAAAAAACACACTATATCAATATATATAGTGTGCGCACTATCTGAACTGAAAGGCAAATTATTTTAGTTGTAAAATTTTTTTATAAAATATTTTTCAGAAAAGTCTCTCAGAATCTAACTCTTTAAAAATGAAATATCAATATAATATATAATGGAATTTAAACACGTTAACCAGTAATTAATCGTCAATATATTTACTAAGCCGTAAATGTGTTTTTAAAAATTAATTAAATAATTATATTCTTCATAATTATAAAAGGATTTCTTAAAGCTATATATATATATATATTATATGTAATATATATATGTGTTATATATATTATATATATATATATGTAATATATATATTATATATATATATGTAATATATATATTATATATATATATTATATATATATATATGTGTGTAATATATGTAACATATATATGTAATATATATGTATTATATACATATGTTATATATATAATATATATATATAATATATATGTATTATATATATGTTATATTATATATATATATATATATATATTTAATTGTAAACTGTTTTTGGTCCATTTATTCCAAAAAAATGCTATTTAATATCCAAGAAAAATCAAAAGCAAATGTTTACCTTTTGTATTAAATGAAATTGGTGATTTTTTAAAATTAAATTATGGGTCAATAACTCAGAATTTTTCCTTTCGGTTGATGAAAGCTTACTTTTATGAGGTGAAATTTATTTAATCATTTTTTATTGTGAATTTTTTATTTTTGATCATGTAATTTTAAAATTCTCTCAAAAAGAGGACTGTTCCACTTCATTTTAATATTTATTGCTAGTCGACTTTCTGTACCACTTTTGTTACTCATATAATACACAGGAATTACATTTCGGGGTGAGCAGTTGTTCGTATCTATAAATGCAACACATATTCGAATAGTTGACATTATCAGAAAGGAAGTTTACGGTTTCCTCAGTTTTCGTTACGGAGGCCCCTTGGGGATATGTGAATATTCCTGTGAAGATAAAGTTGTTTTTGTTAAGAGAAGATAGTCGGGGGGAATATATTGGAGGTTTTCTCTCTCAACCAGTCTAATCGAAGCATTAAATACCTTTTTGTTTACCTTAGGTGACCAGACGTTCCGCTTTTAGCGGGACAATCCTGATTTTTAACAATTTATCCCCCGTACCGCGGGGTTTTCAGAATGTCCTGATTTTTAAAAATAATGCACGGCAAACTAAGGAACGGTGAGAGAACAGGAAGGGAATGTACGGTTTTCGGCTTCCATGTAGCTATTTCACCAGATTATGAGATTTATATTATTTTTGTAAATTTTATAATGTTACAATTTAATAATCAAAATAATTGTTGAGAACTGATTATCAGGAACTGCTTATCAAAGTTCGCCTTGATCAGTTGCTAAATTATGATCACCAATGTTTGGACTTAATGAACAGTAGCACTTTTCGGCATTGGCAGCGACAAAAACATTTTGTAGCTGTAAATTGAAGAGAGAACATTTTGTACACTTCCACAGATTTTATTCTTATGGCGACATGTTCCGCTAGCAATGTAGCATTATTTGGAACATTATTGTAAAGGAATTGCTTCTTTTACAAAAAAAAAAAAAAATCAGAGGGAAATTTTAGAGAGGAGAAGGGTCAGGGTGTAAGGAGTTTGTTGGTCGTCCACGAAGTAACGCCTTCGCATATTGAGTTTTGTAACTGTCTCTCATACGATACACACCGTACTGCGTGCTAGTGCTAGTTAAACAAGTGATATCAACGAATATACTATTCAGATGACTTGGGTAAGTAATTTGTTTAGGTACCAAAGATAGGTATTTTTTAAGTACCAAATTTTTAATCATCTCCTCCCCTTTTTCGAATGTTAAAATGTGTCTCGCGTTTCGATTGTTAAAATCTAGTCAACTTATGTTTACCTGACACAAATAGAACCTATTTGAAGAGAGGAGAAAAAAAAATATTGAAATTATATTGTTTCAATATGTTTGTTGTTTAAAAACATGATTAGAATTATTGAAGGTAATCATTCTTTTGAAACTAGTTGAGTATTTATGTTATAAATTGATCTTTTTAATTTTTAATTGACTATAGCCAGAAGAACAAGTAAATTATTAATCGATAGAAATAAAAGCAATAGTTTGTAGTATTTGTTATGTTTCTACATATGAAGTACTGTTCAAATCTCTCACTTAAACCATTTTTGCTTTGCCGCAATATAACGTAATAATAAATAAATGAGTTAACTTTTTTAAGTAATTTGAAACCATATGTTAGAAAAATGTATCTTTAAGTATAACTCGAAGAAACAGTATCAAACCAAACTATTTTTGTTTTCACTTTCAACTCGTCAAAACATATCTGGAAGATTTATAAATACTGCCTTAGATTGCAGAATGTTCCATTGATAAGGAAGAAGTAAAGAAATGCACATTTTGGCTTGAAAATCTCTTTAAGTGACAAGAAATTTGAAAAAGATATCTGAAGTGGTTCAAATCACCTCCTTACCTCCATTGATTCATTATCCCGTATTCTTTCTTGTTTAATTTATAATGAAAATTTCATTAGAATTTCAATTATAGTCTTCTACTTCATAGATATATTAAAAGCTTGACATTTTTAGTTTTTTATCTTCTCGCATTTAATATCCATCAACTGTTTATATCACTATCGACACAGGGACATTTTCTTACTCAGTAGCATTTTGTAATAAAAATTTCTCACAGAAGTTCATTAACAAAGAAATAATGCAAGTTCTGCACCAATTATCCTACTCTGCAGTTGCGTAATTCACCTTGAAAGGAGAAGTGATAAAACAATAACCCTTTCCTTTAACGCCACCTGCTGAAATAACGAAGCCACTGCACTTGTTAAACAACGTAATAAACTTCGCTAATGGTGTCTTTCCGATGCAAGATGTAGCTGATAGTAATAAAAACAATTCTTGCTTGTTAGGTAAGAACTTATTTTTAATTTGATTGCTGTTGGAATTAAGCCCTGTATATTTTGGAATTTATTTTGTATGTCTGTATTTTCGACGGGTTTGAGATGTTTTTGAGAGACAGTTAACGGAAGAGTGATTATAAAGCGATATATTTTTAACTGTCCAAAGAATGACATCTCTTTTTTGGACTTTGAACTCTTGAAAGGTTTTTGTGCTGACATAGAAACTCCTTATCGTATTATGGTCTTAAATTTAATTGCCAATTTGTGAAGGTCACTGTTTAGCTCTTAAGTCACGTTTTTTAATCCGATGGAAAGTTTGCTTTTGGTTGCTATGGAAATTAGATATGCTAATCCGTTATTATTTTTTTTGTTGTTGTAGGGGGGGGGGACCATGGCTTATATTAATTATTTATTTGAACAGAGAATTCAAGGAAATGAGGGTTATGAAGCAAAACAAGCTATTGGGTTTTAGCACAATAGTAATGACTAGCAGTTTTCCATAGGATAAGTAATGAGCATTTCTAAAAAGAGGCAAATAAGTGTAATTAGTACAAAAACTGAAAAAAATGCCCAATTTTCTTTTAGTTTTGCTATTAATTTTTACAATTTATAATTTTCATTCTATCTTATAACTGTTTTTTTTTTTTCCAAAGTATTTTTCTAATAATATAGGATAGATTAATCAGTTTTATGAACTAGTTTGCAAGCAAAGGATGCGTGTTTGAAGATAAATGTTTTCATGCGTATTTTATTCTGTAAACATGTTTATGGAATATTGGCGCTTGATTGTAGAAAAATACGAATTTTAGCCAGTAGCTCATATTAGGATAGGGTTAGGTGCGGGCTTTTATGAATTTCGCAATCTCCCAAAGTGCGCTGTTTTTTTATAAATCTTAAACGTATATATACATAACAAACGCAAGAAAAAACTGCGCACTATTTAAGGAAAAAAATATTTATCCATTGCGTGTGACAAAAATTTAATTATGACAACATACCTTATACGCCATTGCTTTTAGGTTACTTCGTCATTGATAACCAATTATTTTACATAGTTAAACGTATCTTAAACTAAGAGGGCATAACTTAAAATTCCATACATTGTTTATTAAAATGCTTTATTTGCTTTTAAAATTCTAAATTGAACAAATAAAAATTCTTACACTTTGTATCTCTTAAAAAATAAAATTAAGGATCAAAAGCAACACAATTTTTATAAAAATCCCCTTCCGCGTATTCTGGTCATCATGATTGCGGACCCGCGGAAATTGGTTTTCGTCGAGTCGTGGGTTCGAGTCTTGATGCCACTAAAGACTCGCCGTATAGCCGGGGCTGCTGCACGTTAAATCTGCCGAGGCTCAAAGTCATCCTTTTGCGTGTGGAAGCTAGGAGAGGAAGGTTCCAGTTCAGATATAGTCCTCGTCACTTGATCCAGGTTCAATATTTCGAGGTCCCTCGTATTGCATCTAGTACGATGAGACCAATTTAGTTTAGTTTTTATTAACGTCGCACTAGAAGCAACACGAGGGCTATTGGCGACGGACCTCGTAATTTTGAACCACGGTCAAGTGACGAGGACGACTCCTGAGCTGGCACCCCCCTCCTAACATCCACACCACGCCAACGGGAGGACTTTGAGCCCCGAACAGATTTAACGTGCATCAGCCCCGGCTACACGGCGGGTCTTTGGCGGCCAAGGATCGAACCCGCGACTGAACGAAAACCGCCGGCCGCTAGTCCACGACCTTGACCACTAGGCTACCGCGGCCCCACGATGAGACCAATAGCCCTCATATTGCTTCTAGTGTGACGTTAATAAAACTAATCAATCACTTCCGCGTATCGATTTTAAAGAGCGTTTCCCCCAAAGCTAAATATTCTAGACTGTTTCTCCATGCAAAAGCCATTGCGTGAAAAAAAAAAATTTGAATATGATTTTAGCAAACGATTTGAATAGCCATTTCAAAAAATATGCACTAAATGTAGTCCCAGTTATTTTCTCGCTTTCCAAAGCTATTTGTTTCTATTCATGTATTGATTTAATCTCGAGAAAGAAGCGTTGAATATGTAAAATAAAACCTGAATAAGCGAGTGTGTGAGTCATATTGTGCGAAAAAATAAGTTTGCCTATTTAAATGTCGGCGCTTACAATGAACTGTATTATTCATCACGTTTTTGAAAATGGAATAGCGAATGAATGTATTCAAGTTGCTCAAGTTCTGCTTTGGGTTTGATTCAGATATTCAAGTTAATAAGAGTAAAAAATCAAACTGTCTATTCTCTACAGTCTTAGAATGCGATTTACATATGATTTAAAGCATTTTGGAATTAGTTGCACAAATTTTTTAAATAAGACAATTCCATTGTTCATTATTATGACAGGTTTTGAATATTTAATATTTCATTTATATCTGTGAATCTGTATAAATATTTGAAGCAAATTAATTTCAAAGAGGCAGTACTTGTCTGTATATTACCCACACATGCAGAATTCAAAAAAAAAAAAAAACCCTGGATAGTTACAATTTTTTTTTTTTAAATCAGAAATAAATTATTCAAGCACAATATGATTGAGCCTTGTTTAATAATGAATGATTTGGGAAAAATAATTGCATCTTAATGAACTTTTTTCTGCTTTAAAAATTAAAACTATTTCCATCCTTTAATATAATGAATCTTTTAGTTATTTCCTTATATATCATGCGTTTCAATAACCGTGTGAAACTGTCTTTTCAAAAGAAATGGAATAATAGGAGCTCTTGTTTGTAATTGCGCTTTCGGAATAATTTGAATTGTTGTAGATATTGAAATTTTCATTAATTTCTTTTTCAGTTTGAAAGCGTACTTTTTCATTCTTTGATCGCAATTTTAATTGTACATATTTCAAGAAGATGGTTATTTTATTGCATTGAAGGTTATTTCATTTTTTAAATTTTCTGTGTTTAGGCTTAATACTAACAGAAAAAAAATGTTCCAAATTCTAATGAGATACATATTTTTTTATCCTATATTTTTCTATTGCAATACGTTTGAATTATAACGTATTCTTTCAATTTTATTTCCTTTGTAATTCTTATTTTAATGTAGTTTTTCCTTTGTGAAGTTTGCCGATATTCCAGCGCATATTTTTCAGTGTAAAGGAATATTATTCTTAATCTAAATACGAAAGTAATTTTATTCTGATGCATTCATTTTATTTGTTTAAAAAAATGTTTTTTTTTTTTTAATTTACATCTCACAAGTAATTTCTAGTTAAGGTTATGGAAGTTTTTATTATATTTGTAACAAACGGATATATATTTTTAATAGTGTTTTTTTCTCAGAATTTCCTTTATCTTGTTTCACTTGAAATTTATGATTGTCTTCAGATTTCCTTTTATGTTTTTTCACGTCGACGTATAACGCTCATCGATGCTTTTTGTATGTTATAACAAAGATTTGAAAAAATTTCAATGCTTTGAATTTTTAGTTAATGTTTTTAGTTGTATTGCTATTTTTTTGTTTTATTGCTATTATTTTTGAGAGTATTTGTTAAACAATATCTTTTATAGATTGCTAATACTATTCAATAAATGCTTGTGTTATAAAATTAAGAATATCTTACACTTCTTCCTATACTTAATTCCATTTTTTCCATCGGTATCTTTTGAAAAATTTATCTAAATGATGCACAATTCTTTATTATCATTAATTACTGGATCTCTTAATTTTTTACAGCAAAAATCAAAGAAGAAAATTACTTATTTTCGTATAAGTAACAATAAAAAAAGAACCCATTTCAGACTTTTTTTTTAAATCTGGTTAGAGAGGAAGGAAATTGCGATTACCATCATGTACTGTAATATCACTGAAAATCAAAAAGTTACTAGAAATGGCTTAACTTTATATCCTTTTCCCACATGGAAGGAACTGACTCAATACCACAGAACTGTTCTGTTTATTTGAGTTCGACTCAATGGAGATTTAATGGTAAGAGATTAGCAGCATCGAGTTTCATGTGCTGAAGGTTTGAAAGAGGTCATCACCCGATCAAAGAGGAAGCGTTTGTCCTGCAGCCATATCATTGATGTCATTTAATTAGTGGTGCGCTTGTAAATGCCCACCAGAGGAAGCTCGGATGAGCGATGGGTCAAAGTTCTGTCAGCTGTCTCGCCAAAGGGGAGCATTTCAAGACAATTGTTGGCGGAAATAAGAACCAACTTGCTCCTGATTTTATTGCCAATGTTACGTGACTGTTTTTCTTGAGAGGGAATCCCCTGATTTTGATGCCATAGGTGTATTTCCGTTGTTGTGATGCCGTAAACATTTTTTTTTGTAATTTTTTTTTATTGAAATGATTTACTTGTTGTTTTTCCATCAATTCCTTCACGTGGACTCTTAACCATAAATAAATTTGAGTTTGAATTTTGGATCTTTAGTTCTTTGAAGGTTTCAGTAAAACTGTTGTAAAAAATTTCATAAGATACGATCCCAAAGAAAACAAAGAGTCGCCGCTGTTTGGTTCGAACTCTCACACCTTAGGAACTTCCTCTTCAACAGTTCGTAGATCCCATTAATTCACTTTGCCTAAGACCATCATGTAGAATAATGGGACCTTCTGAATATGGTATGCAACTGGACCTCAAAGCCTACTAGTTTGATGTGAAAGGTTTGGAGGGTAAAATGGAAATTTATCTTTTGATCATGACTCCAAATTTCGAAGTCGATTGCCAATAAGCTACAGTGCAGTTTTTATGTGATGTTAATACATATATACGCAAATGAAATCAACCACTTCAATGTATTTTAAAGAAGTATTTATGTCAAAATATATAGGGGATTCTAAAAACTTAAATGCTGAACGAATTCGAAATTCTTTATTGAAACTTGTCAACTACTTAGCAATCTACTCTGGATAGTAAATATTTTCATCTGTCTCGGAAAAAAGGATCTCAGATCATTACCAACTGCTTATCACGCATTTGATGGTTATTCAGTATTTATCAGAAGTTTGAATAATCGTAGTATCATAAATGTCGTAAACTTGTGTCTGCCATAATCAATCCTACTACTATTATTTATATCATTCGACGTACAGCCATCAACAACGCAGAACCTTTAATAACTCGCCATTTTCATCACGGTTGTACAAAACTGACAACAACGTAAAGATCTTAAAAGGATTATAATGTTTAAGGATTGATTAGTCTAATTAAAATTTAATTAACGTCTAAAATGGACATTTCTCATTGCGGAACACGATTTTTTTTTACAGAATTAAGTAGATAATGGTCTAATTTGCCATTGTTCCAAATTTAATTTTAATCCATATACATTCCAATAAAATAGTTAGGGAGCTATATATACTACATAATTTCTCAATTCAATTTTTTTTTTTTGTCTTATTTTTTAAATACTGCTTGATAAATGGATCTCTAATTAAGATTCATGAACTGGCATACAGTGCCTTAAAACTCCTCGACTACCAGCCATGGGTTTTGAGCTTCGAACTATTAGAGGGGAATTGAATGACATTTTGGTATATAAGAGCTTCATGAGGATTTCAAACATTTTAAAATTTTGATTTGCTTTAATTAAATTTTTTCGTAACTGTATTTAATAATTCGTGTTTTTCACCATGTTACTTTTTTTTTTATCATTTTTCTTTATGTTTTTAGATTTCGTAAAAAAATATTATGTACAGAAGCTTCGAAAAGTGTTGACTGATGGCTAGAAACTTTTTTTTATCGTCAAATGTTCGAGACTCTTCTTTTGACGCGTTAGGGGAACCATTTTTTTTATGTAACTAACCTCTAATTCGGAAACTTTCTACCAAAATTTTACGAAATTCGAAACTTAGACTTTTTCAAGAAGAAATAATAGGTATGAAAAAACAATTGACATAAAAAAATAATTAACTATGTTAATTAAACACCATTCATAACTGTGCAAAGCATACAGGATCATCTGGTGCTATGGAACCTGTTGGCGTATATCGCCTTTTTGAACGTTCGGTTGAAATGAGGAAATTACAATATGTAAGCTTTTTTGGAGATGGTGACTCCAAAGCGTATGATGCTGTGAAAAATATTTATGGCCAGAATACCGTTACAAAATATGAATGTATAGGACATATACAAAAACGTGTTGGAACAAGATTAAGAAAATTGAAATCAACACAAAAAGGGCTTGGAGGACGGGGAAAACTGACAGGATGCCTTCATCGATAAGTTGCAAAATTATTATGGCATAGCTATCCGTGACAATGTGAATAATTTAGAAGGTATGCAACGTGCAGTAATTGCAGCATTTTTTCACTGTTGTTCAAATGCAAAACAACCAATGCATGGCCAATGCCCTGTTGGACCGGATAGCTGGTGCAAATATCAACGAGCTGTATCACTCAATAAACAAATCTATAAGGACAAGTCTAAAGGACTTCCACAAAATCTGGTTAACATTATAAAACCAATATATATGAAATTATGCGACAAAAGCCTATTGGAGAAATGCTTACCAGGAAAAACTCAAAATGCAAATGAGTGCTTCAATGGAATTTTGTGGAAATTCATTCCAAAAGACGTCTTTGTTGCATTACCAACACTGCGATTAGGAGGATATATGGCAGTAATTCAATTTAATAAGGGATTTCAAGGATTATTGGATGTATTGAAACATTTCAATGTGCCTATTGGTGCATTTACATTAAAAGGTTTTGCAGAACTATATGAAGTTCGAGTCACAGAATCTAAACGACATTCTTTTTCAACGGTAAAAGTTGCCAGAAAAAAAAATAGGTTAGCTAAAAAGAAAAAAAATGGTTAAAAATGAGCAAAGAGAAGGTGTCAGCTATAAAACTGGTGAATTTTAAGTAAGTGATTGTGTGTATATAGAAAATATATGATAAATTGTACTAAAAATGCATTTTTCTCAAAATCAGTTTTTTCGCATATTTTGAAAATTCCAAAAATGATAACTCAAAATATTACTGATAAATTTCTTTGAAACTTGGTATTATCTTTTCTCATAATGTTGTCTAGGGCTTGGTCTAAAATAATGTTCATAATAAGAATATTTTTAAAATTATGGCCTATTATTCGTATAACAACGTTGTAAAATATAGTAAATTTCTTGTAATAGCTCTTCGACTGGCTCTGAAAATTTTATTTATTTAAATAGCCATAATATTTTAGGCCCAGCCCTAGGTACATGTATAAGGTTTATTTTCATACTAAATTTACATAAATTAGGTGAATACATTTTCATGTAGCATTTTTGAAAATTTTCTAAAATTTCTTCAAAATTCTCTATAAATTTGCTAATTTTGTGAAACTTAAGTAATTTATTGCAAATATCAGTTTAACATACCTTATTTACATTGAAACTGAAGTTAAAAAGGGTATAAATTTTTCTCTAAATAATGTTTTTTAAAAAAAGTACTCCGAACGTGTTCGTGTATCTTAAATAATCCGTTAATATAAAAATGTAGTTCCCTTTGGGTCACACACACATTAACGATGCTATTTTTGTCCAGCTTCGATTAAAATTGCGAAAGTTAAGAGTAACCCATTTTTTAACGAGTATCATACAAAACCGTCGAAAATAAGCCTTCTCCCCTCTTCATTTATTAAGCTAAACTTGAATTTCTGTATTGCTGGGAGTATGAATATTTCAATATTTTTTGTTTTTATTTGATAGGGTTGATTTAACTGAAAAATCACCTTCATAAATTTAGACATTTTTGTTTGAGAAGTGGGTGTATTCTCGAGCTTTCATGAAATTTGCATATAATATCGATTATAAGTCTCTCCTGAATAAAACAGATTTCAATAGCAGTAGATGTATTTCTGTGAATTTACGTGATTTGTCTCAATTCAAATACGTAATTTAAAATGAAATGAATAACTAAAGTTATTTCTGTTTTGTGGTTATTTTCAACATTTTAAGCTTGCCTTTTTTTTTTTTTTACATAGATAGTGATTGGTCTGTTACATTTTAAAACTGTTTGTTATGACAATTATGTTTAAAACCTATATTGTTTTTAATAACAATGCTTGAAAGAGAGCAGTTTTTAACCGGTTCCCACATCCCACCTTAAATCGTGATTACTCGAAAATGCGATGCACGAAACCACGTTTAAACTAACGTTGTTTTCTTCCTATCAATTACATGACGTGTACGAAGAAAAACATGCTTATTTTGATAAATTTTATGTTACCGCCCTAAAGAGAAGGAAAACATGAGTCAGCTAGCAAGATTTTTAAATCCCAAACACTTGTTTACCTGGTTTATACAGTGATTGCGCGTATGTTTTATATAACAAAAGAACTTCAACCATTAGTTGAATTGGGTTCTTATGTAATTTACTATTACATAGTCATTTAATTCAAACAAATTGTATGTTTGTATTCATCCATATTCACCTGAATATTCTTATGTAAATGAAAGTAAACAACTCCCACAATACTCTCCACAGTATCATAATTCGGGAGAAAGGAAAGAAAAAAAATAAAAATCCTCAGAAGCCCCAGAGGAAATCGAAAGTATTTTTGCGGAGTATATAATTATCATTGCATCTCCAGACGCACTAAAAACATTAATAACTTCTTAGATTGCAATGCATTCCGTCAACAATCGTATTAGATGTGGCTTAATCTAACGGAAAAACTGAAAAATCTCTAACATTCGTACAATGACCATGTTTTAGCTTCTTTTGTATTTTCTCTCAAAACCAGTTTTCTTTCATAACGAATTCATGGGGCGATACCCCTTCAAACAACCACAAGGCTGCACAAATCCAATAATGTCTTTTAAAATCTTATTAAGCCCGTTAGAATTGAATGTCCTCCATCTTTATTTCTTATTCGACAAATAAATTACATAATTTGAAAAGTCCGATGATCCGTCCACAGACATGTACTTTGGACACCTGTTTCCACTGCTGATTAACCTGAAATCACAGTCCAACCAAGTCTTGTCTATGAGATCTGATTGCATGTAATAATAGTTCGCAGCTGCTATTATAGAGAGACATTGTCCCCTTATGACCTCGGAAATTCGCAGTTCCCGCCATTAAACTCTTGTCCATGACGTCACTTGCTCTTTTTCTTTTGTTTATTTTTCTTTCCCCCATGATTCACTTTTTTTTTTATTTCACTTCGCTACTCATCTTGTTTAGTTGAGCGGATGTGCTCCTTATTTATGGATTCACTTGATTAAATATCGTGTATAGAAAGAATAAGACACGTTATGGAATTTTTTTGATCGAGGCATTTTTTTGTAATGTTGTGTGGATTTTTGTTCTTTCCCCCTCCCTTTCTCTCGGATGTTGTTCATTATTTTCAGTGACAGTTATTAATCGTCTTCCAATAAATGCCTGTAGTTGGTAAAGAACAGGCACATCGAGTATTGGATTTCGAAGGCAAAAAATGCTCAACAGCTGTGTTTTGATTATTAAAATGAGCGATGAAATTTTTTTTTCCCTCCCGATTTACAGCAAAACAAAATTAATATTCTATAATTTTCAATGAATGTACAGAATGTACTTTATTCCTCCGTTTATTTCAGTTTATTTTACTACACCGAAAAAGAAGCACGTTTTGATTGCTGCATACTCAGTCAAAATCAAAGATTTTCGATTCATTAACAGATGTTACGGAAAAAAGATATGGTCTCATGTTCACCACACAAAAAGTAGCACTGTGTTCGATTTTCCGGGGGCAGGAAGAAACGTCAACTGCAACAGCAAGCATTATGTGATATAGTATAGATAAATAGCATCGAATGTGTACTTTTTTATTAACGTTGCGCTTTTAACGTTATACTTTTTTAACGTTTTAAGTTTTTACTGACGTAAACTACTAAAAGTTTTTGTCTGATTGAAAAAAACAACAACTCCTAAATATTAAATTTTGTGAAAATCTTAATTTTTATTTAATTTTAGTGTATTATCTTGGTCTAATTATCGAGTTCTTTAAAAAAGGAATGGAAATTTTATTAAACTCTACAGATTATGACTATGGATAAGATTAGGATTTAACAGATTATGATTATAAGGATGAAGTGATATTTATGAACTACATTTTAAGAATACACGATTCACTGTTGCTGTGAAATTTCATATCATTAATTTAAAACTTCATAATTCGTAAATTATGAACTAGATTATGAAGCATATTTTTCTTCATTTCTGACAATTTTAATTCCAATGAAAGTTTGGTCTAGTGTTATTTTTATGGCTTATTGATTTTTAAAAAAATATAAAGCAAGGGAATACAGGACAATCTTTTTTTAAAAAAAACACTATTGCTTTTTTAAATCAAGTATATCTTGAAGTTTTAGATAAATATAAAATTCTTACAAAATGAGAATTATTTAACTTATCAATCAATGCATTAAGTTAGTATATATATAATTATTAAGCTTCAAATAAATCTAGTATTAGCATTGAAAAGTCAGTTAACTCTCGAAATCTTTAAACATATTCCAATCAATATTTTATGGTTTTTCTATATGTAGATTATTTCTTCATAATGGTTTTTAAGATTTTAAAATAACTTGTATAGAAAAAAAATTGTTAGCGTTAATTATGATGAATTTTTTTTTAAAAAAAAACATTTTTTGTTATTGCAGATTTGTAAAATAGAAATAAATTTTTTATAATAACGAAGTAATGAGTTTTCCCCCCTTCAATTGCTCAATTTTTCATGGCCTTTTTTAAATTTCGCTACACGTGAGACACAAGAATGCTTTCAAAAACTCACGTGAAGTCCTTGACACAGTGTACTCACGTGAGTTTTCAAAGTCTCTTCCTATTTTAAGTCATTGTATATATATAAATAAAAAGCAGTATCCGGTTGAATCGCAGTTATCCGAAATAATGTCGGCTCTGATACAAAACTCGGATAATTGAGAATTGGAATTTTGGTTGTTTAAATTTTGGATTTCGATATTTTATAAACATTAATACAAATTTGTATATTTATTTTTAAAGATTCATGCGTCGGCAATTTGCTTTATTATCAGTATTGATTTTGCGGTCTATTTATTTAAAATATGAACGCAATATTATTTTAGTTCCATTTGTTTACCTCTCTCAGATTGTTTTGCATTTTAATTTTTTATTACATTGACTATATAGAAATGATTGAATTTGAGTTTTTTTTCCTATTAGCCATCGGGATTATTGGTTATGATTTTTTTTTAAAAAAAAAAATCCTGAATTAATTCATTTAAATTATATCGTGAAAAATAGTGCGAATTGCTGCTCATTAAATAGAAATGGACTGATGATGTGGAAATCAGGAGAATGTAGCCTCCTTAGTTCTTAAAATATGATATTCATCGCCAACGGCCTTCAAGTCCTGCATCAGGGGTATTAATGTCAAAAATTAAAATTAAAAAAACAAACAAACTGTTAATTCAGCTGAAAAATGTAAATTGTTACGAAATTTTCTTTTAGGAAATTAAAAATTAAAATCTAAACACATTATTTTTATTATTGATACTTATAAATAGTTCTCTATCATTGTACTAAAACAAAAACTAAACTTTAATGAAACAAATTTTTTCGCAAAGTATTTTGATTTCTCGTTCAATGTAGAGAAGGGCAGAATTGGCGATGAAGAACAGAATTGGAATCACTGTCTAATTTATAAAGATAAAAATGCTATAGAGTTGAATTAAGAAGCATTATCATAAACTCCACACATTTTGCTTTACAAAGTTTTGCAAAGAACAGATTTAGCCGCCAAAGGAGTTAAAATTTTTGTTAATAAATATTCAATTAAATATCAGAATTAAACAAACTGTAACATGTTGAAGTATACAATAATATTCTTTCCAGATGTTAAAATTAAAGCAAACGATTAATTATTAAATGAATAGATTTGAGCTAAATGTAATTATTGCTGCCATAAAATGCAAGTAAAATAAATCTTTACTTGTTAATCTATT
The DNA here is from genome assembly GCA_019974015.1 of Nephila pilipes. Lineage (NCBI taxonomy): Eukaryota > Metazoa > Arthropoda > Arachnida > Araneae > Nephilidae > Nephila > Nephila pilipes. The sequence continues at coordinate 339,197 of BMAW01012636.1, read as the reverse complement.
CCTACACTATTTCAGTGAGACGACTACCATTCAAACTGAAAGTAATGTGAATCGGTTAGAAGAAATAAAAATATTTAGATTAAAGAAATCACGTGCATTTAACTCTTCATTTTGAAATGTGGTCTGGGACGATTTTTTGTGGTTGTACGAAAACAAAAATTCCTTTTGTGGTTAAACTTTCTAACTGGATGACAGTATATTTTTCCCTCATTATTACTACATATTTCGTAATGGAATCAACACATTAGTTAAGATTTGAAAAATGCCAGTAAAAACTCTTAACATTTCTTAATGAAATTCGAGATGGCAGCTTTTGAAACCTTTAATCTTTCAATCTTCAATTATAAACGGGAATACAGTTTTATGTCATTGTATATAAGGAATCATCACATGAATCTATATAATCATTATCTTTAGAAACATGTTTTGTTAAGAGAAAATCTGATGGCCGCGGATAGATTTTTGCATATTTAGTTCTATTCTCTCTTGATTCACCGGCAAGACAGGTCAATATTTTCGTCTAGTTAGTAACCATTGGATACGCTAAAATAAGCACCTTTTTTTGAGGAAAAATTGCATGCACGTCGCATCATCTGCATACAAAATTAGCATATTTGAACGCTTATAGAATTTATTTTCAAACTGCCTTTCTACGACTCCGCGCTTACCTAGAAACGACCTTGGGGATTCATAAAACATGCTACTGCTTTTGTCAATCGTCATGGCTGCCTTGCAGCTGTTGTGTTGACTTTCGCTTTTCTTTTTAGTCGGTTGATTCTTTTCTCGGGCGACGAACGACGACGACTCATAAAGAAATTCCTGCTCAACGTCCTTTAAATTTGTTTTCTTTTTTAAAAAATCCGTTTTAATCTTAAAGAATCGTGGATTGTTCTTTGTTCCATCGTTGCCGACAAGAATCTCCGTTTTGATGACTTTGTTCGATTTAATAGCAGGCGGGGTGCTTTTTTTTTTTTTTCCGCTCGAGTTCCTGAGAATGGAAACATTAAATATTTATCTTAATCGTTTTCTCTACATATTTTTTTTTCTACAGTAGGAACACTAAATGTTCGCTTGAATTTTTAGAATTGTTTGCCATGTGATTTTAGGTAGATAGTAACTGTTGATTTATGATGTTTGACGTTGAGTTCGTTGCGGTACATCCGTGATTAGCTTATTTTTGTCGCTTTTCTGTAATTTTTTAAAAAAAGTTCTACTCTTCTCCACTTTCGGTGGCTTTGATTACAGCAAATCCAATTAGTTATTTGCCATGAATATTAAAAAAAAAAAATTCATTTTACTACATACACAATGACAATAAAAAATCTGTATAAATATTCAAATAATGGGCAAGTCAAACTAATGTAGTACTGTTTGTCTGGATGCGGAATCAGAATCGTTGTCTCGAATCGTTGTCGTTGTCAGAATTGTTGGCCTCAGGCTAAAAAATATTCTGTAACACACACACACGTGTGTGTATATATATATATTCTTAGATTAGCGATTGGAAACCAATATGTGTACGTATGCAATATTTTATTTCAGTTTACAAGCTTGGTGCGTGCCATTCCTTAGTGAAGACCTTTTGATTTTTTTGTTATTTTCATTGAAATATAGCTATAAATATTTCGCGTACATTTAATTATAATATACGCTGATTTAAATGTCGGAAAAAATCTTTCGTTTTAATTTTATAATTATCAAATGTTTTGATAAAGAATCATTAGTACTCATTAGAATCATTAACACCTACACACGTAGGTATTGGGACGCTGTGCGCCATTGTAAAGTCTCAGTTTCGCTACAATCGCGTATTTGTTTCATCCTGAGTTAATCAAAAGTTCAGCCAGTAATTAAATTGTGTAAATAAGTACATAATCAATAGCTTAATTAATTTTTATTCTTCTTGGTAGCATAATTAAATATTAAGATGCTTATCACGCTGTTGGATTGTACCCTCACGCGTTTACTACAAGAAATTAATTAGAAATGTATAAAAACTGATCTAACTGGGTCTGAGTCAGTACTAAAACTCGGAAGTTGGATCGACTTCAATCCCAGTTACCATAGAATATCACTGTTTACTACTACTATTCCAAATTCCTTCATCCAATTCTTCAACCACCTATCTATCTACCATTTTTCTCTTACTCACTACACATCAGTTTATGTAGTAATTCCGATTTACATAATTCACAAGTTGAGTCTCTTCAATCAAACAATATCTCAGAAATGTCCCTGAGGATATTTGAAAGGAAATAGGTTTACACGAACCTAGATACAGTATGTATTATACTTGCGTAAAATCACACTAAATGTTTCTTCTCATCGTTTGTATTTATGGTGAACTGCGTTCAGTTGATTTAATATTGATAATTTTAAGCCAACAATCATCCATAAAATGAGATGCTATTAAATTAGAATTAAAGAACCTTTTATAATTAAGATAGTAATTCATACACGCGAATCATCAAAAACATTTGGAAGGGAAACAAATTGCACAAAGTACATAAGTCACTCGTAAATCCGTCAGATATCGGAGCAAAGTATCGTCTGATTACTGAAAAATCACTAACAATAACGTATTTTAACGACAAAAGCTGCATATTATTGTATAAAATTTAATACAGTACTCGAAAATAAAGTGTTAAACGCACGAAATAGTAAAACTGCAAAAAAATGTACGGTTTTGTATTGATAGCCTATATTTCTACTTTAGTAAAAAGCATAAAATAATCTTCAGTGTAATAATTTTTTTATATAAAAATATTAGATTATTGGCAGGGTCGGAAAGATGAAATGAAGGGTTATAGAGGGAGTACTGTATCAGAAAAGTCCAACCGATTTTCGAATTATTAGCATGATGCCGGAGGCTGATTATCTATATAAAAAGTAACTATAGAGTATACTGAAATATATCAGAAAATAAATCGCATTTGTTTTTTTCTTCAGTTATTTTTAAACAAAGAGGGAGGAGAGCGGAAAGATTAACCACAAAGAAGCTTTGAAGTTCCATCTCGTGTATGTGGCCACGGTAGCCTAGTGGTCATGGCTTGGGATTCGTGGCCGACGGTTTTCGTTCAGTTCGATCCTTGGCCGCTAAAGACCCGCCGTGTAGCCGGGGCTGATGTACATTAAATCTGTCGTGGCCCAAAGTCCTCCGGTTGGCATGATGTGGAAGTTAGGAGAGGGGGTGCCAGCTCGGGTGTCGTCCTCGTCATTTGACCGTGGTTTAAAATTGCGTGGTCCGTCGCCCATAGTCCTCGTGTTGCTTCTAGTGCGACGTTAATAAAAGCTAAACTAAAATCTATCTCGTGTATAAAAACAACAAACTTAAAATAAATATTTTCCGTACTCATTATGTAAAATTTTCTGAATAAACGAAGTATAGTTTCATTTAATCGCGTCATTTTCTTGGCGAGCCACCAATAAACCTTTCGTGCGTCACTTTAATGGTACTTGTATCATTAAGCTGCCTGATTATTACCTTGCACTTCAGTCTTATGGATAATACGGCCCTGAGAATCAGTAATGTGAGGAGTAGGTGAAACATTAAATTTATTGTAATGTACGTCGAATTGATGATAATGAGATTTTTGGAAACTATGCATCTGGTTAAAAATTACTAAAACTCTTGATGACCTCATAAACGAGTTGAAAACTAAAATTGCATCTACTTTTTAAAGAGAGAAACTTTTTTTTTTTGAAAAAATACAATTTACAAAAACGTGCGTGCCAGACATGATCTCGGATGTTGACATGGAGAAAAAAAATCACATGAATTTTTTAAGTAGAATAAAGTCCTTAATTTTGGGAGGTAAAAACTTTAAAAATCCATTCTAAATAAATAGGGATTCGGAATAGGTTTCTTTCACGTACATTAACTCTTGGGATTGTTGTCATGGACTTATGTAATTGCAACGGCTTTGTTCAACGACAGGAATTAAAAACACCTAGTCATTGACACGATAGAGAATTCTCTTTCGTCTCGATTGAGTACGGAGTCGCAAAGAGGAACAATATGAGTTTTCTTCGGATCCAAAGATTGGGAGTTCGAATTGCCTTCGTTGCCTCAGGATTTGAATATTAGGTGACAATACAGCCCGGAACTACTGCCTCAATGTGTCCAACTAAGACACCCCACTCGTAAATCACGACTAGTGATATAACCGGCTGTGACACACGCGTCAAATAGAATCTCAACTAGATACTGCTGATGACGTCAAATGGAAACTACCCAAAATGACACTCAATACAATATGGAATGTATATAAATTGCAATAATGACTGGAAGAACAACAGTCTCTCATAAGGTTATTAAAAAAATTCTTCCCAGATTGTTTTGTATTATCACAATGATACTGGAGTTGTAATATGAGGCTGATTTCTTAAACAACGATAGAGGTTTCAGAACGCCTAATTTTTGATCTTATTTGGAATTTTTGTGACTCGATTGTCTAAGGCGTTGCAACAGACGCACTCCGATAAGATTTGCCCCGAAGATAGGCAGTTCCATCCTATTCTCCCGTGTGGCCGGGCTGATGCACGTTTTGTCTGTCGGGGTCCAAAGTCCTCCCGTTGGCGTGATTTGGAAGTTATGAGAGGGGTATTATATTCAGGTGTCGTTCTAGTCACTTGACCGAGGCTAATCATTAATCACCTAATCATTTGACTCAAAATTACGAGGTCCGTCGCCAATATCTCTCGTATTGCTTCTAGTTCGACGTTAATAAAACCAAACCAATCCATCCTATCCTCGTCACCAAGATCAATTGATCTCCGCCAGAGGTGAAAAATAGTCTCCCAAAATGGCAAAAACATATCTTCACCAAACAAGACAAAAAGGATAAAAACCACTTTGCTTCTGACTAAATCGAAAGTTTGGAACCAAAATTCCGTCACTATATATTCCCACAATTAAGTATGACTATGAATACGGGTATGATCTTAAGTTTTTATTTTAAATTGTTGCCAATATGACAAAGAAATTGATGTAAAGAAATATTTTTTTAGTGTTTATAATTTCTCAACAACTGACGCGACACTTGGAAAAGAAGAAGTCGTGAAAGAGTTATAATATAAAAATTCTCTGTAAGTATTTTTCTATGAAATACTGTAATTTTCAACCATTAATTTGAAACGATAAAATTTTATGAAGAATCATTAATTATTTTTGTGATGTTTGCAATTAAATATAAATATTTATTTAATCTATTCAAAATTGTTATCCTTGGTATGTGTTTAAATATGAATGTTTTTTTATTAGATTTTTAACAATATTTTTCTTTATTTTGCAGGTGAGTGTTTCTTTCTACATATGGTTCATAGATCAATCTTCATATTCGGTGAGTTAGTTGAAAATTAAAATGCACATTTCTAATAGGAGATAAAAAAAAACCCATTAAAAGTTATTATGGCTCTATTGTGTGTAGCATTAGGACTGTAGTTTCCGTACTCTTTCGACTTGCGGCACCCTTTTTTAACTAAGTTTTTTCCATGCCGGGGTTACCTTAAATCAAGTATTGACTAATCATAAGTAAAATGAATGAAATTCGTATGAAGCACACACAAAAAAAATCGCAATGGGCATGTAATGAGCAACTCAAACAAATGAATTATTGAACAAATTAATTCATTTAATGGGATGAAAGAGCGTGCAGATCATTGCACATTTTCTTATATCTTGAGAACAAATTAAAAAAAACAACTTTTATACGTTTTTATGTTTATTTTTTTTATTACATTCCATGGAGTACCTGTGAAGCCTCAATGGTTCCCCAGGATGCCGCGGTGTTTACTTTGGGAATCACTGCTTTAGGAAATATTGCTTTTATATCTCGGGAAATTTCCATTAGAAAACGCGAAACATCATTTAATAAGAACTTGCTTATAACCAGCCATTCTGGTACCATGTGCTTGCATGATAACGAAAATGCTTGTTAAAAAACGAATACATTTAAGATTACTTTGCAAGATGTGGTGAAAATATCACAAAAAAAAGCATTTATATTTTGTATATTATTTATATTAAAATCAAACTGATGTAGAGAACATTTTTTTTTTTAAAAAAAAAAACTACTATCTCATGAAGGAAAATATATTCTTGTGTCGAGTGTCATCCTTCTCATTCAGAGTTCTGAGTCACTAGACTCGACTAACAGTATATGTAGAACTCCAGCATACTTAGAACTCAACAAATGAAATTAAATTGTCATAGTTAACTTTTTGATATATTTAAATTGAAAAAAAAATTGTTCATATTCATAAATAATAACGAAACGTGATATCTCTATTCATTTTTCTTTTAAAATTTCAGTTTATAAAAACCGTTTTATATCGCAATAGACCAACAATAAAATTTCCTTTTAACAACCAACGCAGCTTGAGGAAAGATGCAGTGTACTCATGAGGAAATGGATTTCAGGATTATTAAAGTAAACATCAGTTTACTTTGCAAGAATAGAATAGAAAAGCTATTTATCTTTTTTTAATATTCGAATAAGTATTTAAATTCATTCTGAGAATCGGATTTCTTCATCTGCTGTTTAACCTTTCTCAAACCGAGTGATCCTGTTCACATTTGCCTGGAGTCATGCATTGTAAACATACATTTTTTAATGGGGCTACTCCAAGAGGTCACTATGTTCACTTATGACCTTATGTTATTGGGTTAAACGAATGCTTAGGAGGTTAAAATGACGTAAACTGTTTTCTTGAATTTCTGGTGTTTACATTGTTCCTTGACCTTGACTAAAGGCGAAAAGGTTTAAAAATCTATAATCATATAGAATTAAAGGTGCATTTTATCCACTTTGAATATGTTGCAATTTATTGACGCGTGAATTTGAAAGCAGCTTAGTAATCATAAGTTAAGAATGTTTATATATTTCATTAAAAAAATTTCCCGTCTAGTGTGGAGTGCTTAGCAAATAAGGCTAAAAGGTGCAGTTTCAAATTTGGATTTCTTTTTTATTCTGTTGTGTAAAATAATGACGGTTGCTCCTCCTTAAATTCATTCCAAACATTGTCTCGTAACGTTTCTGTTTTTGTGGAGTCGCGGGTTCGAACCCTGATATCATTAAAGACACGCTGTTTAGAGGATTGATGCACGTGAAATCTGGTCAGTGTTCCAAGTCCTCCTGCTGGCGTAGTGTGGAGAGGGAGATGCCAGCTCAGGTGTCGTTCTCATCTCTTGACCGAGGCTCAAAATTAAGAGATCCGTCACTCTGCGAAAGGGCGACGAAAATAATTAATCACTCACTTGCACTCGTGACGTATCAGAAATTTGAAGGAAGGAGAAACCTACTTGAATTGTCTTCGCCGGGACTCAGAATTAAAAGAATTTCATCACCAATAGCCTAACTTGTAGTTTCGTTAACTCGGTAATCAAGGAAAATAATTCTAATATATGTAAAACATATGACGCATCAAAGTAGTAACATTCAATTACTTATCACATATGAAAAAATAAGTGGTTTTAAGTAAATTACATTCATAATTTTTTTTCGCAAAAAAATATTTGAATTGAAAATCACCTGCTAAATTGATACGTAAATTTTGTTACGCAGTTTGACTACCAATTTGATAAGCCTAACAGAGTGTCGAGTGCTCCAATAATCGAAAACGAGATAAAATAAAAACTAAATATTTATTTAAGCAAACTATTGTACGAGCTCTCACATTAAGATAAATAAATTAAGGGAGACAGTAATCAGCTTGCCATAAGTGAAGGAATAAATGCAAGGCACAATTAAGGTTAACTCACAAACTAATAACTAAATCTTAAACCGGAATCTACGTTACCTAGATTAAACCAGCTTTAGCTATTGTAAGAGAACGTGTCATCTTCTGCTTGCGATATTAAATTCAAATTGTCTTTTATAACCTGGGAAATGCCACTGAGAAAAACATTATGTATATAATTAGGCACGCAATTAGTATCTTCACATAAAACATTAGTATCTTCATTTCTTTACCTAATGGTAAACTTTAGAAAGTGAACCTGTGGTGCTCCCTGAAAGAAGTAGAGAATCGATAATTCTAAATAACAATTTGATAAATGAAACAAAAAAAAGTAAAAGCGAACCTCGCCTATTGATAATCATTGCAATGTTTGAGATCTATGCAAATTTATATTGCTTTTGAGTGAAAGTTAAGTAGCCTTGAAATTTTGCGTTAAGTAACAGGCTAATAAACCATTATTTCATCTTAGTCGCAAAGCACACAATATTCCACCAATTACCCTTCATACAAATTTTTCTTTAAAAATCTGTCCTTTTTTTTTTTATAATTTTATTTACAAAAACCTTTCTTCGGTAGTCGTGAAAAAAAAAAAAGTTTGAGAATTTTCAATCGAACTATTACCAAAAGCAAAAATCGCTCCTTGCCGTATCGAAGAGCTAGCAAGTATTCTATTATTCAAATGTCTCAAGTTATTTCTCTTTAATTATTCATTAGAGCTCATTATTTATTCTTAGCATTATTCAACAGCAACAACAGTACACATTTAACAAGATACATTTGTTGGTGATTGGCAGAAAAATAAACAAAAGATTAAGAACAAGGTAATTAGTATTATCTCTTCCAGCGGGTCAATCGGATCGTTGTTGGTCAGCCATCTGTTATTATATAATATTGGCACGTAACTCAGCTTTGAGGAAACCGGAAATCGAGAGCAGCGTCTAGCTGAGGTAATTAACCTCTTGACCGTGACAGTTCTCTGACTATCAGTTTTGACTGAAGACTTCATTTGTTTCGGTTGAGTAGAATTTTGTCAAATAGTTTTCGATTTGTGTGAAAATGATGAATAATGGTGACAGTTTATGATTAGGTCGTTTAATATGTTTTTCAAATTGATGTGTATGAGTAATAACTGATATTAAATAGAAGCGGATTTGCTGCTGTTATTTTTATGCAATTTTAGTTCATGAGAAACTTACTAAATTAACATTGGTATAGTTTCATTATACGCCTTTGTATATGATCATGTTCGTAGTGTATTGTAGTTCAAACCATGAAAAAAAAAATCAGAAGTCGTTGGGAAAGAAACGTCAATCAGAAGAGGGAGATATTGAAACTTTATTTAAAATATTTGACGTATAATAAATCTTTATTGATTTATTGTTTATTGACGTTGTATTAAGAAACAACATGAGAGCTAATGGCGAATTACCTTTTAATTTTGAGCCAAGGTCAAGGCCTGAGGAAGACACATCAGCAAGCACCTCATTCTTCGAACTTCAACATTACGTGTAACGCTTGAATCATGAGTATTTATTGGTAACTTTTTATAAAATATTCAATTATACCTTTTAACAAAGATCGAGTCAAATCAATGACACCTTGCGAACTGCCGCAACCCAATTGGTTAACAGTAATTCTAGATGTCGAGTTCTAAAACTCTTAATATTCATGTAAGACCATCTTGTAAAATAGTAAACGCTTCAAAAACGTTGAATTCAACTAGGTCTGAAAATCCTTACAGGACATAATATAAATCATGGTGTGGAGATAGAACGAGGTTCCTCATCAGTAGCCCATTTTATAGCTCCAGAACAGAAATGACGACACCTTTATTCACATTTTCATTGTTCAACTTGACATTGGTATGTCTGGTGGTATATCGTGCCAAATGTGAAAGGCTGTACGGTCACATGACCCATTCTGTATTTTAACATCGATAATGCTCCATTTGTTAACGATGTCTTAGTGGGGAGGCTCTACATAAATAAGACGAATGAAAACATTAACAAAAAGTGACAACAAACAAACACAAAAGTTATAAAAATTCAACATTAAATAAAAGAATTAACAGATAAAAAGGAACGGTAAATAAAGTATGCTTTGGAAGGATTTCGAATTGAAAATTTAATGACTTAATGAGGTCTGGCCTTAATTCGTTTAAGTATTGTAGTTCCTGAGTTCTTAAAAAAGACTTGCACAAGATGAAATAAATAGAAAGAGAGAGAAGTTATTTTTATTTAACTAAATGATTTCACAAACTCTCAACTTGAGAGATAAAACAAAGGCCACAGCTTGAGGAAACAAAATATGCAAAATATAGAAATTAAGATATGCAGAGTCTGCTAAATAATTTTATTCTGAAATCTAAATCGTATTTCATGTTAAATACGCGTAAAATTGCAATGGTGGGTGACGGCTATTCCTCTTTCAGAAGTAGTTTAGCTTACAGCATTGATCTCCTTTCGATTGCGTCCAATAACTTTGTTATGCACCGAATTAAAAAATGCTGTTTACTTCTGATCTTTGTTAGTTACGAACGGCTAACTTCAGTTTTTTGTAAGTTTCAGCTCCAAGTAAGTTGTCAGTAACTTCGGTAAAGGATAGTGGATTTGTCGAAAGAAATATGATTAAACTGAATAAAATCATTTACAAAATGTATAACTAAATGAAGAGAGAATATTACTGACCTTTGAAATAGTTATTACTTCCTCTCTTGAAATTTTATGACCACCTCGGAGACTGTTGCTGTTTCTCTGTTTTTCTTAAGAAATAATTGTCGGACAGAAAAGTTATTTCAGATAATTTCTGGGATACCATTTCAGTTCGTAGCAGGAAAGAGTTGTTTGCTGGAATCATCCGCAGTATACCGCAAGAGCATTAACATTTCCTAACAGAAAATATTTTCAGATGTTTGGTATACCGCAGGAGCATTAACATTTCCTAACAGAAAATATTTTCAGATGTTTGGAAAAAAGTCAATGGGTCACTATAGAAATTCCATTTAAGAAGTATATAGTAACTTTAATTGTTATTTATATGATTTCATTGACATTTTGCAAGTTCTTTTTACACAAATGCGATGCATTTCCTTCTGAAAATCTATTTATTTCGTTTCTTCATTTCGCTTTACTAATGATATCTCTCTCCTGTTTTTCAAAAAAAATTCAAATATGACGGTAAGTAAAATGGTCGAGAATTTCAATTATTTATTTAAAAAAAATCCAATTATTTTCCTTGAAGCAGATTATTCTACGATTTTCAATCGATAACATTTAAAAAATTTGATGCGAAATTTGTTAGTAAACAAAATGTTTAGCTTTATACTACATGCAAATAAATCAAAAATGTACTTAAACGGTTTTTTTTCAATGAGATAGACCTAATGACGTGCTTCATAAATTTAAAATGTAAAGTTTATAATTTTTTCATGTCTTTATTTTAATCCAGGTTGCCCTTCTCATTTCATAGAAAATAGCTGAACGCTTATCGGATTGGTTGACACATGGCCTTGGTGTTCAATGCCATTAAATTAAATTTAATTGTATTCAACTCTTGACTATTAACTCGAGAATAACAATCTAAACTAACTGTAACTAATAAGTATTTATTTATCATGGCATAATTTAATGAATGCATTTTAAGTGAGATTAAGTAGATGGCGTTGTTGATAGTGCAACATTCCAGTCTTTTAGAGAAAAGTTATCGGTTACTAAGTTTCATTAATGTATACTTTAGTATTTATGATTAAATGTCTATGAATACATTAGCTTTTGAACAGAAAATTACCTTATTCATCGTATACGAATTCCTGATGAAGTACCGATATTTTTCAATCTTGTAGTGATTTTTATGGTTCTTAAAATTTGTCATCGATTGTCTAATTTATTATGTCATGTTATGAACACCTCAAAGATGATTCACCTTGCGAAACATTTTCTGATATGGTTTGGAATTTTAAGTGTAGAATATGTAACTAATTTATATGTTAGCTGGTTAAAAAATGTTTTCTCGACGGCATTCAAACTTTTAGTGTTTCGGTGATTTTGATATTACTTTTATTACATTAGAAAATTTCGAAAAATATTAAGAAAAATAGTTCGGGCAGGCGATAACGCAACGATAATATTTTGTTTTAATATTTATCATAAAATGCAGGTTTGTGACTAACGAATTACAGTTTGTATTAAAGTCTTCATCGCAATTTTTATGCATTCTTTTTTATTCATCATTTTGTGTGTGTGTGTGTCTCTCTCTCTTGGTTTTAAACCAACGCCAATGACTAATCTCTGCTTATAGATAAATAATGGGAAACAAAAACCATATTCTTCATCTGTAGTTTTTGTTTTTACATAAAGAATAGGACCCCAAACCGTATTCTTCATGTAGTTATAGCCTCTGTCTTCAGATAAAGAATAGGCAATTTTTCAGAAAGAAAAATTTTGTAACATCACATATTAGCTTTGGATTTCACAATTTTATGGAGAACAGCCTAATTTAATTTAACAACAGTTCAAGAGAGCTCGTGGAAGTCAGCAAAAAGTCATTGCTTGTGGAAAACATCCGTTAAGGGAAGTTTATTCTCTTCGGGAAGATGAATCGTTGTTTAACTATGGGGAGAAGCTCTGAGATTTCCGGATTGCGGCCAGCTGAAAACCGGACATCTAAGAAATGTGGGGTGTCCAAGTGATATGAAGGACTCGGGCATCGGTCGGAAGCAAAGAAAAACTTTTCATTTTTCTGAAATCAATCAATTTTCTGTGTATGAAATGTGTATTTCATATATCGCTTTTTCTATGATGCAGAATGGATTTTTAGCTTCATACGACAAAAAGACAGCTTATTTATTGAATGCTTTAAAATTTCAAACACGTCGTGTATTAATTACATATTTATAAAATTGAGGTATTTTTTTTGTTTAAAAAAGTTTTCTGTGTTTTGACCTCTCCTTTTAAACGCTCAAAGGCAGTTTATAAGCGCGGTATTGATAAATACCCTTCTAAAGCTTGAAAATTTGTATTATTTAAAATACCGAAGAAGCTCTGACATCGTACAAAACATTTGACGTCTGAAATGTCCACGCAGTGCTTTTCCATGTATTTTTTAGAAATAAATAAATCGTTTGTGCATGATTTTAAAAGTTTATCGTCTGATAAATTGCTGAAAAATGAATTCAATAGCAAAAACTCATCATGGTGTAAGTGTTTGTTCTCTGGTTCCTACTCTTAATTTTTTTTTTTTTCTAAATGTTTAATCAACGTAAGAGCAATCTATTTTACTTCAAAGGATTTTAACAAATGAAACGACAGCGTTTCATTTCTCTTTCAATTCCATTTAAATTACTGCTGCTTCCAGGATTTATCGCTATCAGCTCCTGAAGTTTCTACGATTACTTAAAAAAATTCTTCCCATTCTCGAAACTTCTTCATTTGGAAAGAGAACATTCCATTCCTTTTCCATCTCACTATCTAATCTTAACACTTTTATTAATCGTTTAAAAAGACTTTTATTCCAGTCATGGGACTTGAGAAAAACGAGTAAAAGCACTCGCCTTGTAAATTCTCAGATAGATAATTACTCGTTTCTATTTTAGAATTTTTCTGACGTCAGCGGGATTCTCAGGTATCTTTCACTCGCGGAAGTAATTTTTTTTTTTTCTTTTTTAAATGAGAGTAAAAAGTTGAACTAATTTACTCCCCTGAGCCTTGAACACTGAAGTATTCATTGTCAGGGTTGACTTGATATATTTTTAAGTATATTTATTGTTCTCATAAACCCGGTATGAAAGTAGAAACTTTTTATGTTCGCAACTTTTTTAGCCATGAGGGATATTTGGAAGCCGCTTTTTTCATTACAAGATGTGAGCACCATGTCGCTTGTTACTTTTTTCGTAAAAGAAAATCTTCCATTAGTTTTAAAAATACTTTTAAAAATGTTTAGTTGTAAAAGAGAAACATATGCAATACATAAAAATTATGTGTTTTATTAATTTCTTTTTACTATTCCCTATCTTCTGAAAAATAAAGTTTGAAAGTGATGAGTTATATTTAGATATGCATTGTTAATATTATTTATAATCTTAGGAGTTTAAATGGATTGAATACTTTAACAAAGTTAAAGCTTATTATTTTTCTTAAATAAAATAAATTATTGGTATAAGAAAGTGTGTAAAAGAGAATTTAAACCATTTTTATAAAGTATAATGAGTAAAAAAAAATTTAAGATTGTAACTCTAGGATATTTTGAAATATCGGTCTGATTGATGTGTTATCGCTTATTTCTAGATCGACACTAATATAATTGAAATAATAATTGAAAAAAGTTTTGATTTCTGATAAAAATAATAAATGGAAATATAGAGTGGACGATAGAATGTATTGAAGCGATAAGTAAAAAAGAAATTAATGAGCTTAATTTAAGATGATGATGATAAAGGATGAGAATAAATTGATTTTTTTTTCTCTCTTGAATCTTTCATAGTAAAATTTATCAGTTTCATTCTAGTATATTTTAAGCAATATTTACTCTCTGTTTAATGTAAAAAATTCTCCGTAACACGTTGAAAACATCTATTTGTGTATGGGGGGTGTCTAAATTCGTATTAAAACGTTGATTATTAATGTTTCAGAATTTTTACCGAAATACAAATGAAATTTTTACAAACTTTTTTTAAAACAAAAAAAAAGTATTTTTGATGAAAATATTTTTAAAAAATTATTAGGAATTTTGAACATAACGTAGAATTCTCTTATTCAAATATCCTTAGAATTCGTGCTTATTAAACAAATATTCGATGCGACAAATATAGCTTTTGAAACCAATGTCTTTTTTTAACTGTCCGAACTTCTCAATTAAAATATGGCCGATCCTAAATTCATTCATGCATTCATCGTTATCATTTAATGTATCTTCTTAGATGCATCTTATTTAGAAGCAAAAATTTTTACAGTTTATCATATCGACATTATTTGACCCATGACTAAGTTCAAGAATAAATATTGCAACGATACACTTTCGTATCTTTCGACTCGTAACAGTCACGAACCAGGAAATATCTCACAATCGTTGGATCAACCGAAAACAACTATAAAACAGGAATAAATCTTTTGATATTTGATACTATTTATATCTGTGTGTACAAATGAGTGAGTGGGTGATTCCAAATGAGGTTTACTGTTTCCTCATTGCACTCTTTGACGCAGTTATGAAAGGGACATTGAGATAAATGATATCTTTGTGGCTTGTTGCTGAATGTGACTGTATGAATATATGATAAAATTATTCATATGTTAGGTCTTCGATTTCAGTTTTATATTTTATTATACATTTATGAAGATTATTTATAGATGTTTTTCTTAATATTGAAATTTCTTTGATAACTTTTATGGAAATTAGCGGTTTCTTACCCTTTGTTTGTTGGCTTTTGTACTATTTTTAATTCTGAATTGTGGAATGCTGAAAATAATTAAAGATGTGCAGATGAAATAACTCTTTATACGCAACGTGATAAGAAAGGGCGACTTGTCTAATAATGTCAAGTTTTGGGTGACAATATTCGATGGTCTCATGAGTGGAATATGGAACATTCGCTAGCATGGAAATAATGTTGCACATTCTTCCTGGACATGAGAACTGGTCACAAGTTTCATGTGGCAGACGATTTGAGTTTCAGTAATGATCGCACTCGTGTGGTGACCTGTTGTGAAAGTATAGTCCCTCTATAGCTCATGCATGTCGTAAGAGGCGACTAAAATGGGTAACCAGTGTCTGAGGGTATAGCCGGACACCTTGCTCTTGAGGGTATATCAGGGAACCTCAGAGGCTTGCCTTCTTTGGGTAGGTACGGGCATCATTACCTCGTGGCACCCGAGTGATCTTTTTCTTTCCCTTTGGTTTTACTGTCTTTGGTAAAATACTAGTGATGCGCCCCTGGGATACCGAATCGTTCCTTTTCTAGTTTCGACACTCCTTCTTGTCAAACTTTTTATCTTTTTTTTCAAACGTCTAAACCACAGTTACATCGTGTTTGGCATAGCATAACCATATCTGGCTGTTGCGCCATTTAATTTCACTTTCACTCACATTCAGTAATGATCGCCTGCCCTCTCCCCTTCCAAAAAAAAAAAAAAGTTGCCACAGTAGCCAAGTGGTGTTGTTTGAGATGAATTGTGGGCTCGAATCCTGATTCACTGTGTAAAGGAGATGTTGCACGTTAAATCCACGGGGGCTGAAATCTTTTTTGTTTGCGTGATATGGAAATATGGAAAATGGGGTGCCCGTTGAGATGTCGTCACTTGACCGAGGTTCAAAACTACTATGTCCGTCACCAGTAGTCCTCGTGTTGCTTCTAAATGCGATGCTAATTAACTATCAATCAACCAAGCAAATAAAAGCGGAAGGTTTGCTGCTAGTTGAATCAAGGTGGGTATCTACATCCTTTTTTGGTGTGGGATAGAGGCTTGGTGAATGAGAGAATTTCCAGTTCAGCTGTCATCCTCGTTGTCTGACTAGATCGCTAAATTACGCTGTCAGTCACCACTAACCCAAGATGTACATCTTTGATGAAATCAGTGCAAAAATATCTGTACATCTTTGATGCAATTAGTACAAAAAAAAAATCTTCCACTAAGACTACTTAAGAAGCTGTAGTAAAAAGTAGTGAAGTAAAGAGTTACTCAGTAACTATTTCGTCACTGTTATGTTTGCCTTTTTTAATTTTATCATTCAATTATATACGTATTCTTTTTACAAGATCTCTATAAAATATTTTATTTTTATTTTCGATCAATGCACCAATTTTGATGTCCACCCTCGGTTATCTAAAAGAACAATTTGAACGCAACATTTAGGATAAAACTTTAACAAACTATTTACATTTCTGATTAAAGAAATAGTTGCAAAAACTGACCTTTAAATTAAAATGATGCATATCAAATTTGAATTTAAATTGTTTTCCATAATACTTTATTAAGTTTCAAAATATTAACTGAATATGGACACCTTTTATACGAATGTAATATTTCAAATGTATGAAACGTAACTATTTGTACAATACAATTTCAATTTCTCATTTTAGTCTACTTTTATTTCTTGGATTTAGAATCTTAAACTAGAGATTAAATAACATTATTATTTTTTTCCTTCAATAAACTATCAAAAAAAAATGTGATATTGAAATAAAATTTCATTGCGTATTTTTAATAAAAGGTTTTTGAAATTTAAACATGAAATAGAAGAAAATTATTTTTATTACTAATAATCCTTAAGGAATTGGGCTATTTTTTTATTATTATTATTATTATTATTTTTATGAGTGAACAAATGACTTGTGAAGATCCGCCGTGATTTATAAACATCCAGAGCGGATTCGAAATAATATTATCGTTAAGGTTTTTTTTTTTTAAGCGTACTTCAGTATTAACTTTCTGTAATATGCTTCTTATAATTTGATCCACAAAATTCTGTGAAGTTCTAACATTTGTTAATCCTATATGGAAATAGGTTAATAATAATAATAATAAAAAAAACATTTCTGTTTGTCGTATTTTTAGTACATATGACAATGGGAGGTATGAAAACAACACAGGTATTTGTTAACTAAAACAAATGAAAGGATTATATCTGTTGGATTTTATTATTTTCGAGTACTTTCTCTCCAGAAAGTGACATAATAATTGTTATCTCGAAATGTCAAGCTATAAGTTTGTAAAGAGATAAGCAGATAATGCTTCTACTTAAGTGAAAGATAATACGCTGAAATATTGAAAAAAAGGATGCTTACTTTATCAAATGTTGAATGTTATCTACAGTGGAGGCTCGAAAAACTTTATTTTGAATATTTTGTAAAATCTTACGTAATGGATTCACGTTTAAAAAAATGTATGTAGAGAGAAGAAATTGGCTTTTTTTACAGTTTCCTTGATAATTTTTCACTTATTTGATTTTTTAAATTAAGTAATAATATTTATGAAAACGGAATTTTGAAACATTTTTATTAAATGCAATTATCTTATGTCTTCGGAATTAATGTTTTAACTCTTCGAAATAAAATTCATAGATTTTTTTAAATATATATTTAAGATTTTGTATAATTGTTCTGTATGAAAGTTGTTAAGCACAAATATTGACATCATAATACATTATAATTATAATAATTACATTTAGCTTTTTTAAGGTATATTTACATTACTAAAAAGCATTTAATTTAGTATTTTATCGTCTGCTTTTATTTTAATATCCGAATATTGTCTAATTTAATAATGGATTTTTTAGCAGATGGATTTGTTAACATTGGCAATGTTTTTGTATTTTAGAATGTTTTTGTTTATACAAATGCATTAGGAACTTGTAAATGGTTTTTTCTTTCTTGATAGCAATTGCTTCTGGGGAGCCCGGGGCTCAGAAGTATACTTACTTTATGCTAATTATTATTCATTAAGACTATTTTTTCTTTTTCTAGAACTTAAAATTTATTACCGGATTGTTGCTACCAAAGCCTTTCCAAGAAATAAATTTTGAGTAGCCCCAACTTAGTCCTTTTGATTACATATATCCCCCACCCTTTAAAAAAAGTCATGTCTTTATTTTTCAATCGAATTAAGTTCTAAGCAAGTAATATGTCATACAAGGACAAATAATCCTTGATTGTCAGATTTAGGTTATAGGCACTTTTGTAAATTTACAGCTTTATATATTTTGCTAATAATATATATAATTTATATTTTAATAGAGACATAAAATTTTTATATTTCTGAATTTTGAAGAGGAGGGAATTAGCGTTCTTATCAAAAAAAATTTACGATAGTGTGAATTAAATTTTTTTTTTCTCATTTAAGTCCATGGTATTTTTTGTTTTGGAGATGTCTGAATATTTCTTGTTATATTTGCATATTTAAGAGTAAAAAAGAAATCCTTCGTTCCATTAAGTAAAAATGAATTGAAACTTTTATCCTTTCCGCATAAACAGACTTTTTAGTATTCATTTCACGTAAAATAAACACTTCTATAGAATTTTGTTCTCCAATAAGAAATTAAAATAAGATTTAATTTCCTTCCCCTCAAAAATATAGTGAGTTCTCATAATCTAACGAGGGTGTATTAAATATACTCATTTCCATCAACGTAACCCTTTTTTAACACACCAACGTACTTGATACAAAATATCTCAAAATAAAGTAACATTATTTTTCTCAGCGAGGTGTTTTATGAATCACATAATATGGCGATGAACGTGCATGGATTATTTGACACATAATTATTTTTTAAGTTCCACCCGCGCTATGGTGAGGCTATATATGTAATTTTTAAAGAAAAACGCGTGATATACCGCCTTTTATTTTACGTTACAGACGTGAGTGAAATTCGTTTTTGCATCTTCTGCGTTTACTTATCTTATAATCGCTGGTCTCGTGAGTCATGAACAAGGACAAATTTGTTCGTCCTTAGTGTGCCCCGCACGTATCAGTTCTATTGAGAGTTTTTGATTTACTTCAATGAAGAAAACTCTCTCAAATGTACTGAACTGATATGTTTGAAAGGGGGAAATATCCATTAGTTCTCAGCTTTACGTTTTCTTAATTTAATTTTAATTTTCAAAAAACTTAACAAGACTCTTCTCGTATCACGTGTCTTGGAGAATTTTTCAACGATTTTAATAAAAAAAATTGTTTGTTTGAATGTGTTTAAATATTTTTGAAACACTACGATATTATCCGAATAAATTATTTTTAAAAATTGTATTTATATTTCGTTTTGAAAAAAGAACAGCTGTTAAAAAGCGACAATTCCCCCCACCCCAGTATTATTATAACCGTAACCACGAAATGTTTTAAAAAGAACTTTTATGAACAATAAGGCTATTTTTAATCGCCATCATGTGTGTGTCTCAGATTTGCAATTCTGGGTTTTTTATACAATGAGGTAATTCATATATCAACAATAATAAAAACTGGTCAAAAATTTATATCATTACCTAAACAAAATGGTGAGTATTTTTACTTTCTTTGTTTCTTTTCATTTGATGCGTTTGGCTGAAAAAAAATTATTCATTTTGTGTCAATATTGTACTATTTTTTTTTATTGAAATAATAAGTGCTTGTGACAGAGTTATTATCGTAAGAAATGCAGAAATTAAGACCGTGAAAGTGTAATATTGATTAAAGTCATGTTTTGTTTTTGTTAAAACTATGAAAAATGCTGTGACGTCATTTCTGATAAAGCTTGTACAATACATATGGCCTGAATTTTCGAAATACCCAATCTAAAGAATTTCTATTTGATTTTAAAAGACTTCTCACAGTGAAATACAAGGTGCCAAGCTTATTTAAAAAATAAGCTGAAGTAGATTTATAACATTACATTTATAAAAAAAAAAGTAAAAAATTTATTTTATGCAATGCATACATAACATAAAAAATTACTACAAAGAAATGTCGAAACTGATAAAAGAAGGGGGAGCTTTCTTTAGTTAGAATATTTTTAGTTTTGTTTTTAAAAAATTACGGAACTGTTACATTGAATATTGTGGAATGGATAAAGAAGGTCTGAAAAAAGAACTTCCACAAAAATACAGCTTCTTTCTTTCTTTTCGTAGTGAAGTTAACCTACTTATCGTGTTCCTTTAGTTACAATATACTTCCTTTTTTATTTGATAAGTTCAGAAACGTGTGGACATATCTCATGTTCCGCTAAAAAAGTAAGGCATAATAACAAATGAAGAAAGAATTCTACAATAGTAAAAAAAAACACTCTATTACTGTAAATATTCTTTCCGCATGGCAACACTCTGCTACTGTAATTTTTTCTCGCATTTAAAAAAATAATTATTTTGGGAATTTCTTTAACAATAGAAATTAATTTAATGCAATATGTTTTTTTAAATTTGTTACAGGATTTAATGGTTTGCACTTCAAGAGGCATAATTGTTTTCTTGAAGAAAAATGAACTAACCGTGTTGACGCAATAAAAAAAAAAGTCATATTTCTTTCCCGAGATCGAATTAATATATTTTTTAACTCTACTTATGGTTGGATGGTTAGAGTTTATTATACAGCAAGCTCAAACTATATGATTGCTGTTTTTGTTATAAAATCTGAACAGTTATAACCTCATAAGGCTGTCTTCGACTAATGTTGAAGAATAAGATCCAAACCCAGATAATTTTTTTAGATAGAAAAATACTCCGGTTTCGTAGTATGCTCTGATTTTATTGATGTGTAGCTAACGTAGACTGTTTTGAATTAAAATCATTCGTAATCCATAAGTTCTTAACATTGTAGACGGGTGAAATGTAAAGCTTTGAAATTGTTTGATAAATCTGAAATCGTACGTTTGGAATCATTCAAAATATTATAAAACTCAATATATTCAGTTTTGGAATGATTTAAAAAATAATGTCTCATGATAGAGATTCTAATGAAGGAAATATTTTAATGTTTCTTACTGTAATTGAATTTTGAATAAAGAATTAAATTCTGGAAGTATAAAATACTGCAATGCAAAGTTGTGTACAGTAAAAAAATAATTTTAATTTGTAAATCTATTTATTTAAATAAATATTAAATAAAGTATCGAAAAGTAAACTTTAAAGTTGGATAGTGATACAAAAACTCTCTCATTGTTTTTGAAATTCAGTTATGTTATTTTGAATGAAAATACACTAACTAATTTCCCACGTGTGGCATTTGAAACGATTTTGAATATTCCTTCGAAGTATTGCTTCATATTTTTTGCTTATGGTTTTCTTTTTTATAATTGGGGAAAAAATCTCTCGTTATTTCTGAAATTCAGTTATTTTATTTTAAATGCAAATACACAAACTGATTTCACATGTGTGGTATTTGAAACGATTTTGAATATTCCTTCGAAGTATTGCTTCATATTTTTTGCTTATGGTTTTCCTTTTTTCATATTTGCGGATACATTTTTTATAGTCTCAATAATTAGAAAATAAGTTCTTTGTTATATGTACAACCTTAACGAAAAAGGATAAAACGCTTTAAATCAAATATATATGTGGATAAGTAGCATTATAATTTAATTGGTAACATGCATTTTATTAGTAAGTTTGGTGCGTATCTGAATTTTACAAATACTTTCAAACAAGATTTTAAAATTTACGAAAAATCACATATGAAATTATTTCCATCTTTGAATATATTCACTGGTTAAAGCAAACTCCTCGTATTTAATTTGCGTCCATTCGTTATTAATCCCTCTGCGAAATTATTTATTGATAAAACATTCATTTTATCATTGTTTTCTTGATCCCCCCTTTCTTATTACTCTCTTCGAAATAAATCTGGATTTCAGTGCATTTTGGAAATAGAAATTAAGATTTTGTGGTTCACATAAACTTAAAAAACAAGTATACCAAAATGATTTTTGTAATTTTTCTAATTGGTACTGAGTAACTAATGCAACCTTCTCACCATAAAATATAATTTTGAAATATATAATTGATTGATCATATTAAATACTTGTTGATTGAGAAGAAAGAAAGCAAATTTTCATTAGTATCTTTCACACGCACACATAGTTTTTTTAACATTTCGAATTTCATACATTACACTGAACTTTACTAAACCATCTCCCAACAAGGTTCAAATCCTGTTATTTACAGGACTTACCAGTTGTATGATTTTAAATACCTGTTTGGGTCCATCAAGTTTCCATAAGCTGCTTACAGGCTGCCAGGTTTACTTATTTTTAGACCATTCCAGCCCAGCTGTCATTATTATATTTTTTGTATACATTTTTATATCAAACATTTACGCTTAGCTTCAAGAGCCACTGAAGCATCACAATTTGGTCAAACGATTGCAATGACTCATTTCAGCTGTTGCCAAATCCGTATTTGTAAATTCTGTTTTTTCTGCCCACAAAAGCGTAAAAATGAGTCAGCATGTCATCCGACTCTGCATTTTATTCTAATCATGGGTGTGTTTAGTGTAAAATATAAACCTTTTTCTATTGTTTCCAAAATGTAATGTCTAGGAAACTGGATTTTCTTTATAGACGGAAAAAATGATATTGCTTTCCAACGCCATGGAAGTTTTAGAACGCATTTCCGTGGGAATTGTTTCATTCATAAATTGTATTTTATGTCAAAATCGGGAGTTCCACAAGCGGAAAATAAGTGCGATTTTCAAACCACGCTTTCAAATCAATTGTCCTCCGTGATGTGATTTATGCCACTAGGAAATCGTTCCCGTTCGAATGAAAATCATGATTTTTTTTCATTTATATATATTTTGAATTAAATTTTCTTGCTGTTTTTTGTATTCTATTTAGTTTTATTTTTCATAATGTTGCTGATGTCGTCATTTTGTCCTAATGCTGGATTTATTTTTAAAGGCGAGTTTATGAAAATTGACTGTATTATTTTTTTTTTTCTGAAATTTTGTGTTATTGTGGTTTGAAGGAACACAAAAGTATGTTGAAGTTTCATCGTGCCATTCCGCAACTAATCTCTGAAAAATTGGGATTTTTTTTTTTTTTTTTGGGGGGGGGGGAAGATCTTCTAATGTGAATCTGATAATTTTTTTAACTTGGCTTTTAAAATTTTATGTGGCCATATGTATAAAGATAAATGAGTATATATTTTTAAAATTTACTTTATTTCGTCAGTACCATTTTTAAAATTTAAGCTATAACTTTCTTTTTTGACGCAGTTAAACTGAAACATTTCATGTATGTGTTTTGTCACATTGGCACTAAGTTATTATTAGCTTTTATTTTGCATGCATCTCACAAATGTTAATATAACGAAGTTAAAACCTTATAAAACTTGAAATATGTAGATATATTAAAATCTACAGTAAAATTCCTGTTCTAGCAAATATGAGGAACGTGAGTTTAGTGTTGAAATATCTCTTTTTAAGGTATTATTGATTTTTATAAGTTATTTACAAAAGAAAATCTATCCGTTTATATTCATTATTGTATTTTGTAACAAAAGTATGAGTTATTTTTAGTAAAAAGTTTGAAAAAGGAACAATTTTAGTCTCTCAAAATAGAAAAAGTTAATAACAGTTTCTAGCATAAATGGAGAGAAACATTAGATAAAAATAATAAATATTTTTCTTATCATAAATATGACATAATTAATGAATTCTTAATATAAAATATTTCGATTTACCAAGCGCACTTCTATTAATCTTGTCACTTATGAAGACAAATTCTATCATGTTTATCCAGACATTAAAAAATAAGAAAAAAAAGATCGCATCTTGACCTTAGGGTAAGATGGGCCATCACGTAAGAAAATGGAGGAAATCATCCACTTCCTTCCTTCCTGTTTGTTTCGTGTCAAGAGTTCAAACTTGAATGATAAGGATTCATCGCCTTTCTTTTTTGCTACACAGCTCAGCTTATTTTGGAGTATAAAATTGTCATAACATATAATTATCAAAACATAGCAGTTAAGTTATGATTAGAAAGTGGAATAAATATTAAATTACTTTGTTCTTGTCTTATGTTATTTACTGACAAATACGGACGTGGCATGCATTTCATGATGTTAATAATTCAAAATTATTTATTTAAAAATCTTCCTAAATTTTTTTTAGATTTGTTACGGAAATTTTTTAGAGTCACAATAAACAGTAGTAACAGATGACTGAAAAATTGTTTGAAACTTTTGTTTTTGATCTCCCTGATTGAAAAAAAAAAAATGATAAACTTTATATGCCAGATGAAAATGTTTTCTCCATGAAATCATTAAAAATAACGAATTTCTTAGAATGTAATAATGTGCATGTGTATATAATATGTATAGATATTACACTCGAATAAAAGAAAATCTGTCTAAGTGACTGCGGCAGCCGGATGGCCGACGTTGTTTTTGTCATATCATAGGTTCGAGTCTTGATACCACTAAAGACTTGTCGTGTAGCTGGGTTGATGCAAGTTAAATCTCTGGAGGTTCTGTGTCCTCAAGTTTGGAGGATGTGGCAACTTGGAGAGTGGAATGCCAACTAAAGTGTCGTCCTCGTCCCTGGGTTGTGGTTCAAAATTACTAAATGCTTGCATGTTACTTGAGAGTGTGACCTTTTATTTAAAAAAAAATATCACAACCGATCTCTTCTGCAAAAGAGAAATTCTCCGTGATTCCTCTCTCTCTTGACGTACAATTACTTATTCATACTATCTAAACGATACATTTTGGAATTTGAAAAATTGTCTTTTACCTTTTAACCCGTTCAAGACCTGCGAAAAGATAAAAGTTCTTCCTCGAGCCAGCACGCTCCGAAGGATATATATGCCAGGGATTGGGCGATTTTTCCCGATAAGCGTTATTTCAGTTAAAAATTGAAATAAATTCAATATTGCTATTAAATACGCTTAAATAAATAAATATAACAATAAGTATAATTATATAATATAAATAATATAATGTAATAAAATAAATATATTATAAATAATATAATGTAATAAAATAAATATATTATAAATAATATAAATATAATATAATATAAAGTAAAATAAATATAATATAAATATTATAAAATAAAATAAGTAAATATAATATAAATATTATAAAATAAATAAATAAATATAATATAAATATAATATAAATATAAAATAAATAAATAAATATAATATAAATATTATAAAATAAATAAATAAATATAATATAAATATTATAAAATAAATAAATAAATATAATATAAATATTATAAAAAATAAATATAAATATTATAAAATAAAATAAATATATAATATATAAATAATATATAAGGTGTAGAAAATATAGTAATATAAAACCTAAAAGACTCCTTCCGATTTGAAATATCATCGCTGTGATTACCGGCCTTGAGACTCGGAAAGGCTCCTCATATATAATGTTATGATATCGTGGGTCGTGAAGGGCGAATAACGTGTTCACAGACTTGAACGGGTTAATAATGTTTGGAGATAACTTCATTTTATTAATATTATTTAATAATAAAAGTACTGAAGTAAATCCTTTAAAAATAGTGCCACTATGCCATTCTGGAATATATTGTACTCGAAAATTGTCTCACTAATATGTGAATAGTATTTAAAACTCGTGTTTAATTTAAATACATACTTATCCACTTTTTGCTGATAAAGTAAAATAAAAAGCAAACTATTTGGCTGTATCTTCAAGTGTCATGAGTTGTAGTTGAGATTTTCAAAATATAAATATCCGTTCACAATGGATGCAAATCCTTATTCTGAGTCAATTTTAGACACAATGAAACTTTTTCATTAAAAAATAATTGGTAGCTTTTAAATAAATATAATAAATGTAAGTTTTTTTTTTTAAGCATTTTTTATGCTCTTTACCGGTGAATTAAAACTTAAGAATCGTGTGCGATTGTAGTTTCATTGAAAACCGAGAGTTAGTGATGGTTGCCGCAATCGGCTACAACAATGAATATTGTTGTTTGATCCGGATCGTTGTTTGTAATTAAATTCAGGCGTGATTTATGTTACACGTTTCCACTGTAATGAGTAACTGGAATCGAGTGTCATAGTGAGTGCTTTCACAAAAAATAAATTATAATCAACGAGTGTGAAAAGGCAATGTTTTGTCAAACAGATGTTAGAGATTAAAAAAAAAAAAATGCCCAAAATAAGTTGTCCTTGACTTATAAAAAGAGTTATGAAAATGTGTTTAAATTTAATATTTTTTTTGAAAAAAAAAAAGATTAAAATAATTACCAAA
Source organism: Nephila pilipes (assembly GCA_019974015.1). NCBI lineage: Eukaryota > Metazoa > Arthropoda > Arachnida > Araneae > Nephilidae > Nephila > Nephila pilipes. Next base: position 312,766 of record BMAW01012636.1, on the reverse strand, counting down.
ATATTTATTGAAAGGATAAGTAATCGTGAAGTTTTCCCCCTCCTGAAACACATATGCGCACAAATAAATTACCTTTAATAACACCGGTAAAATGCAATTTTTGAACATGGATTTTCTCTCAAACTTCACACTTTGCAGAGTATAATTTTTTATACCTTAAATTTTAAGAGCAAAAGGGGAACGTTTTGCCAGATTAAATTTATTCAATATTAATTTTAATAATTTATTTTATTATTTGACGTTTATTAAATTTATCATCTTAAATAAATACCTGTGATTTTTTTTCTCAATTAAACATAATGGTAATCAATTAAGTTATATGTAATTAAAATTAAAGCAAACGGTACATTATTAAACGACGGATTTGGCGACTTAGCGTAAAATTTAATTATTTAAATAATTAGTTTTAATCAATTAATTTGTATTAATTATAATTAAATTATCGTATTGTCATCCAAAACAATTATGTATAAAAAATTTAAGCTCAATTGAGCTCTTTAAAATGTGAGAAAAAAGCTTTTACAGTTTTAACCCGAACAAAGTTACAATGTGAGGAAAAGAAAACCTATTAAAAATATCGCTTCAAAATATTTAAAGCATGCCTATTACAAATTTCCGAATTGGAAATCTTAGCAGTTAAGTTTGATATACATAGCTGCTAATTATTCAAATTTTGTGTGGCCCGCAGAAGATTTGTAGTCCTGATCGCGAATTCGTGGCCGGCGTTGTTTTCGTCGAGGCTTGGGTTCGAGCCCTGCTGCTACTAAAAATCCGCCGTGTAGCGGGAATATGCACCTTAAATCTGGTCGAAGTCCTTCCATTGGCTTAGAGTAGAAGTTCGGAGAGAGAGGTGCCGATGTCGTCTTCGTCACTTGTCTGAGGCTTAAAATTACGAGGTCTGTTGTCAATAGCTCTCGTGTTGTTCGCAGTACGACGTTATTAAGAAATCACAATCCCGATGCTATCAATTACAGACTTTTATCTAACTTAAATTTGTTTTTTCAGACATAACATTTTTAGAAAATATCGAATATGCAGTTTTAGAAAAGGTATCAACTAAATTTTTCGTTTGTTTTTAAATCATTATTTTTGCGTTGTAATAGAAATAAGCATCATTCTCTGGATTCAATTCAACTGGGAATTAGTGATGTGAGACAAAATCTTCCGAGTCCTTAAAGAAACTGATAAAATAAAGAGTATATATCGCTTTTCTAACATCAGCAGACATATAAAGCCTCGATCAGATTTAACGTGCATCAGGGATCGAACTCACGACTCTGCGTAAACTGCGCTGGTCGCGAGTTTGCGATCATGAGCACTAGGCAACAACGGTCACTGATTATTATTATCAATTAAGTTTGATTAGACTGAAGTCTTCCCCTCAGGGGCTTGCCTTCAAATAAGTATAGACGTGACTCATCCGAGGCACTCTAGTGATCTATTTTCTCTCACATGGGGTTTACTGTTTTTAGCAAATACGGTGGCATATCCCGGGGATACTATAGCGAACCTTATGTATTTTCGACCCTCCTTGTTAACCAATTTTTACTTTTTTCCATTTTTTCAAACGTCTAGATCACAGTTACACCTTGTTTTGGCGCAGCATAACCATATTTGGCTCTTATTCCATTAAATTTCACTTTCACTCACTAGTCTGAAGCCTGGAAGGTTGTGAATTCTTGTTGAACATTTTTTTTTAATAATTTGATTATAAATTGACGTAATGATACCTTTCATATCTAAAAGCTTAGGGGTCCACGCAGGATGCGGCTCTGTTCTTAAGAACTAAATTTGTGATATATTTAATTCTTGAAAAAGGGCTCAAACAATTAAATATTTTAAAAATTTATGATTCTTAGTGATTTCTAGGAATTCTGAATTATTAATCGAATTTATTACCATATCGAACTCGGAATCTAATCCGATTCGTATCCATAACGAATGTTTTGAAAATGACGTTTATCAACCAGTCTCGGTCACCAGTCTTATTTTAAATTCTGAGGTTTTTATTTTTTCTGATGCATATTCTCTCTTTTTTTAAAAACTTCCAACACACATCTCTCTATCCGGTTGCATCTGTCACGTTTTTTTAATTAGCGGAAGATGGAAGAAAAATAAGCACCAAAATGGCGTCATTTGTGTCTCCGACTCATCTTCCCCATTCTCTTTGCATAGTAGCCCAATTACCGTCTTCCTTTTGGCTGTTTTTTCCCTATGATATATGTTCATGTGTGCACATTATAGAAAATGTAGACTGCATTGTTTCATTGTCCGTGCGCTTCCGCAGTTTTAGAAAACTGCTGCGACCTTCGAATGCTTTATTGTTTATGCTTCTGTGAAAGGAAATAACACCTGCCCAAAATGATAATTTTCTCCTCTTTTTTTTTAAGGTGTAGTATCGACAGTCGCTTCTGTATTTGTTCTGGTGTTTCCTCTACACCTTTACACGCTGGCAAACTCGTTATACATGATGACATCAGTTCGTCATAGGTAATTTAACCACTAGTTATAAAACGAAAACTGTTAAAACGGATTCTTGGAAACGAGGATAGAAAAAATATAGTTTGAATGAATTGAACTGCAATGAAACAGATGTTGTGAAACGTATTTATTTTGTTCGCGAAGCGGCAATTTTAAATTTTTGATTTTTCATGTAGTATGTATTAGAGAGATCCATGTGATCTTGACCTCATTTTCAAGAATTACAAAACGTTTATCTAAGGTTTATTTCCATGTATGATTCTGCGCGAGTAAAGATGTAGACTCCTCATCATCCTCAAAAATATTCTCTATTTACCTCTGATGTACCTCTGAAAGTAAGATCATTAAACAGAGTTGTTCAAAATGATTCATCCGATTTCAAAATTCCGTATTTTCAGAAACAATTGAAACAGAGTGGTAAGTAATACATGAATGCAAAGGGAAAATATCGATTCCTTTACTAGTGTTCGATATAACTTCCTTTAGTTACACGTATAATGCCATTTCGATATGCAAATTCCTGCCAAATACATTGTAAATTGTCAGTGGTTATTGATTGTACAGCAGCAAAAAATCCGTTATTTAAGTTCACATGAATTTGTTGGCAGTGTCGGCGCATGCACTTTATCTTTCACAAATCTCCAAAGGAAGAAATCACATGGAGCCATATCATGTGACTTAGATGGCCAGCTGTGTAACGTCAAGTCATCTGGCCCATTGCGACCGATACAACTGAACGGTAGCTCCATGAAAGCTTCTCAAATAGCTTTCGTGAAGTGGCTTCACGGAGAACATACGAAAACATCTATTTTTCACAATATAAAACTTCCACAGATATACTTTGTATTCATGTATTACTTTTCGTTATGTCTCGTTTGTTTTGAATAATATGGACTTTAGAAATCGGTTGAATCATATTGAATAACTCTGTATTTTCATACCAATCAGTCATTTATTAGCCACCAATACTGTGCATTACTTGAGAAGATACTGGGAAAATGATTCCATGCATTTTTTTTTTTTTTCAAAAGGGAAAAATTGTCTAAAATGCAGCTGTCTATTATTATTATTTTTTTTAAATAAATGCAATTTATTTAATGACAACACTTCAAGTATATTTTTTAATGTATATTATAAAATATTTTATCTCATCAAAGGCTGACTCATGTTTAGTAAATTGTGGCTCAAAACTTTTATTGTTTGGTGTGGAAAAGGGATATAACTCTGTTGTTGATTTTTTTTTTGTTAGTGGTATGATGACAGCTTTGTTGAGAAGACGATTGATTTAAGCAGATATGGGTAGTCATAAATGTTCAGTAAAAATGTAAAGGCGAAAGATATGCTATAAATTGATAAGCTAAATGTATAATTTTGACCATTTGAAGGGAGTTCAGATTTATGATTGTTACATAAATTTCATTTTATGTAGAAATTAATAATGTTCAAAAGAAAATTATCGTTATCATATTTTATGCTCTCTATGGCATTGGATCGAAATTCTCAAAAAAGTTTAGATATTTTTGGTTTCTCATTGTATAAACACATATATTTTACTCGTGACTTATTATTAGAAAATTATTAATGTAGATGTTGAGATTTAACATCTAATTTTATTCTGTTTTGCATTCTGTCCAATATTATGAAGTGCATTTTAAAGTTGGTTGAAAATTCAGTTACTTTATGTAGATCAGGATATCTTGAAAACCTTTTTTCTGGTTATCTTTTTGAACTAAGGCAGATTTAATAAACATACAAGAGTAAAGCATTTCAGTTTAAACACTCTTTGTACCTCTTTATTCTGCTAAAAATTTTCTCGACTCTTAAAACTTTGTGATATGATCGGAACTTATTATGATTTAGATTTTTGTAAATATAGCTTGCATCTTTTAATGTTTAATCTATTAAATCAAGCGCAGCAGGATCAACGAATTTGTTGACATTCTCGTATACGTCAACCGAACATTAAAAATGGCGAAATAGAAGTAAGACAGTGAAATTCAGATGAATGTTTCATAATGAAATCAAAACAATAGCATTTAGAAATCAATTAAAGAATGCGTATTTATTTTGCTTATAACTTTAGAAAGTAACAAACATTTCCTATTTATTCAATTTTCTTTTTTGATTGATTGCAAACAATAACAAAGTTTCACATACTCTTTATACTTACTTCTTTGTAATTTTAAAATACTAATATAGTTTATAGTATTTTCTCATTGTCATTATTTTAAATAATAATAAAATATGAATAATATGTAAATCACGTTCTCACATTTACTGTACTAATTAATCTCTATTGGTAGTTGATTTTAAAATCGGTATCAGTCATTGTAACTGTGAATCACTATTATTAATTACTACTAATCGATATTAGTCACTTTGGTTAAAAATTAGCATGTTACCTTTTGTTTATTAATCAATCTTTATTATCTAGATTACTCTGAAGTGATAAACTATCATAATTATTAATCATTGGTAATTCTAATCAGTCGAATCGTATTTCAGCTCTATTTGTATCCTTCTCTTTTTGGTGTGTCTTTTTCAATTTGTATTGAATTATATCAAGTTTTTGTTTAAAATGAAATAAAGTTTAATATTTAATTTTTTCATGACAGCTTTGAGTGTTTGATAATTTAGTACCTTGTATTTCGGCTTATTTATATTTAATAACATTAACTAATGTTTGTGTTTATTCTCCTCAAAAACGAAACATTCTATAATAAAATAATAATATTAGTGGTCACGATGTTGTTGTGGTTAGCGTGTCTGATTGCGAGCCCTGCCAACCCAGGTTCGATTCCCGGTTGCTTGGGTTTCTAGTCATCTCAGTCTTTTATCTCTCTGGGGTCGATAAATGAATACCAGGTTCGCTTAGGAAGTCAATTGAGATCAAGCGTCCGGGTAGCTTTTCAGCCTGGACATAGCTGGTAATTAGCGTGCCAGGCCCAAAAGACTACAGAAACGGAGATGGGCCCCAGCTGCTTAGACTTAGGAAAATTTAAATTTTATTCATAATAATTTTTTCTATCTTTGTGGGCATTATAACTTTAAATTTATAATTCATATGAAATGAACATTTTACTTTGAAAATAAGGATTATGCTTTTTATATTCAAAGAAACTACAATACGTCTAAATCAAATTTCGACAACTAATGTGTGTATTCGTGCCATCTTTTTGTTTGACTTTTTAAATTTCCTTCAATGTATTTTCATTAAAATGTTTTTGCAAAATCTGATTTATCAGAACCAATATAACTCTCAGTGAATTGAAATCATATTTTTAGATTATTTTTCCTTCTCACAATTATGAAAAACTGTCCATTCAAAAAATATTTCTCCTTTTATATTAAACTAAAATGATTAATATAAAAGGAGAAATATTTTCCGAACTAATTTATACGGATGAATTATCACGAATATATATATATATAAAAAATAGCGCAGAAAAGTATTTGAATCATAAAATGACACAGGAAGTCGATAACTTTCGAAAAAATAATTAGATGGCCATCACTTTATTTTAGAAAATATTTTGCCGTTATTTTTGTTCTTTTTTTTTTCACGAGTCATTTTCAAATGTTTTTTTTTTTTTTTTTTTTACCGAGTCATTTTCGAACGAAAAAAAGAGACAGCAATAAACTCTAGATTAACGTTTGAGTTACCTTAAAAATAATGTATGTAAATAATAAAAAATTAATCATAAATAAGATATTATAAATGAAACGGACATAAAAAGTATCAAAAAATGTAATTTACTTGTTATTTATATGGTGTCTCACATGGGTTAGATTGTCAATTTCTGCTCTAAAGGTGCGAAGAGTATGCGATATAAATAAAGTGAGATAATCATTATTTTTCTAAACAAATTTCTTAATAAAGTCACTTTCCATTTCAAAATAAAATCTTTAAAAAAAAATTCACTAAAATCGTTAACTTTTGCAATTCCAAATTTCCATGTCATAAAAAAAATAAAAGAACAGATTATTTTTTTCCCTTTTTGTCTTAGTTTCAATTACCTACTTAAACGTATAAATTTTATACCCACGATTGCAATATATTGCTTTCCCTGCTCCTACACATTAGCAATCCTGCCGATAAGAAAGATTATTTTTGTTGTCTTCCCTTTTTTCCGATTTTTCCTTTATCGCTTGAAGGGCGGGTGAGGTTAAAACTGCTGGGCATAAATCTCTCTTCGGTTCAGTGCCTCACAGCTCATTAAACTGATAAGCTTCCGCCATTTTTTCCTTCTGTCAATTAATATACATGGTAACCTAGAAAATTTTCGCAGCTTATGGAATGATGGGAAATTTATTCCTGTTATTTTTAAGTTGTGTTCGTGAATACATTTAATATTCAGTGTGTTTTTAAGTTTTTGATTATATTTTGCATTCAAATTTGACATTTTGATGCATATTAAAAAAACTGATAACTGTCTGACATAGGTGAATGTAAATGGACTGCTTTTTAAGGTATGCGATTCTCTCTACAGAAGTTTTCTCCTGGTTACTTTTCAAGCGTATGTTATATAAATATTTAAGAACCAATAGACAAATTGATTTTCTCTGGAGCATTTTTATTATTTCGCTTGTATTTTGTGTGTCCTTAACAACTTTCAAATATTAAGTTTGGAAATTTCTTGTCTGTGGAGTTACACCTAACAAATAAAAACGTAGGAATATTTCTATATGCGTAATAAAATCAACTTTTCTGAGAAAATTTCAAGTATTATGATGAATTTTTTTTGTCTTAATTATTTTGATATGAAATATTCTAAAATAAAGTAATCTTCTATTTTTGAAATATTTTTCTTAAACTTATAAAAATGTTTCTTACATTGTTCATTGATAATGAAAAAGAATTCGATTTTCTAGCATATTGGTCTATAATTTATTTTAAAATTTAAAGTATAATGAAGCAGGATAATGTCTTATTTACAATTCGCCGTCTACCTGACTTCCTTACAATTTCCTTTTCAAATTATTTTTTCAAATGTTTTTATATAATCATATCGTATAATGCATTTTATAGCAAACTTCATAGTCTCGTATTTTAATGAACTATTTTTGCAAATTTATAAACTACGAAAAATGTCTGTTTTCTAATAGTAACCTTTAAAGGCAATATTTATTTTTTAAGCAATTATCGACACAGATGAAATAACATCTTTAAATTAGTAATAAACATGCTTAATTTGGACTCAGTGAACCATATAAATCTTAAGTTACGTTGAACACCATATGCAGATAGCAGTTTTTTCAAAATGTATTTATCAGAATCTAAATCATTTGAAATTCAATATAGAGGCATTTCCTTATCAGGAACATCTTTAATAAATAAAAAAAAAACTAGCAGAGAGAGAAAAAAAACTGTAAACATATTCAGCAAAAGAAACTTCTTGTATTACAATCGCGTGACTATGTTAATTCGTTAAAAGTTTTTCAGATCTCATTTGTCACTGGTGATTTGGATGACGTTTGAGTAATAAGTAATGAGCAATACATGGAAATGAGTAATAAGTAAAAACTTAATTACAATCGTGCTCTCTAACCTAAATGTCAAATAATTTCAATCGAAATTCGTACTTTTTCAAGTATTTTTCTTGTCATTGACCTGTACTAAAGGACTTTTACACTGAAAGAATGCCTCGAGTTTATACGCTCGGTGTATAAACGTCAGTAGCGTACCCATCAGGGGTGCAAAGAGACATATGAACTCTCCAAGATTTTTCCTCCAAATTGAAATATTTCAAGATAATTCTTTTATAATAAATACTATTATAGATGTTCAAAATTTTAAGCATAATTTTTTTCTCCTCAAGTCTAAATTTTTTTCACCACGAAGAGAAAAAAGGATTTCAACTAAGTCAGAACTTCAGAAAAGAATAAAAGTATTTGCTGTCTCTGAACGAATGTCTCTGAGTCAGTGTTTGTAGACGAAGAGAAGAGGAGGGGGCATCCGTAAAAAATGTACCTCTTCTCAAAATGTAAATTTTATTCTCGTGCTATCGCAATTATTTTTTTAAAATGATCTCCTTTTTCGTAACTTTTATAACTTGATAAAATTATCTATCAATACTTGGAACAGTTTTAAATAGTAGAAATAAGACTGATACAGGTTATTTACTTTTTTACAAAAGATTATTCTAAACTATAAATTTGCTTCTTTCATGACAAGGATGATATGCACCCTCCAAAATTAATTTCTGGGTACGCCACAGATCAATGTTGTATATTTATATTTCTTCAGTTGAAGATTTGATGTTTTTCCAGAATGTGCATTTCATGTTTTCTAATAATATCGAACTTTTCTGAAATTCATATTCGTGTATGCATTTTTTTTAAAGAGTGAAACGAATTTTATATATTTGCATTCCATTTCTTTTCCTAGTTTTACTTTTTTCTGTTTCATTTTACACATTCCGGCTGCTATTGAATAAGTCAATTATACTTCTTTAAAAAAAAAAGGGGGGGGGGGGCATTTTTATTCTATGGTATATTGTTTTCGGAGTTTCTTCTATTGGATCCGTGAAAAAAGATTTCGAGGATTCAAGGTCTTGGACGAGAATGAATTAAATTGCGTTTTTGTTCTTTAACTTTAAAATTTTGCATTTCCTTCTCCTGTTAAATTTTTGTAATATATTACAATATTAGCTATATATAATAAACAACAGAGATAACTGATGAATTCATATCGAGTTGCAGTTGTGACACATTTTAAAAATCGTTTATGTTCCTAAATATTTTGAGATTACGACTGCTAGAACACCAAATTTGGATTATCGAAACAGTATTGAATACCATGCGACATTAGTTTGAAACATCTAAGTTTAGTATTCATATTCGGAGGAAACACTTTTGGGACAGAAAAGTTATTAATAAATAAAAAGTAACTCGACATCTCATACATTTTTATTATTATATACGAATTATTAAATAATACTTTGGAAAAGTACATACTTCACTTTTAATATTTTTATTACGTTTATGGCGCTTAAACCTTACTGATTCCTCTGTAATTTAATTTGATATATACATATATAATGTTGACATCGATATTCTGAAACGGCCTTTTAGTATGAATCTAGAAGTTGTGATGACTGGAGTTTTCATGCCGAGAGTGAAATTTAGATAAAATATAAGTTGTCAATATTTAGAAAATTTTTGAGAAAGTCTATTTCTCCTGAAGTATTTTGATCTTGAAGACTTTTAAAAAAAGCCCAGTTACTCGATTTCGTTGACCTTGAAGCGGATGGAGATTTGTAGTTTAACCTGGTTGCCTAATGTGATTAAAAATATTAATTTAATTTCTTTTTGAGAGGCGAGTACGATGTGGGAGTGTAGAATTTGTGTAACTATAAGAATTGGATTTTGCTTGTGATGTTCTCATCATCCTTTGAAGTTTTATAGAGTATATGGATTCATTTCGACATCGTTGTATGGAAATTATGCAAAGTCTTATGCAGTGAAATTAAATCACGAAGCTCTAGAACTTCAATACCAAGGCTCTTCAATCCACCTTGACATAAGCAAAACCAGTTCTCTGGGTAAGCAGCCTTGATCACGACGTTAGAACCGAAACAATAGCTGGCCCATTCTTTTAAATTAGTTAAAATTTGTTGCTTTGTATTTGAGAAAAGCCTTGCTTTACAAATGGTCATTACCATTGTTAATTGTGTTTATTCCTTCTCTCCAAACTGAAATTACTCATAATTTTAAAAGCAATGCTGACTCACTGTGGGGCATCATCTATTATTTATCAACTCCATGATGCAATAGACAATGTTTGAAACATTGTCATTGTGACTGTTTCACTTGATCGCTTCAAAATACGAAGAGTAGATGCTCTAGGTTAGATCGCTTTTGAACTCTCTGATTGGAGTAAAGAACAAAGGGCTAAAGGCCGTCAAACTTTTTTTTTTGTAAAAGCAAAATCAATGATGAAGGCTTTACACTTTTCCTTCATGCGTTGTGCGTTTTTAGTGTTTGTTATTGTGCAATACGTAATTGCATTTCCAAGAAGTTCGGGTCTTCTCTCCTGATATTATCTATAAAAGGCTTATACCATTTTTTAAACAGCCAACAGAAAATAATCACGGTCATTATTGAGGTATTACAGTATGGTGACCTTTATTGGGAATATAATAGACGTTAACATTGGCTTTGTTAAACGGAGTATGTGACAGCCTATTATCTCTCTCTTGCTAACATTTGATATCTGTGATTTCTGGGCGTGAAACTATTCAATACATTGGGACTAATTTTTATGTCTTTTTTTTGGGGGGGGGGCGGAATTATTTCGCTGTTTAATTTTATTACTATCAAAAGAAAACTAATTAAAGTATAAATTTTATTTCGGAAAAAGCTACCTATTCTTTAATAAACTTAACGAAAGGAGAGCATTTCACAACCATTTATTTGCAAACTTTTTATTTAGACTGTAGTGAAGAATACGAAAGGCATTCCTATTTGTAGGATAAGTATTCCGTAAGCCCTCGCACGTTTGACAAAAGACATCCAGTTTCTTGACAGTTTTATCACCATCGGTGTCTTGAATACATATAAATATTAGCCATGTCAGTATTTAGAGAGAAAAATTTTTATGACAACAATCAACATAATTTTATGGAGTATGCGTTAAGTACTTCAAATTTGTGAAGATCTAGAGTGATTTTAGGAATAAAAATATCCCATTAGGATATGAAGACACTACTTCAGTATTTTTAACTTCCCAAGGTTAATGTTGAACATCTCTCGGACTTCCAAAATTGTACTTTTTTGGAACTATCAATTAGAAAATGCCGTGTTATTGCTAGATCAGGTTAATTACGAGAATAGTTAGCATTAAAAATTACAAAAAAGGATTAATTTTACAGGTATAAAATTTAATTCCATTAGACTATTTATTATTATTTTACCTTGGAAAGAATTTCAGTTATTTTTCTTTATAAAAACAAAGAATCTACGTTGTGAAAACTTAGAAACCCATGATGTGATGAGGATGGTGGGGGAAAAAATTAAAAATTTGAGTATCGTTAACTGAAACAATAAAGGCACATAGTAAAATAATCATTATTAACATTTTTTTTTATTCCTCTTCTCGAATAGTAAGGAGTTTGTAGCTGATATTTCTTTTACTCTGATATAATACTCACTTAAAGAAATTTGTTCTTTTATCGAATCTTGGGTACGATTTACTCTAAATGAAATAATATGTAACTCATTTTAACATTTATACTCTTTGAACTCTCATATTTTAAAATTTGAAATATATTTGAGCTAATGTTGATACGATTATCATGCTATGTATTGAGATAAATGTGTGTACTCGTATTTGGCGGGAAAAGTTCATAAGATAAGGAACCAATATGGTTACATTCAAAGGAATACGCTGTTAGAAACACACGAATCGTGAATTATATTTAATTTATAGAAAAATAATCTTTAAATTAATGAATAATTTGAAAAACGCCTCTTTAATTTATCCATTATTTATATTGTATAAATTTTTGTGCAAAAATAGTTTAAAATTTAGAGATATATAAGGTAGGATTTATGAAAGTATTTTACTCGCTGTCAATTGTAACCCCTCGTCCCCCAGAGGCTTACTATCTTGAGTTAAGTACGGCCATCAGGATCCCCAGACATCCTAGTAAACTTTTTTTCTCATGAGGTTTATTGTCTTGGTGGGGGGAGCAGTAACTTTGTGGTCATGGCCACGAACTCACGGCCGGCGATCGAGCCCAGATGCCACTGAAGACTCGCCGTGAAATGAGGCTGATGGACGTTAAATTGGTCGAGTTCCCAAGTCCTCGCAATGGCTTGGTGTGGAAGTTTTGAGAGGGAAGGACAAGCTCGGGTGTCGTCGTCCTCGTCACTTGAGAGAGGTTCGAAATTACGAGGTCCGTCTCTAATAATCATTGTGTTGCTTCCAAGTGCGATGCTAATAATAAAACAATAACTCTCTCTGGTAAATATGGATGACGCGCTCCCAGGATACTCTTGAGATCCTTCTCTATTTTCGTGTTTTCTTTCATGTGAACCCCCCACGCACACCATTTTTTTTCTAGCATCAAAATCACAGATAAACATTTTTGGGGGCTCTTTTTCCATAAACTTCATCTTTCACTCAATGGTAAAGTGATTTCGTTTAGAAAACTAAGTATTTTTAATATTTTCTATAACAATTACCTATTTTTTTCATTGAAATCATAATCAAATACTTAAATGCTAAAAATTGAAGTGTTAAACCTGATATTATTCTAACTATTAATGACAGATTAGTCCATTTTGTATGTTAATTAATTCCAGATATGCTATTTTATTTTTGTCTCTTGTTGAGTTGAAAGAAGATATGTGACTACATGCTTCACTTTAATCTTATTATAGCTAATAGGCATACATTTGCATTCAAACAGTATTTTTATTAATTAGTTCTTCCTAACAAGAAATTCGAAGTATGTCCTTTAGATTGTTAAGCAACTTTGCGATTAAAGAGTTTCTTCTTATGCATAAGCCTGACGGATTGTATAAAGTAATTTTAGTATCACCCAGTAAGCTTAGTTTTCATTTCTAAAATTGTAACGATTCTATTTATGTCTTAATTCGTTTCAAACGGAACTTGCAATCTGTGATTCAGAGCATTGAATTATAAACCGCACGACTCGTAAAGTTTAAACTAAAGCCTCCTTTTTTTAGAGCAGATTAAATAGTATATCTCTATTATATATGAATAAGATAAAAATTAGAGCTTTTATATTGCTCTATCAAAGAATATTTTTGTTGCTATATGGACTGACGTAATTACTGAAACAAACATTTTAAAACCGTGACAACGAGATTTAAAGATATATTTCTAAATAGCATTTGTGACACATACTATGCATAGTTAATGACAAACAATATACTTTTCAAGTTCACATTCATTCATACAACCAAGATCCGAAGTTAGATCTCTCTCTCTCTGAAAACCAGCCGCTCTTGCAAAACTTCATTTCAAATGACCTAAACTGTTACGTGCTTCGTAAGCTGGATAAGCTGTTAAGAGATAATCTAAATGTCATTATGAGATCTGTTTTATTTTTAAATCTTCTTTCCTATCCAAGAATCGTTTATTTATTTACTTTTTTTTTATTCATCTCTGTAACGAGTTTTGAATAAAGGATTGCCCGCCGCTGGTTTTTTTTTTTTTTTTTTCCTTTTATAAACTTTTCGGGGATAAAAAAAAAAATCTAGCCTTGAGCGGATTAAGATGGGGCCCGTTTTCACGCTCACCTGAGAACCAAGGCCGCTGCCTTCCCCTCACCTTTCTCAAGGCAGGCAATTTGTGTAAAGATGCGTGTGTGTTGGGGAGGTTATTTTGCGCGATACCGTTCGTGATGTTTTTTTTGTGTGTGTGTGTTTATTTCCTTTTTTTTTATCCGTCTGCTGAAACTTTGAGGTTACCGAGTTTTCAGGTGTGCTCGGAATGGTAGGGTATAAGAGTTTTGTTAATGTGAAGGAGTGGTGGCAGTTTGAGACCGTTAAAAAAAAAAAGATGGCGAGGCATATTAAGTTTATTCGTGATTCTCTTCCCCCTCCCCCTTTAAAGACTCGTTAAATGTGCCATTATAAAAATAATAATAAAAAAAAAGCATGAAGAACAATTATTTGCTATTCATGTTTCTGTTGTGAAATGTTCCTCTGTTTTAATGTGTTGATCATGTGTCGGTAGAAATTTTTTTGGGGAAATTGAATGATTAAGTTCGAAAACTACACGAATGTTTAAAAATGAGCAAATTCCCGACAAAAAACGATATACCATATTATTTTTTAACTGCTGTCTCTGTACTAATGTTTAACTTCAGTCGCTTTTTTTTTTAAAATCGGTGTTTTTAATAATTAAAATCGGGAAGTAGAAAATTAATTAGAGTCAGTTTTTTCTTACTTGAAGCAGAAATGAAAAAGACAAGATATTTAATGAGCTTTATTATAGTGAGGGAATAATTATTTGTTTAATTGCTGATCTCCAAGTTTAATAAATAAATGTAAATGTTTATTTTGTTTAAAACATTTTCTATTTTAAATGTAAAAGCGTCATTTTCATTGTGAATCTGTAAGAGAAGATTAAGATATTATTTTTTAACCCGTGTGATTTTCCTTAAGGAAAATCGCTTTGAATAAGATATTATAAAATTTCTGTTTTGTGTTAGATTTTTATTCCTCAGAATTATACTATAAATAGCGTTGTTTTGAATGTATTTTATTGGCTTTTTAGTTTAGTTTTTATTAACTTCGTACCAGAAGCAACACGAGGGCTATTGTCGACGGACCTCGTAATTTTGAACCTCGGTCAAGTGAAGAGGACGATACCTGAGCTGGCGCCCCCTCTCCTAACTTCCACACCACGCCAAGGGAGGACTTGAGCCTCGACACATTCAAGGTGCATCAGCCACGGATATACGGCGGGTCTTTAGCGGCCAAGGATCGAACCCGCGTCTGAACGAAAACCGCCGGCCACGAATCCGAAACTATGACCACTAGGCTACCGCGGCCACATATTTTACTGGCAAAATAAGAATTAAACTAATAAAAATTTAACTGATGAAGGGGGATTCACTTTTTTACCGATACTTTCACTCAGGAAATCATACAAGTATTCTGTTTTCTTAGTTAACAATTATTTAATAAGTTTATGGAATGATTTTATAAATACTTTAATCTGTGCTGTATAAAACATATTTAAAAATTTATATATATATATATATATATGCGTAAAATAAAAATTTAATTATTAATGTTCAATAGTAATACGAAATAAACATGTGCATAAACTAATAATAAATTACAAAACTACTGCAAAAAACCAACCTAAATTTAAAGTATAAAATTGAAATTTGTAAAAAATGAGTTTTTTCCCCCTCCAAACATTGCAATTACATATCACAATTCAATAAAAACAATACAATAAAGTTGAAATAAATAAGTTAAATTGTAGATTAAAGG
>BMAW01012636.1:250614-297294 GCA_019974015.1 Nephila pilipes | reverse complement strand
ACAATACAATAAAGTTGAAATAAATAAGTTAAATTGTAGATTAAAGGAGAGAAAAAATATGAAAAGTAATGAACGTCTTTATATATATATATATATACATGTAAGAAAAATGTAGCTAGATGTGTTGTGTGTTTTTCTGAAAGGAAATACATGGCAATATAAAGAATTTATTCTCACAAATGTGAGGTACTGGCTGTAAAAGAGACGATGTCGTGTTACAACAGAGTGTTACAAATTCACTCTCTTCTGTATCATCTCGGAATTGAGAGATCACGTGACATGCTATGTAGGAGGAGACTGGCTTCAAAATTGGGCAATTTCACTAGCGGGAGATGAGGCCACAGAATACCGCGCGAACAGATTACGAGAAAGTGCCGAGATTTACATTTTCATTGATCCAGAAAGGTTGAAGGATCATGAGAAATGATGATCCCAGTGCTCCCTCTCCAATTTCGAACTGAAAGTCCAGCAACCCCACGGATTAGCGGGTGAGAGCGCCAATTCTGAACAGCTGTGGAGAGATAAGAATCGATTCGGAATTATTTCAGACTATCGCATTTCTGTGTGGAATAACTACAGTGCGTCGAGCGGTTATAAATTTAACGTTGTAATTTGTCATCGAGATCGCCAGATTTGTTGACTAGAGCACCATATTGGTGTTGGATTTAAGCAATAAATGAGGTAACATTAGATATCCTTACCACAAAAATAAGTTTTCCATAGTTTTTATTGTGTTTGAATATTTTGTTACGTAATTTGAATACATTTTATCTATAAGGAGTGTGACATATCAGTAAACTTCGCCTATCACAGTAAATTAATTCGTTTTCTAAGTATCAGATTATTGAATTACTCTTAAGTCGCTCTTATAATGTTTTTCGAAACCATTATATAAATATCGTATTCTATATTTGTATGTTAAGCTTATTTCTCTCTAATTTATATAAATTATGCGTAATTTTCAACTGTATTGTAATTAAGACTTCGTTTTCTCATTGGTTGAGGTCATAAGCTACATTGTTGTCTGTAGTGTGGTCTCGTGTGCTTCGTAGGCTCTATTGCTGACTTTTCTCGAGGACCATATTTTCTTGTGGTAAGTACAGGATTTACGACTTCGAGGAAGCCGATGAGACTTTTATTTTTTCCTTGGCTTTTGCTGTTTGGTAAACACGAGTGAAGCACTCCCGGGATACCCGAGTATCTTTCTCTAATTTCGACTTTTTTTTTCCCCCGTTTTCAGGATTTTTTCTAAATAATTGCATGTAAAAATTTTCGTAAATTAACGAATGTTTGGCCAAACAGGGCCATTGCTTTAATGAAATGAGCCAACCACTCGGAAGACCATTGTGTGCAAAAATAGAGGCTGTCGTTGAATTCATCTAGGTCTAATAAATCAACTCTTAGCATGTTATAAAAATTAGGAGAGGAAGGTACTAGCTCGGGTATTGTCAATATCACTTAACCGTGTTTAATTGTTACGGTTGCCCATTGGCAAAAGACCCCGAGGTACCCTAGTGATGATTTTCTTTTCCATGGGGTTTACTGTCTTTGGTAAACACGAGTGACGCGCACCCGGGATACCCTAGCGATCATTCTCTATTTTCGACCCTCCTTCTTGTCAACCAATTTATCTTTTCCTCAATTTCTTCTCGTCTAGACCACAGTTAATTCTTGTTTTGGCGCAGCATAGCCATATTTGGCTCATGCGCCAATAAACTTTACTTTCATGCATGACCTTTTTGTCCATCATTTTTTTTTTTTTTCAATGTTTTATAATGTCTAGATCACAGACTTACCTTGTCTGGCGCAGTATGGCCACATCTGGCTCTTGCACCAATAAGACTTCACAATCATGAGCCCATTGGCAAAACTGCATAGCTCTAAAGCGATGTTAATTCAAACAAACGTAATTCGTAATCGTATGAAGAAGATTTGAAATTTGTAATTATGCAAGGAGATTTGCAATTCGTAATCATGCAAGAAGATTTTGGGATTCGCAGAAAAATTTAGAATTCTTACGTGGATTAAATACTGCTGCTTCGATGAATGAAATCTCGTTTATTCCTATGAATTTGGGAACTTCTTTCTTCTGTTGTGAAATCATTCCGATGATCGTTAACTGGGAAATGGGCATGTAACCCATTTCGGAATGTTTTGTTCTCGTGTTAGTGTTTAGAGAATTGTTATTGGTCACGCTATATAATTCTACTTGCGTTTGTGTGTTGTTCAATACATTGTAACGGAAAAGTATTTGACCTGAAAATATATTTTATGTGCTTCTCGTAAATATATTCAAATTTAAATAATCTAAATCTAGTTTATCGGTTTTGTGTTGAAAAATTGGTTTAGAAGAATTCGTAGGACAATGGATTTGGAAATAGCATGTACCGTTCTATAGAGTACGAAGAGATGTTGTAAAATTACCATTCCATGTCGAAAATTCCATAAGAGGTTTGCTTTGAATTGTTCGATACTTTTAAATTTAACTGTATTAAAGTATCACAAAAAGATA
The DNA here is from genome assembly GCA_019974015.1 of Nephila pilipes. NCBI lineage: Eukaryota > Metazoa > Arthropoda > Arachnida > Araneae > Nephilidae > Nephila > Nephila pilipes. Next base: position 294,782 of record BMAW01012636.1, on the reverse strand, counting down.
TCCGTAATTATTTAAATAAATTAGTATTTTCTGAGATATAAATATATTCAGTTATTTAAATTTGTTAATTCGCTATTTGAACTGATTGTACCAAACAATTTTTGTATAGAATTTTATATGAAAAGCATGTGCATTTTGATATAATTACTTATTTGTATTACAGATTTTTTTGTACTTTGTGATGTATTTCTTTTCAAGTTATATGCATTTGTTATTCTTGCTACAAAATTTATTGGAATATTGCAAATACATTGACAGCCTATTTAGGAAAGGTTTATAAAAATTAAAATGAATTTCACGCAGTAACATTCAGATTTTTCTCTGTCTCTTTTTCCTATTTTATTTGTTGATCACTAAAATCACATGTCACGTTTACTTCAGTGTAAGTAGACTGCACTTTTCATTCAAGCACACTTATCTGTTCAGTGTCAAAAGTCTACCAAATAACTATGAATTTTATTTATGTTATAAATATTTAATCATTTCAGATAACATTTAACATGCCCGGCGATGCATTGAAATTTTATTTTCTTCATTCAATGTTATTGTATTGCTGCATATCTAATCCTCTTAGTTTGGGGGTATGTGTGTGCAATCAGGATTAAATGATTGCTGAAGAATTTCAAGAAAGACCATTGACTAAAGCGGATAGAGCAACTTTTGATACTGAAAGGCCCTTAGATATAATTACGAATGAATCTAATTTTGACCTGCAGTCTACACTTTGTGAGTTTCGGATCAAAATGTCTGTGCACAATGATAATTAACCTGCGTTGTTAAGTTTAGCTAATAAGTTATTTGTCAAGAGCTTTTACAAAGACGATTATCTTTATGCCCTTGTAAGGCAATCGGTGGATGAAGGTAGCTTGTTTGAGATTTGTTATCATTAAATATTTTCATGTGAAACAGTAATAAGGGTTAGTGTAACTGGACCTTGTAATCCCGACGTAAGGAAGTTAGAGAAAATTCCATAACAGCTTAGATGACCTCTTCGGTAATGTGATCGGGGCTTAAAATTGTAACCTATAACCCATTTGAGAAGTCCCGCCGAAATTATTATTAAAATTAAAAATGTTCCTAAGAACGGTTGATTCTTGACAACTATAGTGAATTGATCGTTAAAATTTTATTTTCTTGATTGTTTTTTTACCTTGAAGAAATACAGTGGCAATGAAGCCTGCATTTTGTGCTAAATGTTTCGGAAATAAATTTTTCAATGTGTGTTTGCTATTTCAGTTGTCTTGTGGGGATTAAAAATTTCATTATTATCTATCAAGATTATGTTATTTATGTATGAACGAATTATTTAAATGTTTGATATACATTTTTTTATTTTTTTGTAAAAATTCGAGAATAGAGTTTTGGCTTTTTTTTTTTTTTTTTTTTAACACTTTGAATCATTTATCATCAGTGGAAAAATTCTTGAGATTTTTACTTTATAAGTAACGCGAATATTTTTAAAGCATTGTGAAATAGCTCAAATAATTTAGGAAATAATGATTGAGACAAATTTTATGTTTGGGAGTGTTTAATCTCAGATACATAGTTATATTTCATTATTCAAAGTATCTCAAAATTTGTGAAAAAGACTTGCACAATTATGAAATAAAAGCAACTGTTTCAATATCTTCCAAATAACGTACGCAATTTTTCTTTCTTTCTTTTTTTTTTTTGCCAGGAAAAGTTTAAAAAAAAAAAATTCTGACAACAATGCATGAATGATGTTACGTTTCCGAAGTGCACGAGCTGCGGATGCTATAGTTCTTTCATATTCCAAAGCAACAAAGGATTTTCCAAACACGTACCTTCCGTTTCATTCAGAGAAGATATTTTACGTTACTGATCGGGTTTTTTTTAATGGTTGCTAGAAAAAATATTTTTTTAAATGTATCGTTATATAGCTTTTTGGCTGAGTGTTATTTTTATTACCTTTTGAACCAGAATTTTTTTTAAATTTACATACCTCAAAACACTCTACGTTTCTGATTTTAAAATAAGAATTCAGTAAAAGTTATTGTTTTGAACTTTTTGACTGCATCTGCATCTCGTAAATGTAAAGTTAATAAATATTTTTAAATTCTGTTTTGTAAAAAAACAAATTCATTTCTACAACATTGAATGAGTATTGAGTTATATGCTAAAAAGAAAGCGTGTAAGGTATTTGTATTATAAAAAGTGTACAAACATCTCGTATGTTTTCCATTTTATGAAGTAGCCAAGATCTTATGGCCTCGAGCTCGCAACCATTATTCTTTCCGTCAAGTCATGAGATCGAGTCCTGTTTTGACTAAAAACCCATCGTTTAGCGGAGTTGATGCTTGTTAAATCTGGTCGATGTTCCAAATCCTTCCTTGGCGTGAAGTGGGAGTTTGGAGAGGGAGATGTTAGCTCACACAGGTGTCGCCCTCGTCACTTGACCGAGGTTGAAACTTACGAGATCCTTTGGCAAAACGCTTGTTGCTTCTCAGTGCAACGCTAATAAACAATCTCGAATCATTCTCGAGGCCTTACTAAACTGTGGTGTGGAAGTTTCGAGTGTGGGATGCCACCTCAGGTGTCATCTTCGTCAACTGATCGAGATTCAAAACTTCTAAGTCCAATACCAAGAGCCCTCGTGTTGCTTCTTAGAGCTGGTGGGGGAAAACCCGCACCATAATTTATTTGCCTTTTTACGTCATATTGGCCTTTTACATTACATTTGATTTTTAACTTTTTATCTTTTGTGTGTTATTTGTGTTTGTCTTGCGTTTTTAAGGCTGTTACTTTTTAAATAGATTTTAACAAGTGTTTGGCGCAGCATAGCCTACTTTGGCTCTTGCGCCATTAAACCTCACACTCATTCACTCACTCACTGCTTCTTAGAGCGACGTTTATTGATTCAGTTTCATAAGATTCTTCATAATACTATTTAGTGTTAAATTCAATGTTGATCTTAACAATACGGAATAATATTTTAAAATCTAAAATTTGAAATTTATTCATTCTCTCGCTTTTTAAAACTGGGTTGATTCTAACTCTTAAATGAATCATGTTCTGTTTACAAATGTGACATCACGCCTAAAAAATCATTAAATAATCTAGTGATTGTGCACCTGTGTCAAGGGTAGAGAGAAGCGGTACGTTAAACAAAACAAAACGTACGTTTTCATCTCGAACTGGAACTCTTGTATTAACCAGACAAACTTGTAAATCTTGTGCTTGGAATCGGAGATTTATTCATTCTTTTATGTGGGGATTTTTTAAGAACCACCGCCGCCCGTCTACTGAATAAATTGCAAGTTTTCTTTCTAAGAAATTGTTGAAATTTTAGTGCGCCAATATTTTATATTTATCACTTCTGTTGGCGTAAAGAAGTTTGTGTAAAACATATTTAAAACTGTATGTACATATTTAAAACTGATTTCATCGAATGAATTAAAAAAAATTATTATTTTTAAAATAATTCAATTATTTAAATGCATTTTCTTTTTTTTAGGTATGTATATTGTAAGTTCATGATTTAGTGGTAGGTTTAATACTGAACTATTAAATATTGTATTCATAAATTTTATCTTGAGAGTACATGAAACGAAGATATTGATGCATTGCTATAAAACGCCAGAATTGGATTTAATCTGTAAAATGTACTTTTTTAGGCATTGCACGGAGTATTGATCAACAAAAGCTATAATTCTCATGAAGCGAAAGAAAAAAAATCATGCGCGTAACAGCGCGTTTTGAATTACTACTACTAAAATTAGATGGCAATCGAGCGCCAGCGAGATTGCCGCTTCTGCTCGGTGTATCATGTGGTAAAAATTTAGCAAGAACAATTAGAGAATTAAGAATTTGAATTAAAGAAATAAAAGTTAAAAAAAGAGAAAAAAAAAGGGGGGGGGGAAGTAAATTAGAAATTAAGATAGTTGAATCTAAGCTATGGGGGCTTAGTATAAATGTTAACAGTAAATCTGCAACCATTTCCACAACCTCCACACAATTTTGAATTACTACTACTATTAAAATTAGATGGCAATCGAGCGCCAGCAAGATTGCCGCTTCTGCTCAGTGTATCATATGGTAAAAATTTAACAAGAACAATTAGAGATTTAAGAATTTGAATTTTGAATTAATCCGAAAATATATATGTTGCCATATAATTAATGTATTTAATAAATGTTTAGACAATTTCGGCTGCTTTTCAAATTAAGTATTGTATACTAATTTAATAAAATATATATAAGTGCTACTTGTTGCGTTTCAAATGATTTTGTTTACAATGCTTCATTTGAACTTCTAATTAATGTAATTTTTTTTAAACTTCAATATTGTTATTTAATATTGTTCTTTTGATTATTCTGCGTTGTAAAATTTTCGGAAACACAAATGCATGCAAGAACAAAGGGTAAATTTTAAAAGATGAGCATATATGATGGAATAAAAAAAATCTTTTCGTCTAACGGGAAGTGATGAAGTATATTCCATGTGATGTCTCCTTTATTGTTTTTCTTCAATGTGATCATGATCCATTTTTTTGAATGGCATTCCACAACAAAAACCATTACGCGTCGAATAAAACTGAAATATCACGCCTAAAAGTATGAAACACCCACAGCACTGTCTTACCATGGTTTGAATTATTGTAAACGTCTCTTTGTTTACTACTTGGCGATACCCTTGGCTCCACGCCATTTTGAATCGGCAACCTGTGCGAAAACTTGAATTCGGTGAATCACCTTAGGCCCCCAGTCGCTTTTCATTTGGTTTCAGCCTGTCTCACCACAAGTCTTTTCGTTTACTTCTCCTCCACTTAAGGACATGACGTCACGTTAGTGTCATGGTTACGCGTCCCTGCCATCAGCTGGAGTTTTTAGCTGATTATTTATCTCCGTTTTCCCAAGCAGCTAGGTTCCGTTGTGAATCCTGATAGATACTACTTGGAATTCCCTAATGACAGTTCCGCACGCACACATACCTTTCATGCGAATTCACCGCCAATTCTACACTTTGTTGCACTCGCTTTCGTTCTGTGTGTAGGAATGCGTAACCCGTCTTTCCCGAGTCGTTGGAATTTTTTTTTTTACATGTGTATTTTTATATGTTCCTTGTTAGAAAGTAAGTTTCAGAATCTGATATAAAAATTGTGTTGACTATTTTGATTCTGATTGAATTAATTTTTTTTTCAATGTTTGTATGTACTATTTTTTTTAAATTCATTCTTTTACTTTTCTCACAATTTTATTAATGGAAAACTTTATTCCCATAGTAACATTAAAAAAAAAAAACATTTCATCCCATAAATCTTAACTTCAAGAGCTTGGTCTAAAACTTACTTTATTTTTAAAAATTTTACTCTTACAAGCTTGTTTTTTTCATCTAAGCTTTTGTTTTTTCATCTAAATTTTTTAAAATGTAAAATTCTTCACTTTGTAATAGTTAATACATGCATTATTTGTCAGTTTTATAATATTAAAAATCGTTTATTGCAATTTTATAATTAAAAGAACTGTTTTTTGCCAATTTTGTTAGTAAATTTTTATTATTTAATAATGAATTTTCAAATAAATCCTAATCATGTACTGCATTTATATTACAAATTAATGTATGGCTAATAATATAAAATTGTTTTGCACAAATTTGCTTATTTAGTAACTTAAAGTTGTATTTTGGCTTTGTTTATGTATCATTCAATAAGTGCTGCTTAAATCTTCTCATTTTAAATTTATACTGATAATTTCTTTTGAGCTCTTTAAATAAAACAGCTTCTATGTGTTATGAATGAAAAAGGAAGAAAATTTTATGGGTAACTCTATCCAAAAATATTATGTATATTTGTGAATTTGAACTTCTACTTTAAATTTGTTGTAATACATCATTCATAAGTATATTTTTTTTTTTTTATAGATTGTTGAAATAGTCACAAACTTCTAAAGTCATGAAGCACAATTTTAAAGCCTTAGTCTTTCTTCTTCTACTGCACTTTTCTTTCTCTGCTCATCCAAGTAAACAATCAGGTGCAGCTGATGTATCTACACCCCCACCGACAACTGCTCATCCCATTACTACAAAATTAAAACAATTGCAGCAACTGGAAGAATCATCCTTGACAGGATGGTATCAAATGGTGAATAAATTTCTGGAGCTCATCAAACCTGACCAAAGAACCTTAGGTGAGTTTTTGGAATGTTATTTGAGGGACTAATGTCTTCAATATATTTTTGAAATCAGCATTGTGGATCATTGTACTCAACTGCCCATAACATATTCAAATTCTCGGATTTTAGAAGAAAAAAAATCTGAATGATAAAATTTTAATTATTTAACATTTTTTTTTAATTTGAAAGATAAATTTAATACCATGAAAGGAATAGAAAAAAAAAAGATGCTTAATTGCACTTATTTAACATTTTAATGGTGTAGATTAATTTATATTTATTGATCTTAAATTAATGAGAATTAATCTTTGTAAAATATTTAAGAAACCATAATATTATTTTAATAGATTCCTCATTTTTCTTAGTTGAATAATGTTTTGTCGATGTATATTTTAGTAGGTATGGTATTTGGTAATTTGCTATATTATTGCACTACATTTGGTCAATCTCTTGCAGATATCCTTTTATTTTTATCATTCTTTAAACAAATATTATTCTAGTTGGACAAGTGTTTGGTTGACATTCCTATGTCAATCATGTTGAAATGACTTGTTTTGATTGACAGATGATAAATTGTTGGTATTGTTTTTCGGAAAAAAAGGAAACTATCAGAAACATTCTTTTTAACTTGTTCTTATGATCCTTTATAGAGTAGTTTATCATGTTGATTACCGAGTAACAAATATGTGATAAATGTGAATAGGTTTTTTTTAAATAAAATTGCTTTCTTGTGTATGATTTTTTTTTTGGAGACCATGAAAAGAAAAGCATTGTGATTGTTTATCACATTATTATTTCCTTGTTTTTAATAATCTAATTAGTATTTTTTCTGTATTTTCATTCTCTCTTTAACAAGATCAAATTTGAAGAGATATTAATATATTAGGAAGAAGATTAGATTGATGGATATTTTTAATTGAATGTTTTTTTTTTTTTCTTCTGAAACCTCTAGGAATCTAAAAAACATGAAAACCTGTTGGAAAAATAGTTTCATTGTGAAATGTTTTTTTCGTGGCATATTCCATTTATTATGAATATTGAATGTTTCAAAAATGATTGCAAACAAAGTTTAATAATTATAGTTTTTTGTGCTAAATTGTTTGTTAAAGTCTTGTAACTATTTCAAATATTTGGTACTGAAAGTTGACTTAGCTGTCAATTGTCAAATAGAAGCATGAGTATTTTATTAACTGATATTGATGATATTTTGTATAATGGAAGAAATAGCATTATGTTTGACCATACACATATATTTGATGAATCAATTTGATACTTCTAAATTACAAAAAGTGTTTCCATTCTTATAGATGGATTTATTGTGCTTTCTGTTTAGTTTTTCATCCCTTTAAAAAGTCAGTAATTCATTAGTAACTTTATGAATAGATAGAAAACAAATGTATTTAAATTACTATTGCTCCTAGATAATTACTGCAATACAAAGTAATTATCTAGGAGCAATAGTGTAACTTGAGCAATACAAATGTCCATCGGTTATATAATAATGGAAAGAAAGCATTTTGTCTGAAGCAAGAAATGTGAGAAAAATATATTATTATATTTGATTTTTCCGAGTTTTCACTTTCACTTTTGCAAGGTAAAAAACTACTGTAATTCTGAAGAAATCCCACTCCTTTTTTTTTCCCCATCACTGGGTGGACTCTGCAGTCTTGTTACAACTTTCGATGAAAAAAAAGGGATATAAACACCAATTTGAAAAATAATTGATTTGATTTGAATTACTGTAACTTGAGCAATGCAAAGGATCGGTGGCAATGGCTCTCATCAGTTTGAATTTTGTTGAATTCATACCTAATTCTCCTAAGTTCAACTTCAGATCAAAGGAAATTTGAGGTCTAGTTAAGTTAATGGGCAGTAGCCTCCATTATTCAATGCTACTTCCTATGAAAGAACTGGAACTCTAACATGCAAATCAGCTGAAGTGTGTCTGATTATGAGCTTGTGATAATGCTGATTGGATTATGTGAAATCATGGTTAAATTTGAATGCACTTATTTGAGCTCATCTGTAGTATATGACTTTATGGATTGGTTTGTTGATTATTTACTTCATAATACATCGTTGCTACAAAATTTTAAAATAAAGGGTGTAGATAACTATAAAATACCTGTATTTCTCCCTTTTATATTTGTCATAAAATTAATTCTTCATTTCTTGAATGTTTTTAATTCATATATTTAGGAAAATATTTCAATTAATTCAATTACATTTTAACTTAAAAAATGTAATTAACTTTATTGAAACATTTGACAACAGTAATAATATTTTTTAACATTTAATAAGATAAATTTTAAAGTAATAAGATTTCTTATTAAAAAAATGTTACTTTCCTTAAAATTCTTATAGAAAAGATGCCTGCTCTTTATTATGCTAAATTTGGGACCCTCAAATTGTAGTAATGTACTGCTAGAGTATTTGAATCCTCTTAGAATATGCTTGTATTTTTTGAGTAGAGATTTATGTTTGCAAAAACTTTCATTATAGCTTACTATTCTCTTACATTGCAGTTCTGTCATTAAAAAATGAAACTTTGTATACTCATGCAAATAGAGCTATTTTCTTGATTTCAAACTTGAATTAGTAACCATAATATTTACATTAGATTAATATTTTGTTATTGTAAATTTTTATACTTCTGTCAAAACCATGTCATCTTGCATCTTAAATAATAGTCTAAAGAAAAGTATGAAATAATTCTTAGCTAAAAATCTATGAATTTTTAAAATAATTACCAAATTATCTCATTAGTTTAATAAGTTAGGAATGTTTTACTAATTTTCAAAATTATTATCTTATGATTAAGACGACTCTGATTTTATTTAATTTAAATAGAAAACTTCTGAAATGTTTTCCATTTTCATGTAGAGGATGTCATAAATTTTGCTACTGGAAAGCATGGTCTGAATCCTCAAGAATTTGTACTTAAGGTAAGTATATTTTTCTTTATTTTAAAATATTTCTTAATTTTTACAGTTACTGTTTTTATTATCTTATCAAATTATCAGTGTTTATACATTTTCTAGTTTTTTTTTATCCTTATAGTTAAATCTTTTATTTTTATATTTCTAAAAATGACCTTATGATAGAATAGTTCTCTTGTTTTGATAGATACTCATAAAACTGTTTCTGCGGTGGAATAAAAAATAATTAAATAAAAATATTAATTATGATCAGATTTCTAAATTGGCCTGACTCTTCTTTGTATGTAAAATTGCCTCATTCCTGTACTCTTTATTCTTATTTTCACAGAAAATATTCATTACTTAATAGGTGAAATGTTTTTATATTGTTAATATAGTTTTATGAAATGATTCTTGTCAAGTTTTTCTTTTTCTGTTATAATTAAGTTTTTTTTTTTTTTTTTTTTTAACGAGACATGCCCTTCAAAAATTCTATTTTCTGTGTCCTTTCTAAGATTTAAAATGAACCCTATACAGGATATTTCGAAATTCATGGGATCCTCTCATTGGCATGGTGTGGAAGTTAGGAGAGGGGGTTACCAGCTCAGGTGTCATTTTCGTCACTTGAACAAGGCTCAGAATTACAAGGTCTGTCGCCAACAGTCCTCGTGTTGCTTCTAGTGTAATATTAATAAAAACTAAACTAAAAATAAAAATTCATGTGCAGGAATTTAAGGGGTGATACAAAGCATCTAAACAAGCAATTTTCACAATATAACACATAGATGAAGAGCAAGTGGTGAACGGCTATACGGTGCTGTAATGAAAAGCATAAAGATCTAATTCTCTTGCACATCATCATTTATACTGTTGATTTCTGGAGGTATGGTCTTTTCCTGATTACTGTACATTGCCATGCCTTCTGAAATTCATGGTAGAAATGATGATGTGCTAGAAAACTCTTGCTTGATACTTTTCATTACAGTGCTGTCTAGTGGTTCACCACTTGCTCTCCACCTATGCATTGTATGGTGAAAATTTCTTGTTTAGATGTGTTTATTCTGCAGTAAGTTTTTCCCTGTGAGTTTCGAAACATACACACATATATATATTATATCTAAAAATATTAAAAAAAAAAAATTGTGAATTGTTGCTTGGTATCACATAATGGTCAAATTTTATTGAGATAGTTCAAGTTTTTTTAATTTTATTAAAAATATTTAAGCTCTTATATAAATGCTAAATTTTCTTAATATATCATGGTTGATATTCAATGATTATTATATAACTATTACATGTTAATCTTCATAAAGTAAGTGACAAGGATATTTTTTACTCTATTAAAAACTATTTTGTATTAATAAAATTCTGTAATTACAATGCTTTCTTTGCATTATGGTTTTTATCTTCTATGAAAAAGTGCCCCTTATTTAATAATGAATTATGTGCAGTAAGCATTTTATAATACTGTATTTATATAGTTAGGAATGAAATATTTGGAAATTTAGTGATGTCTATGTGTAATAAAAAATATCTTTTTGAAATGTTTCAGATAGCCAAAATGAACTATGCATTTCTCACAATTTTGATCATTGGTGTAGTCTATGTTATTGTTATGCTCATCACTGGAGTGTTCTTTTTCTGCTGCCGATTTTGTGGGCGATGTGGTGCTAAAGACAGCCAGAAGCAAAGAAGAAGTGATAATTGTTGGAGAACTATTCACAAATTTTGTTTAATACTTATGGTTGCATTTCTTGTGTAAGTAAGCTTTCTATTTATGTATTAAAGCTAAATGCTTTTTATTATGTAAGTTATACTTAACAGCATTTCTCCCCATATTATGTTTAGTTCCCCAAGAAAAACATTTTATAAATTATGAAAAAATTATTATTGCAAATGTTTTAATAAAATTATTTTAAAAAATATGCCAAATAAATAATTTATGAAAAATTTTGCAACTTAAATTCTGATTGAATATTAATAATTTTAATACTTAGTATATTTTATTTCATGTTAGTGAACATCAAATGTAATTTTTTTTTTATTACCACTTGAATCATTTTGTGTGATTGCTATTGATTTTACTATATTTTTGTTCTGTAGGGTTCCAATAACTTGTATGTGTATTATAACAGAACATATGACAAATTCGAGTCCCAGTGTCAAGGGAAATATAACTGAAGTTTTTGATATTTTGGGAAATTTTGCAAATACAACTGATGAAGTAAATACTAAATTAAGTTTCTGTTTCATAAAAAGCTTTTTTTTAAAGTAAGTTAAAACTATTTCATTATCTCCTTGTGTGATAAAATTTTATTTTTGTTTAAGGATGTTGACAATGCATTTACACAAGTCTTTGAGAATCCCATACAAAATTTTGATGGTATGCTAATTTTTGATGCAAATAGTGAATTGATTGATTTTTATTGAGCACTTACCATGCAGAAATTAACATATTTTACTTTTTCTTCTAGCTTTTAAAAGTAGTTTTGTTGAACTTGTCCAAGAAAATATTTCCAATACAATTGATCATGAGAAATTGGAAGACATTAAAAATATTGTTTCCTGTAAGTTGATATATTTCAAAATATAAATGATTAATTTGAAACAATTTTTGTGCAATCTATTTTTCTGTCTGAATTGTTATAATGTTGTGAAAAATTCTTCATTATAAATTTTTACTTAATTTGACTAAGACCTTAAATTTCTACATGTATTTTTGTAATAAGAAATGTTGTTTTAAAAAATCTAGGGTTATTTTAAGGTTTTCCTGTGTGTTGCATGTGTGTGTGTGTAAACTGTGTGTGATTTCTAAATTTTAAAATGGGTTTTTGCAATCTATTAATAAACATATTTCACTTCTTATTTTTATTTTAAATGCTTATGAATTATTATTTTTTTTCTCTTTTCACTATCATAAATGATCATTAAAATATTTTTAATGATCATTTATGATAGTGGTAAGATAACTTTCCTTCTTCAATAATTCATTGATATATATATATATATATATATATATATTCTGTTTCATGTTACAAATAATATTCCCTCCAAAATGATATAGTATAATCATGTAGGTAATTAATAGAATATTTTCTTTTATTTCAACCTTATTTCCTTCTTGCCTCTTTAAACTGCATTCTGAACAATTGATGCAAAAAGTCATTAATATAATAATTAAACTTATAATTTAATTTTTAACATCATTTTTTTTAGTTAACTGATTATATATATATATATATATATAACAGTGCTAAATAGCAATGCCTTTTGGAAAAAAATTTACTATTTAGAGGATTTTTCTTATTAATAATTGAAATTTTATACTTATCTTTTTCTTGCTAATGGTAAATATTTAATAGCTCTTTGTCAAATATTAAAAGCCCAAAATATATGTATGATTATAATTTATACTTAAATATAAGAAAATATTGCTTTTTGCCACATTCTTACATAATTGTTTATTTTATTCCTAAATAATTTTAAAATAGCTAATGGCTAATAATTGTTTTATATTAATATATATTAAAATTATTAAAAATTAAATTAAGAAATTAGAAGTAGTGAGTAATGTAAAATAAGATTTAGAAGACTAATTTACTGTGAAATTTTTTATTTTTGTTACAATTCACTTTTTCAAAAAAATATTTCTTTGTCGGTAAGGCATGAATAATTCTGCAGATAATGAAAAAGGACCTATTACAATCTCTTTCTTAGTAAAATGTGTTTAACTCTAAATAATTAAATCTAAATCTGTATTACTCTGTTTGACTTGTAGACTATAAAATTTAAAAAGTATATATATTTTTTTATTTGTTTTATTTATTAAAAACAATTTTTGTAACTTAAGAGCAGTACTAGAATGTTTGAATTAAAAAAAGATAGGAAAGTGGCAATAATTGGCATTTTCACTCTTGGCAGATGTTAAAAGTGTGCTCTCTACAAATAGCCTTTTTGCAGTAGTTGCTTCTGTACTTTGTTATTCAGCATTTCTTTGTTGGACAGAAAGTACAAACTCTGTATTTGTTTGTCCCACTTATAGTCTTGTCTGTGGGCTTTTCAATATTCAAATTATCTTCAGTATTTATTTTGATGGAATGTCTTAAAGTAATCATATTGGTACAGAAAATCTCAAAAAGTGTCAAGTGTACAGCCGTATTTATCACCTTCAGTTAATTCATTTTACTAATCACAAAATTGATAGAGATCTGTTGTCTATTAGACAAATGTTTAAGTATCTAGGGTTCAAATATCTTGAGAACAAATGTAAATTTGTTTTACTTTTATTATTTTTTAAATCATATTTAGATTTTATTTTTATTTTTAGGGATTGCTTCTGTTGAAGAGAAACATGCTGCAATTACAAATGCTTCTGATTTATCAAAATCTGTTCAAAATTTAAAATCACATATCAGAAGTATCAGACTGGAGGTTAAAGGTCTGCACAATTGTACAAATTCAGATAAAAAGATTTGCCAGCTCAATTTTCAACAGTTACCTATAGAAAGAATAAACGTTGATGATGCTTATGTAAGGTCCTTTTTAATTATTAACATTAATTATATTTAATTATTATTCTATAATTGTAAATAAACTATTGCAAAATCAAAAGATGATCTTTTACAGGAATGTTAAAATGAAAATGTAATGCATGTTTCATATTTAAATAATTTTTACAAATAAATTTTTGTTTTTCAATGTATAAAGCATACATATGATTTTTTTGTGCAATTTATACTGCTTTAAAATTTCAATATTATACTGAATTTTTTGTGGATAAAAATAATCTTAGTTATTTAAAGTAATTAATAAAATTACTTTTTCAGGAATAATTTAGTCAGGTAAAAGTTAAGATTTTAAATTTAAGATGCATTTTCGTATTAAAATTCCAATTACTTCCAATGTTTGATCAAAATTTTTTCAGTTTAATATTTCTTGGGGTTCTTATGTTATTTACTAAATTATGAAGATATATATCTCCTATTGCATGGTAAAATTTTTTGTTTAAATTGATGTTTGAATATTCTTTATTTTAGGACCATGTGCATAATGAATTCCAGAAGTTACTGAAAATTAACTTTGAAGAATTAACCAGTGTCATAGACCAGGTATGCATTATTCACTTATTTAAAATTTCACTCTTCTCCCTTCCCCAATTTTAAATTATTAGTCTTTTACTGATTCATCAATTAAAATATTATTATAAGAATTTCATCATCAAAATTTCTTCTAAGTGCATACAAAGAAAGTTACCAATATATAACTAATTGGTTTTGACTTGAAATTTCAAACAATCATGATTGTAAAAATATTTCTATTTTATGAGTTTATTATTATTATTTTAGTGTTGGTGGAATAAGAATTATATTATTTTTGTTTAGTTATGATATATAAGGCATTTTTCTTTTCTTTCAGATTCAAAATAATACAATTCTAAGAAATAAAATAGAACAAGAAAGTGAAAGTTTAAAGCGTATGTTGAAAAGTTTCATGATTCATTTACTTTGTGTGTTCTCTGTATCATTTAGATATATTTTTTACATGTCTTGCAATTGTATTTTTGTTTGTGAATAATTTGAATATTCTTTTTTAGGGTTTGCTAATGAAACTATGTCTGGAGATATAGAGGGTTTCCTAAAGATCAAAAAACTTCTTAAATATTATATTGACAAAGTAATTAGTTTTTATGTTCATACTCTTTATTATTTTCTTTTTTACATTTATAATTTTAAAAAAAGAATTTACTCTATCTTTAAAAAAGAAAAATAATTTATATTATTTCAGGGCAAACCATGTGAAATAAAAATGCTTTTTTCTATCATATGAAACTTATTGGTTCCTATTATTTTTATAAATTATTGCAATGTCATTTTTAGCTTAGGCAACTGTCTGGATTTGGTAAAAGAAAAGTTAAACAAGTGTTTGCTGATACAGATGGCTATGAAATATACAGGTTTGTTTTCATTATTTTTCAGCAATAGTTTTTCTCCATTACTTGTAATTCTGCACTAGAATTTTATTTAAAATAGACTAACAGCATAATGAATTGTATGATATTGATAGTAATTTTTTTTTAAATGATTACTTTCACAAAACTTTTGGAATGTACTTTTTAATATATATATGTGTATGTACATATATATATATGCGTGTGTGTGTGTATAAAAAATATAGCATTTAAATTCGGTCAAATAGCAAGAAATTAACATGAATATGTATTGAAATCAGATTGAACAAAAATCTGATTTCACTTTTTTAATAATTTTTTTTCAAAAATACATAACTCTCTCTCTCTCTCTCTATATATATATATATATGTATGAATATATATGTATGTATGTATGTATATAGAGTTATGTATTTTTGAAAAAAAATTATTGAAAAAGTGAAATCAGATTTTTGTTCAATCTGATTTAAATACATATTCATGTTAATTTCTTGCTATTTGACTGAATTTAAATGCTATATTTTCTATTAAAATAGGAAATGTAAATTTTTTTTGTATATCTATTTTAATTAGATTACATTTTTGATATGTGTACTATTTTCTATAATTGTTTTATGCATCTAAAGTATCTTTTTTTCCCCTCTTATTTTTAAATAATTTTTGATTTTTCTGAAAAAATATCATTGGTTTTTAATGTAAATGTTGATTTTTAATCATTGACTGAAAATAACACTATCAGATTCTATATTTATTCAAATGACTTCTTAATAAATATGAAATATAGCTATTGAGATTGTCAATAATGAACTATTAAAAAGAAATTTTAATTTTGCTAATTTTTTTCATATTTTGTTTATATTTGTTTAAATTTCGCTAATTTTTTTATATTTGAATTTCTAATTTTTTCTTCTCATCCTAAGACACTGGATCATGTTTGGAATTGCTGCTGTTCTCCTTGTACCTGTTATATTTTTAACATTAGGCTTAATTTGTGGTTGCTCTGGCTATGAGAAAGAACGTCATCCAACTAAAAGATCATCTGCTTCAAATTGTGGTGGACTTTGTTTGATTTTGTAAGTTAACAAAAAGGGTTTGTTTGGAATTTTTTTTTATTAATGTTACTAAAATAACAAGTTTTTTGCCAATGTTCGAGACAAATAATGTACTTATAGAATTTTTTTTTACTTATGAATTTAACGGTCTTGTATAGTTATGTAATATCTGAAACTGAATTAATGCCAATATAGATGTAACTTTAAATAAAGTCAGATTTAACACTATGCAGTTCATTTTGTGTGAGCTTTTCTAAAATTACCTTAATATGGTTAAATAGTGCACATGAACTATAAATTAAAGTATTCAAG
Source organism: Nephila pilipes (assembly GCA_019974015.1). Classification (NCBI taxonomy): domain Eukaryota; kingdom Metazoa; phylum Arthropoda; class Arachnida; order Araneae; family Nephilidae; genus Nephila; species Nephila pilipes. Next base: position 278,422 of record BMAW01012636.1, on the reverse strand, counting down.
AATATAATCCAAATTTTGAATACTTTTTCAGGTTGAAAGTTGTATAGTGTATTACATTTTGATTCACTATCCTATGAAGGACAGCATGTATTATATTCCCATTTCTGTTTTAAATCAGTGTATTTTTTTGGCGTGATATGTTTTCAGTGCATGATGGGTATTTCTAATTATATGAAAAAAAAACTGCATATTTACTGAATGCTTCTGATTTTAAAGATACAGTATTATAACTAATGGATGTACCAAGTATGTAAATATGAAACCAGAATTTTTGTGCAGAAAATACATGTTTATTGTAAGAAAATTGAAAAAAAAAACCCTTTATTCAAAGTATTGCCCATTGCCAGCTATATATTTCCCCTGTTTCTTTGACAATTTGTGGATGGCACACCAAAAAAAAACCCCCTATTCCTCTTTTGAGGCAAACCAGTCATCAAGTCATTTTTTTAAGATGTTTAAGTGCTGCTTAGCAAGTGTGTCCCATCAATGAAAATAAGTGAAAATCAGATGGAGCCAAGCTTGGTGAGTAAGCCGCATATGAAAGTTTTTCCCAAATTAATGCCTTAAAGGTTTTCTAGACCGATTTTGCCCTGAGTGATGTTGCATTATCATAAATCAATCGCTTTGTGTTACCTTTTTTAATATTTTGGTTGTTTTTCATGCTAAGCTTGATTTAAATCTATCATTTGTTGTCAGTAGCATTCTGTATTAGTGGTTTTGCCAGGTTTTAGCAGCTTATAATCAATCGCACCCTTCTGATCCCACCAAGCACAAAACATTTTCTTCCATACATCATGTGATCGAGGATTTACCTGGAGTTACCCATGATTTCTTACCCTTAGAAATCTTGAAATCATTGCTAGTTATAATTCAATGAAGAAATCTTTCTTTTGTACCTGGCAAGCTGCATTTCACAAGTGGTTTTTTTAGTTTTCCTGCTTTCTTTCATTCAGTTCATGGGAAATCCATTTTCTCATCTTCTGGACATTTCTCTTGGCTTTCAAAGGTATGGAGATAACTTCTTTTGTCGCACTTAATTGATACGCAATTTGTGTTTGAGCATCATCCTCATTCAACATTGTTTGCAATTCAAAGTCTTCTAACTTTTTTTGGGGTGGTCTTCCACATTTTTTATTTCTCTTGTCAATTTCTCCTGTTTTGAATTTTTTAAAACATTCAAAACACTGATTTGCTAAGAGCATTCTCACCATAAGCTTCAACAAACATTCAATTGGATTCTGCTGCAGTTTTCTTCAAATGGTAACAGAATATTTAATACTGTCCACAAATCGTAGTTTTCAGGCACAAAATTCGACATATTCAATGTTATTAAAAACCATGCTGTTGCATGAAACTGCTTTATTATGAGTTGAAAATCTTTATCAGATGTCAAAACAAACAAACAAAAAAGACACATACTCAGTTTGGCAGTAACTACATTGAAGGCTAGCTCCATCTACGAGTGAATTCTGGTTTCATATTTATGTACCCAATATGTGTTACACCTTCATAAATTTATTTGAAAATTAGAGTTATCTTCTATCTGTAAACAGTCTGAATTTTATTCAGATTCTTTCACTTTGGCAAAGCCAGCTTAGTAGTTTTTTATTATTAATATCAGAATGAATTTCAGTTGCACCATCTTAATTGGAATTTGATCAACCATTCAGTACAACCAGCCTCTCAAATATAGAAAAAAATTCACGCTGCTTATACTGAGAAGTTTCTTTCGGGTTTGTTAAATATTTTGCTTAGATGAGCATTTATTGTGCTTGATTATTGTTTTGTATGAGCAGTATTTCTTTTACCCTGTTAATTTAATTTAATGTATGAGAATTTTCTCTTGCAAAATGCCTGAAAAATGTGATTTGAAAGTAAAAATGCGAAACATTTAATTCTTGTTTAATTTTTACAAGAATTTAATGTTCAAAAGTTCCAATTTGCAGTTGTTTAGTTTGAAAAATACAATACATATATATCAGTGTTTCTGTAGGTTTTTAAAATTTGTTTTGTGATATGGTTTGTTGTACTGTGCTTTATCTGGTGTTTGCCAAGGACTGGGCTTCCATTATATTTTAAATATTCTTTTGAAAGTGTCATGTCTTAGATAAATATTTTTGTTTTAATCCATTTAATGTTAACTGTTACTTTGAGAAATAATTTTTAATTAAAATTGAAATATCAATTATGTTGATTAAATTTATAGAATTGAGATTAGTATTCATATTTAAAAAAAATTAAAGTTTGTATTTTATTGTCCATTTGTTCTGTAATATTTACCACTTTTGTTTTGTTAATTTTACATTGGTTTGAAAATTTCATTTAACAATTACATTTCTTTGTGTTTTCAGAGCTGTTTATTATTTCTTTTTGGTTTCATCTGCTCTGATGGTCATAACTATTGGCCTCCTCGTTCTTGGTGGAAACATGCAAACATTTGTTTGTGTCCCATTGTATGAAAAAAACTTCACAATGTTAGATGAGGTAAAATATTCTCACGTTTTCCATTTAAGATATTAAAATTCTTGAGTATTTAATTATATATTAACTGGTATAGCTTGTCAGATTTACTTGTATATTTTTAAAATTATGTTTTGTTTTTCAAAGTGTTAATTAAGGCAGAACAGTTCTCTATTACAATTCAAAATTTCTAAATTTTTGGTTATATTTAATACTATGATATGGTGCTGCATAAAGTCAGAAAATTTAGTTGTTTTTGTCAGAATCAAATTTTTCAATGAAAATTTAGTTCAAAGATTTGATTATAAAGCTGTTAGAAATTTTTACTGTGTAGTACACACAGAATATGCTTATTTAAAAATTTATCATAACATAGTGTAAAAGAAAATGAATATATCTACAATGATGTGAACAAATATTTTTAACCATTGCACTATGAATGAATTATTTAATTTTCCAGAAGGATTACATTGTTTAAAAATTGATTTTTAGATTAAAGAGAAACTGCTATCAATACACAACAACACATTACTTGAAGCTATAAAGCCTAGCAAACTACTCCAGTAAGTATCTATACTTTTTCTTATCTATACTTTAGTTTTTACTCATATCGTCTGTAAAACACTCATTTCCGGTAATTAAAACTGTTTTATATAAATATTTCAACTACAGTTACTTGTATTAATAATACATTTGTCTACTTGAAGTAAAATTTTAATTAAACTTTTTGATTGATTGATTTGTATCTTTTCTTTGGTAAAAATAAGTTCTATTTTCTAACAGAGCCACCCCTTTTTAACTAATTTTATTAATTAGCATTTCTTGCTTCATAATATTTATTTGCTTGTAAAGACATTTAAATAATATATAAAAGATAGTGGAATTTTTTTTAATATTTCAGAATCTTCTGAATTCATTGAATATATACAATAATTTCATGCTCAGGAAGGTTATATTCTGTTCAATTATTATGAATTAGAAAAGAGTATGCTATGAAATTGTGTTAAGTGGACTTCTTAATTGTGCAATTGAATTGCAGAGAGATAAAAAATTTAAACATTTTGTGTATCATAAAGAAATACATTGTAATTCATACTTATTTACAAATTCCAAGATTAAAAATTAGTTGTCTAAAAAAAGTATGTTTGTAATGTGTTATAAAGTTTTGAAATTTATATGGCTATTTAATATTATTTTGTTGCAAAATTTTAGTTCGTGAGGATTCACTTTAGCTCATTTTATTTATTAATTCAAAAAGTGTATGACATAGAATATTAAACAATTTTTGAGATGTAATGTTTGTATTTCAGTGATTGCCAAGAGGATAAAAGTATCGTTTATGCCATTGGTTTAATCAATGAGAGTGATCCCACAACATTTGAGGTACTTCTTTTTTTTTTTTATATATATAACATTGAGTATTATGTTAAACATAAGTGTAATAGGGTATGTTGTTGTATATTGAAACAAAATTTGCTTCCATGGATTGTATATAATTAAAATTATGACAATTTCATTACATCAAAAAGAACATTAAAAAAATGAAATCTATGCTGTATAATTTGAAAGCATTTACAGAAATTTATAAAAGATAGTTGTTGAAATATATAATGCAGATTTCCTTTTTATTTTTATCTATCGTAAATAAGAAGCAATTGAAAATTTTTGTAATCTAATTGCAATGAAATTGATTTACTGTGATTAGTAGTAAGAATAACTTGTGTAAGTTAACTTTTTTACAAAACCATTAAATTTTTCACTGCTTTTTCTGATTATTGTTACATTCTTCTATATCTTCTGGATCATAATTATTTTATGTATGAAGACATCACAATATCTTTTCAACTCTACATTTTATTTATATTAATATTTTACAAGTATTGCCAGAACTATCATATATATATTAAAAGGGGTAAGTGTTGTCATATAAATTAAGCTTAACATATTCCCCCTTTTAACAAAGGTTAATATTAAACATTTAAATCAAATTGATTAGACAGAACAAATATAATTCAATAAAATTGTAGGTTAAGTTTTTCAGATTAATTGACAAATCTTCCAGAACATGGACAAAATGGTGAGGGCTCTTTCAATGGTACAGCTGCTTTTCTAGTTGTAACTTCATTAGATGCCTCCTATGTGGGTTCCTTTTCTCTGCTGTTTTGCTTTTGAATGAAAATTTTGTTTTTTAAGTATTTTCTTCCTTCATCAGGTGTAACTTTCATTCTTCTATGAGTTATAACTTATGTAACAATCCCTCGTTTCCCTCCTTTCTGTTGCAGACCCTTTTAATAGTTTTAATTGAATGTCTTTTTTAAAATTTTATATCTTTCTTTTTTGTTTCTTCCTCTTCTTTATAACTGTTTATATCAATTTCAAACAGCTAGCTTGGATGTTGTTGAAACTATTTTTTTCTTCTTCCGAGCTATAACTGAGCAGGACTTTAGCCAATGTTAACAAGAGCTGTATTTTTGTAATTTAACAATCCTAATTGAGGATCTTCCTTCACAGTTGCAGCTGTTTTTCATAATACCTTTTACCATTTACATTTTTCTTAGCTGAATTGGCCTATCTATTCAATTTACTTTAAGTTTGGGCTTCACACACACACACTCACTCACTCACTTACACAAGTATGTCTCAAATTTAATAGAACTGTTTGAATTCCTTGGATTGAAGTTGAATATCACTGCCTGTTACAACCATATTAGAAATTTTGTGCCTTGTAAAATGGTATCTTAACTTGTTTAATACTGTGGCTGAAATAGTAGGTAGGAAATCTATCTCTATAATTGGCAGAAGTAATCTGTTGTCACTAATGTAACATCTGTCCTTCAGAGGAAAAATTAGAATTTTTACTTTTTGCCTTAATCTATCTGGAACATCATGCCATTTGAGAGGCTCTTGAGCTGTTTTGTCTCTGTGTTCCAATCATATGTGACAGTCATTTATAAATGGTTGAATTTCAGGAGTCATTCTTGGCTGAAACACAAATTTAAAGAGTTTTCTCTTACATAAATTAATACTTTGATATCAAAATAAATTTGCTTATGTCAATTCTTTTCTCAATTTCATAGGAATACAGCCCTGACTACAACTCCATCTATAAATCTAAACTCATATTTATAATTATAATATGGTCTTATATAAAATGAAGTTTTTAAAAATCTAAAGGTCATTCATTATGAATAGCATCTTTTAATGCCATCATTTCTTCATATTCACTAGACTTCTGAATAATCATTTATAAATCTGAATAAAACTATGAACTACTAAACTATAAAACTGTAGTAACTCTTCAAAGCTTCATCTCCCTGTATGTATGAAAATATAGCTGCATGATATTCATTACTTTTTTTACTTAATTGTACTGTAATAGTATAATCTTTCCCTTCTGGCAAAGTATTTTCCACATGAGAAATCAATTCACATTTCAAAATCAAAGGACCAGATCTAATTCCAGAAGTAGGCTTGGCCGAATTCATTTATTTTTTCTCTTTTGTTTGACACAGCATTTAATTTTTTAAAAATTCTCTAACAATTTGATGAACGATTTCAATCAAACCAAACACTCTTACTGTGCTGCCACAAAGTTATATTCTTCATATCATATTTAATTAAAGAAGACAACAGAATATCTTTTTAACTTTTTTTACATAAATGTTTTACTAGTGTAGCCAGAACTAACACACACACACATATATATATACATACAGTAACACCTCCTAATAAGGGATACCCATTGGATCATATCTTTTTGTCCTTTAATATTAAGGTGTCCCTGTAGGAGGTACTACTTTTTTTTGTGTGTATAATATGTATATGTACTTAAACACCCACATATATATAATCTAACTAATAAGTGTGTTGTCATATGAATTACCTAACAATTACATTTAAAGAGAGTTTTTTTCCCCTGAATTTTATTCCTTTTTTTTTTAAAAAAAAAATGTTTTTATATATTTTAATAGATTTTAATATACAGCTCATTTTAAAATGGTATTGATGCATACGAGTACTGTAAGGTTGCTGTAATAAATTAAAATAAATCAATATATTTATTTTATTATCATTGAGTTGGCATCATAATATTTATGAATGTTAAATGTGAATCATATTTATTAATAACTTTTTTCTTGCAGAAATTCATATCAAATTCTGAAATAATGAATCCTGGGGGTAATAATGAAATAGACCAGAAACTACGAAAAGCTATATTGGAAATTACTTCCAACATTCGAGAGAGATTACACCAATTCACAAATGCTCTTAATCTTCAAGAACTGAAAGAGATCCCAGAAAGGGTTAGTTTTGTAATTTTTTTAAATATTTTTTTATTTTTCAATGTCCAAGATTAGAGTTGGTAATTTGAAATCTGTTAAACAAATTCAAATGTTGAATATGTGTATAATATTAAAAATAAAAGTATAATTTCTCCTATATTAATTTTTTAAAGTTAACATTAAAATTACATTTTACTTGGTATTCAATTAAAATTGAATTAATCCTAAATGTCTATTTAATATTCTTAGTTGTACACTTTTTTTAACATTATATTCACTTTTAAATGTATGTGATTAAAGTTTCTGGAATGGAATATTATATTTAATTAACATTAACAGGTAATGAACTCCAGGCAACATAGCCAGTTTACCATAGTCCCTAACCTTAAAGCAATAGTCTTAAATGGCTTGTTAAACATGGGTTAGGAACATGAGCTAAGATTTATTTAAACACTAATGATATTTTTGTTTATTACAGCTTCAAGATCGACTTACTATATCAAGATCAAATATATCCCGCTTTATTGAAGATGTTACTGCTGCTTTGAAAGAAGATTTGAATAAAAATGATGCTAATATCTTACAAATAGTAAATGATCCTGCTGCAGTTCTTTATGATGAAATGAATGCTTTGCAAGAAAAATTAGTAAGTTTATGTGGAATTGAATTATATTAAATTGTGTATACCCTTTTTATAATGTAAAATGATTAATATCATTATGTTTATAAAAAATAAAATTTTAAAAATATTTTCAGAATCGATTTTCCGACACTTTACTGGATATATACAATGAAGCAGATTTATATCAGGTAGGAATTAGATGTTTAACATGAAACTTGTTGTATATGTAAATGGCTATGATGAAATATGAAAAAACATTTTAATTTATGGTTGAGATATTGAATTAAAAAATATTTCATGTAAAAATTGCCATTTTACTTTGTGTTAACCTATTTACATACAATTAAATCAATATATTGAAAATTCTTTACAGGATTTTATTTGTTTTTACTTTCAAAAAAATTTTTGAGCTTATGTTGTGCTATTAAAAGTGGTTATAATTCATATTCTTCCAGGATAAAATTAGAGATATTGAGAAAAGTTTAGATCAAGTTGAGGATAAATTACCAAAAGTTATAAAAGCAGTAAGTATATAATTCTCATTATTACATTAATGAATTTTAATACTAACACTTCACAATAAAGAAACCAGTGTTTGTGTACAACTTTTTATCATAGTGATAATGTTTAATCATGTGACTGTGTAAATGGGTTGGATTTTTGAAAAGATATATAACGATTATTAAATGAGAACTGCAGTTAAAAGGAATAAAGATAATATTTGCAAAATAATTAAATTTATTGTATATCAAACTGAGAATGCTGAAAAAAACTTTTTACCAACAAAAATTGTTTTGGAATAATTGTAAAACTAAAATGTTTTACCTGAAAGAGCCCTTATTTTCATTGACTTCAATGTCACATTATTGCATAGTGTTCCATTTCTGGTTTTTAAATGTAAATCTTCATATTTCGCTTTTTATTATTCTCTCTCTCTCTCAATCTTGTGTAAAATATAATTCTTAAACTTCCATGCTTTCCCTTTGACAAGCATTTATCATCATTTTAAATTAAGATATAAATGTCCTTGTTTCTAAATTATGGCAAAGTATTTTATAATACATTAACTGCACATAATTTGAAAAGCTGATTCTATATTTCTTTTATAAACATTAGTGTCATTCCATTTTGAAGTTTTCAGTTCACTTCTCCTTCTCTCTCCTCCTCTTTTTTTTTTTTTACATTCCCTGGACTTACTTTCTTTGAATAAGTACAATTTTTTTTAAATTGATATTACACTCAGAAGCAACATTGAAAGGTTATTGGTGATGGGCTTCATAATTTTAAACCATAGTCAAGTGACAAAAATAACATCTGAATCAATATTTTTCTCTTCAAACTTCAACACCATAACAATGGAGGACTTGAAATCTTGAAAGATTTAGCTTGCATTAGCCCTGCTACATGGCAGGTCTTAGGGGCATTAGGATTCAAACCCATGATAAAGTAAGAGCGAGAATATGACTATGTATCATAGCGATCCTTCTCTATTTCTCAACTCTTCTTGTCAACCAATTTTTACTCCTCCCTAATTTTTTGGATTCATTTTCCTTGGATCCAAATTCTCCATTTCCTTGGATTTTCCCTTCTTTCACATGCATGTTCTTCTGTAATTTAAGTATAAATCAAAAATTTTGAAGTTATTAAAATAATACAATAAATAAGAAATTATGGTAATATGCTCCCAAATAGAACATTCCTATGGTTTAGAAATTGAGTTTTCATACTGATTTTATTTATGTTAATGTATGAAATAAGTACAAAATATTTTATCTACTCATGTCTTTATTTAAATAATTTTTAATAGTAATTTAATTTTAAAAATATAATTTCCTTAAAAAAATTGAATAGTTTTTAAAAACATAATTTTAACTCTTAGTAACAAATGCAGTTCATAGATACATTTGGTAGAAAAGTGCTTATATATAATATTTTCTTTGTCAAAATTAATTATATTTCATTTATTCACCGTAGCATCTGTATCATGCAATTGCATCATCTGCTGGTTGGACAGATATGGTGAGTATTTTCATCTGATATTTAAAATAAAAAAAAAAATCCTGATAAAAATTTTACTATTAGAGTAGTGGAAAAAATTGATAAAAATGTAAGCTGACTTTTACATGTGTAACTATGCATTTATTTTTTAAAAGTTGTTTGAATTATTGTTTAAATTTTTTGGAAAACATTGAAATGCAGAACAATATAAAAGCTCCTGTTTCAAATTTAAAATACGCAAAATTAATTTATCTTGATTTTCAGTTTTTATAATTTATGCAGACTTTTTGAAAATTTGCTTAAAGTTTTGTTGCTTTCTAATGTTATTTCCCCCTTTATTGAAGATTTAAGTTAATTTTGTGAAATTAATTTGTGTCAGCAATATAAAAGATTAAGTGTTAAAACTTAATTATGTGGGGAAAAATTTATTATTTCAAATATAAGGATAAACTTTTTACTTTGAGTTAAATTGTTCAGCTATTGCTATTGGTTTTTAAAAAAAATTATCATTTGCTTCAAATTTTGGTACATAAAAAAAAAAAAATATTGCATAAGGATTTTTTAGTAGAGATATACTGAAAAATATTTTTTAAAAATGTTACATTCCTTTTTATAGGCAAAATGTTAGAATTTCTCCCTTTTCTTAATAGGTACAAAATATTGGCAAATGTTTCCCAGTTTGGATAGCATTCAACATTGCTCGTGTTGCTGCGTGTGAATTTGTTGTAGCACCTATAGTGAGTTATTGTACTTATTTTTCTATATTTTACTTAAGAATTTACAAATGAATTAAAATAATCCCAACAGCTTTAAATATCTCATATTAAAATATTTTGAAGAAATCATATCTACTTAAAAATATTTTGAAGTCAGCAAGATACTGTGTAAAATACAAAATTATATTTTATTTTAAAGGTATTAATAAAAAATGCCTTTTTTAAATTTCAATTTTTTAATAATTGACCTTTTTCAAATATATATTCATTTTTGATGTGCTTTAAAATATTTGTACTTGCACTATATCATTTTTAAAATTGTAAATACTTTTAACATTAAAAAATTAATATTTCTTTTTTTTTTTCCTTTCTAGAATGGGTACTGGTTCGGGTTAGGATGGGCTCTTTTTGTTATTATCCCTACCATTTTCTTCTCTGTAAAACTTTCTAGATTCTATTTGCGCATGAAATATGATGATGATGCATATATGTAAGTTTATTGAAGACTGTAATTTGTTTTTATATTTCTTAACATTATAAAAATAAAAGCTTATAAAATTAAATTGTTATATTTTATTTTTGAAATTTTGAATCTATTAAAATATTTCAGGGGTAATTTTATTACTTTGCTGAATATGCTAATTGTGTTAATACTCTTTTAAGATTTTGTATTTAGAACTGTTTTAATTTTACTTACGGACTTATTTCAAAATGAAATATTATTCTCCTTTTCCCCAAATCAATGAGCTTTTGTTTTTATGAATTGAATTCATTCCAATAAAATCTAAGATGACCAGTTTGAAATATTTATCATTTTAGGAGTCGTGAAGCTCTTAAAGTTACTGATAATGTGTTTCTTTTAAAGTTTAAATGCTTAGCCAAATGTGTAGTGTTAGAAGTTCAATCTTAAAGAGATTTTCAAGAAACCGAGGCAAATTGAATTTAATTAAATCTTATTAAGCAGCTTATTTATGTTCAGTTGAAGAGTTATGTGATATCAGGATTATTGAATAGTTTTGTAATAACATTAAGGAATGGTTTGAATAAATAAGTAAATGTTTTGAAAATATATGTGACTTTATATGAATTTATGAAAGTAACTGTAGTTGAAATTGTCACTTTTTTAGCATCTTAAAGATACCTTATACTATTTAAACTTACTAATTTTATGAAATTTAAAAAAAATATATCTATTGTGTATCCATATTATGTTTAACACATTTACAGGCGGTTTTAAAATGTCTCTTTGAATCGTTTTTTAGCAATGACAAGTATCCTGATAGGACAGTTTATTTGTATTTTCATATATTTAAACATAATATTGTGGCTGCTCAAGCTGTTATTTATTTATTAAGGGAAATAATCATGATGGTTTCTACTGTCATAACCTGTGGATGGGATAAATATTTTACTACTTTTACCATAGTGACGACCATGAATGTGTTAAAATATTTTTTTGTGTTGGATGCTTTTATTTAGATATTTTAAAAATACTTATTATATATTAGCATTATGTCTTAAAAAAGTTTGGTATTAGATGCTCGGATTAAGATATTTTTGTATAGTTAATAGCTTACAGTATGCTTAATGAAAAGTATTAATTTTCAGACCTGATTCCGGAGAAGCCATTCCATTAGAAGAGTAAGTTCAATTTAATTTTTATTACCATTAATTGCTTTAAAGTTAACTATTTCTATGTATGTAAATTTTGTTTCAAGTAAATGTTATTTATTAATAGATCTATTTCATGTCTGAAAATTACTTTTTTAAAAATCATTTCTGATCTTGTGTAATAGATTGACTGCTCCATGAAATTTTTTTTTAAAATTATGTGCAATTTTATGCAATGAATCAAATTTCATTTATGTATCAATAAAAATACTTTCCTATTGTAGAATTTCTGTTCAATTAAATAGTTTTTTTTTTTAAAAGATTATCAAACACATTTATAGTTATTTAAACTATTTAAGCAAATGTTTCTATTTCTTTCAGAATCTTTAGTCTTCAGTTGCAAATTAATTTTTCCATGTTTACTGAAAAGTTTATACAAAACAAAGAATGCATTAACTACTATTTTATTAACGTGTAACATAAAAATATTAGTATAAAAAGTTAATGTATAAGTATAATAAGATAGCTGAAAAAAGTCAAATAATTCCTTTAATAATGTTGTCCTGTTTTTTTTATTACATTTTTATTGTTAAATAATTTTCCTTCAGAAGTTATGAAAATATTGATACTTTCCTTTACCTAAAAAAATAAAGCATTTTTATTTATTTAAAAAATTTTTTATTTTCTATTTTGTGTTTTTTTATGGTCCCATGTATAACAGTGACCAGATTTTTTCCAATTTATTAATTTTTTAATGAGCCAGCTTATAAAAAGTTTCAGCTTTTGTAAAATTAGTTCAAATGTTCAAAGTTATTTAAATATTTTAACTATCTTTTTTATTGTTATGACAAAAATATATTTAGATGTAAACAACTATATATGTTTTGTATAAAACAAATTGTGGTAAAGGATGCATGTGTCATAGTTGGATGTTTTAAAATAAAAGAAACACATTTACTTTAAATATTTTTTGATTGGTTTTTTTCACCTAAAATTATTGGAGTGCAGCTCAAAATCATGGTGGTAATCATATTTAGAGAATGTTTGAATGAATAAAAATTAAGTATAGCCTGCTTCTAATTTGTTTCAAAAGAAAATTGAATTATTGGGGATTACTATTGTGGAATACAACAATCAGTTGTAAAATAGAAGACAGCATTTGCTTTGTTCCAACTTACTCTTACTTTGCATGATTTAGATTTTAATCTTTATAAATGTCACATAGTTATTTTCTTGCACCAGAACCTTAACTTAAACTGGAATAACTGCATGAATGTTATTGCTAAAATTTCCTTTTCTTTGATTTTAAAATTTGTATTTAATAGTTTTAAATGAAAAAGTTCAGTTTTACTTATTTGGCAATTTCGGAGATTGAAATTTGAAAAGTTTTTGAATGATTTCATTATTTTATTTTATGCTACATTCTTAGCATTTCCCTATGAATTGTCTGTTACAAATTAGATTTATTCCTTTGTGCAGTTTGCTATTTATGAAATACATGTGTGCTATACATTTCTTTAAATGGGAGAGAACTTCAAATGAATGAATTCTATTATATAAAATATAATATAAAGTTAAATGAAGAATAAGACGAGAAAAAAAAACATTTATGTATGGCTGTTTTTGTAAAATTTAAAAATATTTTTTGTAATTTTAAATGTTACTCATTATTTGAATAAGACACCTACTTAAAAGCAAAATTTTTCTTGACATAAAATTTGATAAACTCCTCTTTTTAAAATTTTGGTTTAAAACCATATTCTTCTATAATTAATACAAATAACTTGTTTCAACAATTGTTATGAGAATGAAATACATTATGAATGATATTATTACTAATTAATGTGCTTGTTTACTTTTCTTTTTTGCATGCAAAAGAAAACAACATTATTTATGTAAAATTCATCATATACTATTCTTTATTTTGAATATAGTTATTCAATATTCTAATGTTAGTGATTTGTATTCAAATACATTTTAAACTATACTAAAAATAATTTGCATTGTTTAATTTATTTCATTAAAAGTATTATTTTAAAATTTGTAAATATTTTTGCCTAATGTTTTTCTTTCTTTGAAAAGTAAAATTATTAGCATAATATAATTAATATATGTGCTTAGCTTGTTTAAGTCAGTGGTACTCAAACTTTTTTGCTGCTTATTCCTTTAAATGATAACCAAGATCTTATATACATCCGATTTTTTTAAAAAATATTTACAGATTGGATTTCAGATTTTATGCTAAAAACATCTGAAAGTATCTTGGAGACCACTATTGTGGTTATGGAAAATTGCCAAATTATTGGACATTTTTTCATAAAAAATTGCTTATTTTATTACTGCAAGTAATAAAGCTTATGAAATCATATTGGTTTCTCTGCAGTAATAAAAGAAGTTGCTATACTACTGAAATTAAAAATTTTTTAAAATGATCGTTACAAAGTAAAACAAATTAGCTCTTAACAGGACATAGTATTCTCTGGTAATATTAAGAACATTAATTTTAAATGCATTTTAGTCTGATCCTTAGTAAGTATGAAATAGTATTTGAAATGTTTAGTAAATTTTTGAAATTTCCAAATACCATATATCATATCCATAACATTAATTTTTCGTACATTGAATTGTATATTTTACTTCTGTATTTTAAAAAATTTAGCTGTATGTATTAATAACAAGTTGCTATTAAGGATGTTTCATCTCTCTCTATATATAAGTTGTTAATTAGAGATAAAAGTTAAATTTTCTGATATAATAGTTTTGTGTTACTTTTTTTAATTGCAGTTTTCCCCTTCATGAATGTAAAATAAAAGATGTTTAATTTTAACTCTCAAAATTCTACCCATAAGGATGATTTTTAAACGTCTATATAAAGTAGAAGAATTTAGAAAATCTGCATTCTCTCTTTGTTTATTATTAAAGCTACTTTCAGAAATTAAAAAAAAAAAATTAAAATTGCATGCATGCTGGCATAAGTGATGTGGACCGAAATAAAAAAAAAAATTGAGCTTAAATTCTCAATATAAGAATAATTTTGTTAAATAAATTAATAAATATATCAGTGCTATGTATTTTGTGTTATTGTATTTTGTGTAATATATAGTTTATTTGCAAATTTTAAACTTAAATTTTGTTGCTTTTATAAATATTTGTGGCTCACATAACCGCTGCTTCTCATTTCCTCATGTTATGCAATCCTGCATGTTTGTTTTATGTTAATAACCATTAACTTGTGTGAATATGCTTAACAAAATGTTACCTTTAACACTTTTTTTAATATTTCATTTCACAGCATGAGTAGAGCTAAGCCATTTTCATATACAAATCCTGGGGCTATGAGCTGGATGTAAGTAATGTATTTAAATAGATAAAAACTGATTTCATGTAAACTAATATTGAAATTAATTGCAGAATACAAATGAAAATCATGTAGGTCAAATATCTATGAGTAACTCTATAGTACAATTAAATGTTTTTAAAATTATTTTTGATTGTTGTGTAAATGAAAGAATTACACTATGAGAGTAATGTCAAATTATTGTCATGGATCAATTTTTGTTTGTATGTATATTTACTGAATGTATTTACTGTGCTTTTTTAAGTGCAAGGATTAGAGAGATAATTCAGGTAAAACATGTCTAAGGAAAACAATAATAAAAGGGAGGAGGATACATTAAAATTTGTTATACAACAGTGGGGGACATATTGCTTTTTAAAAGTATATATGCTATAAATTTAGAAATAAATATAAATTTTTAGCAAAAGCTTGAGCTAATTTTGAAACTATCTTAAATTACTTGTACAGAATTTGTATAGGCTGAATAATGTATGAGAAATCTGAAAAAGGTAGTAAACATGAGTTTTGCATTAAAGGTTAGATAAAATTTGGAATATTTCTTTAGTAACTAGTGAAATCCATTCAAAATTTGGAAGGGCCTTAAAATAAACCCAACTAAAATCAAATACATTATAATTAAAAAATTATATTTAAAAACTGGAAGTTTTAATTACAAGTAACCCTCCTATAACACGGTAGATAGGTTCCTAGTAAATGCCCTGTCGTGTGAAATTGTGGTACAAGATCCATTATAGAAAGGGGGGTTCTGTTCCGAAAACTTATTAAAAACACATTTTTTTATAAATTCCATGTAAGAAACTTAATTTTTATTATAATGTAAATGTATGTATAACACAAATGGGGGGGGGACAACTTTTATTTTTCATTTAATGTAATTTAATAAATTTCTTACTCATCAATGCTCAATACAATCAAAGGAGAATGTCTTTCCTTTTTGATCAATACCATTTTTTTAGAACTTTTTCTTCATTTAGATTTTTTTGCACATTTTATCATCTACAAATATCTGTAATTATAGTTTGCTGTTCTTACAAGATTTTAAGTATGGAGATAGACAATTTTGCAGCTCTTTTTTTTTAATTTTTGACTTCTTTCATCTAAAGGGTCTGCATTCAAGAAAAATGTTTCAAGATTTTTGACTAAACTTTAGTCTTATAATTTTTTAGTATTGAATTATTAAGTTTGCAAATTTTATTAGATTTATTGTCCTCATAATCAATTTGATTTACAACTCAGAATACCATTTTAAAGAAATCTACTTCATCAACTTCTTCCACTAAGAAATCCTGAATGTCCTTAATAGTTGTATTCACAAGACCTTCGCCTCCAAACGATTTAGTTAGTTCTAACATGCCATCAATTTTATTTTTTGACGATTCAAGCACATTTGCTATTTCATCTTAAGATGACCATATACATTTAACATTGATGTTTTTAGTTTTTTCAGCAACAAAGATGTGATGTTGATGCAGAACATAATTAAAAATTCCTTCCAATTGGTTCCATCGAAAACCCACTGTAATTATCTTATGTAATGTGTTTTAAAAGTGTAAATAATGTCTTGATCCAATGATTGGAGCACAAAGTAGTGTTAGGTGGTAGAAACACTATTTTGATGATATGGTATGATTCAAATTTTGCAAGTAACATAAAACATTAACTAATAATAATAATTGGGCCTTGAAGCTCAAATTTTCTGCTTTAAATAATTTTCACTGTTTGATTTTTAAATTGTTTTGTTTCAATCTTTAAATAAATTTTCAGTTACACAACCTCTTGGATTTGTTTTCCATTTAAATGGTTTTATTTATGTATTTAAGTCCATGGGGATTTAAAGGAAATTTTTCCTTTTTCAACATATAAGTTTTTCTGGGCATTTTTTCCATCATAGTCCAGTTTTGTCAGCATTGAAAAGATATGCTGTGTATTATTGCTCCTCTTTGTTTTGCATTTTTTCTGGATATATCTTGGCAGCTTCATAATCAGCAAATGCAGATCCTCCTTGAATTTTTATGTTATAAATTACAAAAGGTATGTTGAATTTTTCAAGCCAACTTTTATTTGCCATAAGTGGCCATGGTCGTTGACTCACAGCCATCGGTTTCATTGTGTCGTGTGTTCGACCCTTAATGTCTCTAAAGACCTGCCATGTTCAAAATTGTGAAGTCCATTGCCAATAGCCCTCGTGTTACTTCTTGTGCGATGTTAATGTAAAACAATTATTTGCTACAAAATCAGGGTTGACAGAAGATTCTCAATGTTCTTTTGGATATTTGTAGATTTTATGTTTTTTATTTTTTTTATTTCATGATGTTTACCATCCAATGGAATTATTTTTTTGACAACTATCATCAATCCAAATGTTGTTGTTTTTTATATATATGTTTTCTCCATTTTTTGTGCTCCTGCATATTTTGTAAATATTGAAGATCCTGCAGCAACTGCACTTGGTATTTCTTCACTTTTCTCAGTAGTCCAGACTGATGCCTCATTTAAATTCAGACTATTTCTAATGCAAGCTGCTTTTTCACCTTTTAAAATGTGATCCAAGATTTGTATCATTACTTCTAAAGAAATACGTTTCCTCTTAAACGTTTTTTTTTTTTTTTTTTTTTTTTTTTATCTTTATCAGACATTGCTTGGGACTGAAACTTAATTTTCCAAAAATTAGTCTTAAAGAAAAATCAGTTATTCTGGATACAGACCAGCTTCTTAAGATACTTTTGTCTCCAGCCATGGATATATATATATATATAAAGGACCTTCTGTCCATGGGAGAACCATGATGTGTAAAATGTGCATGATGTTCCACTATAACATCAGAATAGAGTTTTAAATAAGTAAATTATAATTTGTTTATATATTTTCTTGTAAAGCTAATTTCACACCTTTTTGCTCATGTGCTATCAAAGTGAATGTAATTCAAGAAAAAGTTTATTTTATTGATTTATGTTTCACCACCTTTGTGTGCCTTTTCAATTTCATTTTCTGATGATGAGGAGAGAAAAAAAATTTGTTCAATACTTCTTTAAATGTGTTTTGATATGTCTCAGTTGAGTCAAACACATCAAAGGCAATATCACAGGATGTGTCCTGTGATAACCTTCTCAGTTAATTATTCCTTCCTGCCTTTGTTTTAAGGTAATTTAATTTTTTAAATGTGTTAAACAAAAGTCATGTTATCTTGTGCTTTAAAAGTATAGTGTCATTGAAAGGTTTCTGCAATTTTCTTATTGTGTTAAGAGCAAAATTGTGTGCAAAATGATATGCTGTAGGAGGGCTACCTGTAATTATTTCATAAAACATCCTAATGTTAGAAATAAACTCATTGTGGTTTAAATTAACTCTTATAAAAATTATTTATTAATTTTAAAATACATCAAAGCATATTGTATAGCAATATATTAGGTACAAATTTAATGGACCAATGTATAGTATTTTTTTTTTTTTTTTTTTTTTTTTACAGAGTTAAATTCTAATACAAGAAAGAATTTTTTTTTTTTAAATTAAAATTTTGTTGAATTATTGATACTATTTTGAGATATCAAGAAATTTTCAAATTAAAGTTTCTAATCATCAAAAAACTAAAAGTATTTCTTATTAATTAATTATGGCTTTTATTTTTTTTAAGAAAACCTTTTACTCTTATTGTAAATATATATGTTCTAATCTCCTAAAACTTATCAATGCATAGGTTTATTCTACAAATTTAAAATATTTTTACATATATTCCTGTTCAAAACATATAAGTACCCTTTTTTGTATCTACTCCTCTCACTCAATACTATAGCTAGAGCAGGACATCTTTTAAAATTTTATTTGGGGGATAATGCATCTTATATGATGAATTCATATGAAGTTACTTGAATTTTTATATGCCAAATTAATAATTGAATATGTTCAAGTTACATCCAATACTGCATCCTTGTTACATAACATGTATATAGCATAATGCTATGTGTCTAATTACATAATACTAAACGTTATATTCTTGTACAGTGAAATAAGATGTGTTGAATTTATTTTTAAATGTCTATATCGTGTGGAATGTATAAAGTGTGTGTGTGTATATATATAATACAGAAATATTGTAACCAATTTTAATGCTTTGCTTAAAAGAAGGGAAAACGAACTAATAGATTAGATGTTATAGTCTTGCTTAAAAAGTGCTAGTTTGATATTCTAAGTTGAATAAAACTGCTGTTGTGATACAAGTCTTTCATTATTTAAAAGTGTAAGATATTGTGCTGTAGCAATTATTTTATTGTAGATTAGCTAATTTGACACTAAAATCTTTCTAATATCCTTTTAATGCTACATTATTATACCATATTATGTACGAAATTTTCTAGAATTGTCTCAATCTTTTTTTTCTTGTCCTTGATTAGATTTAGAATAATAATAAAAAAGAAGATGCTGATATTGAAGAATTTAAAATCAAATTCAATATTGAAATGGTTTTTGCTTAAATGCAAACTTCTGATAGTTTGTAGGGGGGAGGGGAATGTTGGATTCTCTTAATTTTTGACTAAGGAATTAATCTAACATTTGCAAAATTTTTTTTTTTTAAGTAGTGATTTTTAAGTTAGGTAAAAGCAGAAGTATATGACTGTGCAATATAAAAAGGAGGCAAAATTTTAAATACTTAGAAAAAAAAATTATTCTTTTAGTACAATTACCTACAGAAGCAAAAGTACTTAAACTGCTGAAAGATTAATATATATATATATATATATATATATATATATATATATGAAAGGATTTCAATTTATACCAACTTGCCACTCATGGTGAGATGAACATTTAAGAAGTTTACTTACTGTCTGTCTATCACAAGGTTAGCTTCCACCAAGCATTATATATCAATTCATACAATGTCAAAAACAGGTACTTCTGAACCACCATTGTATTGTTATGTTCACATATAGTTCCTTTTCATGTTGCCCGATTTTGTTTCGAATAATTTAGCAAGTTCATCAGAAGTTGACATTGTCATTGGCGAAAGCTATTTTTGAGATAGACAGACAATAGTAAATGCTTAGTCTTGTGTGTGTGTTAAAAGAAATCAAATATAAACTAGGACTGATTGAGGGGAGGAAAAACATAGTGCATGAATGATGGAATTCGAAAAGAAATATAAGGGACTTAATGTCACAAATTATTTAGGAACTAAAAAATAAATTGTCTTTTCTCATAGTGTTGCATACGCGAAATGCTGGGAACAGCTCAACCCATTCATTCCCTTGAGAAATCAAAGAAGAATTTGAACTATGTAAATTTTCCATTATCCATCACCATAATCGCCAAAGTTGTGTGATAGAATTAGAACAAATAGTTTTAAAATGTCTCAAACACAATTTTAAATAATCATTTCAATAAAATGTTTTGCCTAAAGTACACTCATATAATCTAAAGGGTCTAAGAACTCGGTGATCTAGCATTTAAATTTTTGTTTGTGTTAGTGAATGCTCAAGCAACACTTACTTAACTTACTTAGTAAACTGATTTATGATATCCAGCTTATCACTATACTTTTCTTTGTAATTCACTGGTACTCTAATTTTATGGAAGTTTTTAAATTACAAAAAATCTTTTTTTGCGATATGAATACAATCTACAATAAAAGAATATCAGCTAGAAAACATTTATTGTGAAAAATTACTTTTCATGAAAATGCATCTTTGTTTTCATCTAGGAGCTTTAATCAAATTTCCTGTGGAACTAATTTGATATCATACTGCTATCCAGTTTTGACACGATTTTAAAATAATTAAGAAAGATTTGATGAAGCAAACAGGAAAAATCCGCACCTTTAAAAGGCAAAAGGGAGAATTCAATAACCTTTTTTTCTCATCGTAATTAAAAGCAGAGCCTTCATATTCTTAAAAAAATGATCATGGCACTCACCAACAACTGCTTCGATATTCATAATAAAGCAGATGTCCCAAATGATTAAAAATTTGAAATAACCATATGAAATTAATGGTTATTTCAAATTTTAAAGATAAAATAACAGTCACATTCTTAATCACCATAAGTAGCTAGTTATGGTGATTGAGAATATTCTGCTAAAGGACAATTTTTGAATAAAAAAGGAATGAAAAAAAAACCTGTAAGATACGAGACAGTAAGGTTCCAAAAAGATCGGGGTTACCATATTGTAATGTTATCGCCCCCAACTTAGAGAAATTTACAATTTGGCGCAAAAATATCCATAGCAGTATTATATCAAATTAATACCTTTCTTCCTACCATGTTCTATTTATAAAATGTAAACAATAATTATAATGTGAATTAGTTAAAAAGTATATTTGAAAAATAGATCAAATTCTTTTGTTGAATTGGCAAAAATGTCTTGGAAATTAATTTAACAAAATGTATTTTCAAAAGGATATATGTAATTGAAATTAATAAGTTAAAATTTCTATACTTTCATTTTTAAATTGCAGCACCTGTAATATAAATATTTTATGTACTTAGAAGAAATATTTTTGAATATATTAGACTAAAATGTTTTAGTTAAGTCTTTGTAATTTCCTAACTTAAATTGCTTAAGTTGTTAGAAGTAATAGTGTTTAGAAAATAATTTACATTGAGAATGTGTTAATGTTGTTATTATTATTATTATTTTTAAAGTTTTAAGTACTATTTTTGTGCATAAACATGTACCTTTATTTTCATAGGCCACAATTTGGTCCGCATCAGAATTACATGGTGCATCCGTCATCAAACAACCAATCAAGAAATTTCCATTACAAGTAAATTTATGAACTGAGAGTGCCTTTTGTACAGCAGGATTATGGATTATTGTGAATAAGGAAAGATTGCAATTTGTTATCATATTCAAATTTGCATTTGAACTTTGTTTTGATTCATGAGACACACTTTGCTAAGTTATGCTTGAAAGCAAAGTGGATGTAATTTCTGAATAAAATCTGTTAAATTCTGTTATATGAAATTCCTATTGATATGATTGTGTTTTAAGAGAAGCTGTTGCACAATATTTTGTAAAAACTTTCTAAATAGCTGTTAATGGGAAAAGTTGTAATATATTAATCCACAAGTTTTTAATGAGAGAAGCATATGTTTGGGAATTGTGATTACTAGGAAATTAAGTTGCTATGTGCTATTTTGGGTGCTTGAAATGATATTTGTTGTGTGCTTTATTTAGCTCTTTATGTATAAAATATATGTACATTAAGGTTAATTTCTCTTTTGCATTATATAAAAAGAACTCTGTAATATAAATTGACTGTTTTAAATGCTTTTTGTCACTATGCAAAATTTAGGACCAAGGGTATATGCACAGGAGAATAAAAAATGGATTTCTGATGAAATATTTTTGAGAGAGGAAAGAGTTTCTGCTTCACAAAGATAAAGAAATTCAAAATCAAGTTATGAAAATATATTTATTTTTCATAAAATCTTTATCCAGAATGTATGCTACTAAATCATAATATCAATAAATTAGCAAATATTGTTTGGCCAGAGAAAGAACATTAGTCTTATAATATTGCTGATATTATTCTCAAAAAAATGATTATCAACCAATGTGTTATGTCTTTCACCACATAAAAATTCAATGCTTGCTTATCTCCTTTGAAACTAATTCAGTTTTCTGGCATCATGCTAAGACCTGTTTTTTCTTTGGTCATGCAGTATCTTACCTTATATTTTTCTTGTCTCATCTAAAATAATATTAAAATGTCATTTTTATTTTAATGAAGTAAATACATATTTCCACATAATTACATTGAGTGATGGCAAAGAAATGTAAATTTATTTTGAAATGGAAGTATTTTACTTAATATGACTGGTTGTAAAGCAGCTTTTTAGAGTCCAATGGCAGATTGTTCAGTATTCTTCTACAGTAGATGTATATCTGTCGTTGTTCATGTTCTATATGTAATTACTCACCTTTTCATATATATATATATATTTACGTGTATATGGGTTAATTCATAAAACATTGATGGTTTTAACTGAAGTAATTTCAGTGTATATCTATGCAAATCTATATGTAAATATGACCTTTCCTTTCCATCCTATCAAGTGATAGAATTTTATTTATTTTGTTCCTTTTTTATGTTCATTATTTATAACAGGCTATAATCAGCAATGCAAACTGCAGCTAATTAATGCGTGTCATGTTCATTTGCACTTCCAAATGCAACTTTATGTTTGCTGTACTAAATTTTTCATTTTATATCTGCTAGTCTTGTGTAACTGTAGTGATTTTCTTGGAATAGTATTTGTATTATGTTTCAAATTGAAAATTATATATTTTTGATGTTTATAAATTCTAAACTAATTACAATTTTTGTATGTGTTTGATTTTTGCTGAGCTCACAAAATCAAATATCAATTGCATTTGGAAGTGAACAGAATTTTTTTGAAACTAAGTGTTGTTGTATTATCTTGTTGTGTACTTTATTGGCATAATCACTGGGAAAGAATACCCTTGATTTATTTTGACTACTTTTAATACAGAGTTATAGATTTAAAAAAATATATAGCAATTATTTTTATCAAATTTAATCCCCTCCCTATTGCCATTTAATTGTCTTCCAAAATTCTGAGACACATATTTTTTGGCTGCGAGAGAATTTATATATGTTTTTAAAAAGACAGGCCTGTACATTTGGACCATTGGCCTCACCACTCCTTTAAGAAATTGATATTGTGTTTTCTCCATGTTTTCTGTGTGACTGTACACTCTCACACACACACAAAGTATTTTAAATCCGTCTGTTAACATTATTATGATAATATTTCATCTGTTCTGTTGAGAATAGTGATGAACAAACTTAAATTGTTGTGAATATTTCGTGTTTTACAGATGTGCCAAATATTTAGTGTGTAATTTTATTGAACTTGTGATAATAAAGTGTCATCAATGTCATTCATTTCGAGCTTGTGATGTGTGTTTTTATTTCATTGATAACTATTTTAATTTCCTTGTATTAAAATTGATATTTTCAAGCTAAAAAAACTTATAATATTTCATTAATTTGAATGTGTCAGTACTTTTTTTTTTAATGAAATGTTTCTTATTTTGTCTCCTATAATTTAATTCAAATTGGAATTTTAATTTTATAAGTATAATAGAAATCTGTATAATTATATTTAATTCTTGGAAGTTTTTAAGATCTCAATTTTGTGAATTGATATTCATGTTATAAATACTCAAACTTAAGTTAATTGTATTAGAAACTCCAAACTTGCTCTAAATTCTTAACTGATAGCTCTCACTTATTGTACTCTTCTATCTTCCTCTCATTCGACATGATTCAAATTTAGTGAGGATAGTATTTCTCAAATAATGCGTTCTGAAACAATAAACATTTTGAAACTCTTACAATGTAAACAAGGACTTTTTTACAATGACTGATGCACATTAAATCTGTTAAGACTCCAAGTCTTCCCATTGGCATTGTGTGGAAGTTTTGAATGGGAGGTATCAGCTCGTATATTGTACTTTTTACTTGATATATATGAAGTTTATCGCTAATAATAACTCTGGCATTGCTTTGAAGTGCAACACAATATGAAAATGGACTTTTAACAAATGTAAAATATTTTTCTGTCAGAAATATGTTCCGATTTTAAGGTCTAATTTTCTAGTATTAAATGAAGACTTGTAAAGCTAGATTTCTATTTATTATGTTTATAAATTTAGGATGTAGAATTCTCACAAAACTCCATCTTTTAAAAGTAGTTTTTTTTTTTTTTTTTTTCTTTTCATTTTCATGGAATGTTTGTTTTATTATTTTTTTTACAGATTGGTTGGTTGGTTTTTATTATTCTTTTTGCAGATTGATTGGTTTGTTTTTATTAATGTCACACAAGAAGCAACTCAAGGGCTATTGGCAACGGTCCTCGTTATTTTGAACCTCGGTCAAGTGACGAAGACGACACCTGAGCTGGCACCCCCAGACAAATTTTTGAAATTTACTCTTGTTTACATAATTTTGAAAAATAAATGTCATAGAAACTTGCAAATTTAATTATTTGATTAAGATAAATGTAGGTTTTTTTTTTTTTCCTTTTACATGTATTGTTATTTCATTATGAAAGGAATGGAATATTCAGTACGAAAGTATAAATAATTAGTTTGTTTTTATTGTTGCTTTATTTCCAATAGCACCCTTAATAGAATATCTTGGTAGAAGCCCTTAACCTCTAGATTAAGGAAGTAAATGTAAGCAATAAAATGCTTCTTTATACATATAACTAATTAAAAATTGATAAATTACTTATATGATATGAAATTTAGTCTTCGAAGTGATTGTATTCTTATTTTAGGGAAAACATTTGCTATTGAATTTGTCATAATTTTTATGAGAAATTTTAAATGGAAAAAAAAATTATTTATCTCTTCCATTTTTTTTTTTTATCTCCCTTAAATAATACACTTTAACCATTTGATACTCTTTGAAGCTTACTGGGTATATAAAAGGAACAGAAGTTAATTCCAATTTTCTAATACTTCTAAAAATGTTCTGTAATTTTAAATACATCTTTTGGATTTTCCAGAATTTAACTGAAAAATAAAATTCACCCTTTAAAGTTAAGAATTATGTATATTCACAAGAGGAATGTTCAGTCTAATTTTATGAAATTGTACTTAATATATCTTACTAACAAAAATTCGTCCTTTTAATTACATTTTGGGAAAGGTAATTATATTTTTATGATTTTAATTTTTCTTTAGGTATTGAGCCAGATATATGACAAAGAATCATTTTAAAAACAATATACATTTTATGCTTGGCTTACTGGACATGGGATTTAAAGCAACTAAAATTGTCATAATTTTTAACAGTTCCACTTTTTACAAAAATGTATTGAATATTAAATAATTCATGACTTGTTTTTGAAGTATAATATTTCAGCCCACGCCTTGGGGGTGGGGTCGACGGAAAATAAAATGACGCCAAACCGCGCTAACGGTAAGGTTGCATTAGAAAAAAGTATAATACACTTGTCATTCTGCGATTTCTTGCGCTTTTTGACGCATTTTGTTTTCTGTCGCAAAGCGTGAGTTGAAATGGGATCCGTTTACGTGCATGGATATGGATTTTTCTCTTCAGTATGAAATTAATTTCAGACATGTTAAATTTCTGTAATAAAAATTATACATTGATGGGAACTGAAAGTACAAGTTGTGGGAAGACTTTTTATCACAAGAAATATAGGAATAGTCTGAAGGAACATAAACCTCTTAACTAACTGAATAATTTCTTCAGGAGGACTCTTAAGGTCGAAAGCAAGCTCTCTGAACAAAATTTTTTTTTTCTCTTTTTAGGTATTTCAAGAATAAAACTTATACTGAGTATTTTAATTAGTTTATATCCCCCCCCCCTCGCATTCAGTGTTCTTTGAAGTATCGGTATACTTTCAATTATAACTCTTCAATTCCTCTAAGTAAAAGAATACCAAAATTATGATCTGCGATAAGTAGTAAATAAAAAAATTCGATATAAAAACCAACGTTTTTATATGGTGGCAAAGTTTATTAGAGAAAATTATTGAAATATTAGTTAAAACTGTTAGTTATTTTTATCTTTAAAATTTACTTAAAAAGAGACATTTGTAAGCGTATTAAAAAATTCATAATATAAAATCAAAACATGCATTTGAAAGCTTGTAAGTCATTCTATTAAAAAAAGAATGGGAACCAGAATTCAGAAAAAATTATTGTGATAAGACATGGCGCCTAATATTGGAAACTTTCTTTCTTGCGAATGATTACTGACTAAAAGTCAGCAACCCTTACTATCTCGGAGATTGTAAAGGGGAGATAGTATCTCCCCTTTGCGAGTACAAAAGGTTTACGATAACCTCATGCGGTGTGGGGAGTGCCCGGTGCTCCCAGAGGGGGAAAGAAATTTTTCCCTCAATCCTAAAAGCGCCTAGAGGAAAGAATATTTTGACATTAAAATTATTGAAATATTAGTTAAAACTTGTCGCAAACGTCTAAATATTGCATTGTTAGGCGAGTACGAACGATTCCCAAAATTTCAAAGCTCTAGCTTGATGGGAAGTTGGTTAAATTAACGATCGAAAATTTGATGACACACACACCAAGTGAAATTCAGAAAAAAGTTGTAAAATAGCCTCGTATGTGTTGCTTTGTACGGTTAATCCTCCGAAAAACTGACTAATGACCGAAGAAATATTAAACAATGTTTTTGCTATCAACCTTATTTGTTTGTAATCCGCCCTAACTTGAAGAACAACCCTATTTAGTGTAAACTAATTCGACATGATCTATGCATGTCAAATCTGAAATCGCACAAAATCAAAATTCTACAGAGCAAGATTGAAGACACCCAGTGATATTTAAGGAGCTATATGATTCGTTGGGATTTGAAAACATTAGTAACTGAATAGCGATCCGTAGACTTATTAGGAAATTCTTTGTTGTGGTTGCTCAATTCTTTCTTATTCACTAAGAACTAACAGTTCTTCATGCATAATGACAAATCTATGATAGGATATACATCCTTTGGCTCCTTAACCGTCGCCAATAGCCCTCGCGTTGCTTCTAGTGTGACGTTAATAAAAACTAAGCTAAACTGGCTCCTTAACCTACTTTGTTGCGATGTTGGCCAACATATGGTGCTACATTAAATGTAATGCATTAAACCAATGGTCTTCAACCTGGGTTCCACGGAACTTCGACATGGATTCTGAAAGAGATCACTATTAGTTTAATGAAAGTGCCAAAACCCTAGGGTTCCCTGGAACTTCGACA
>BMAW01012636.1:192663-250604 GCA_019974015.1 Nephila pilipes | reverse complement strand
GATTCTGAAAGAGATCACTATTAGTTTAATGAAAGTGCCAAAACCCTAGGGTTCCCTGGAACTTCGACAGGGATTCTGAAAGAGATCACTATTTGTTTAATGAAAATGCCAAAATTTTAGTGAAATTGTAATTTTTATAAAAGATCGAATTCTTTATGAAAGTTTACTAGTAAAAATTAATATAAATAAATATTTTATGGACAAAATAAAATCTTAAGTTTTACAAAGGTAGCATGCTTCAAATACATTAATTGAGATGCATTAGGTCACATATTAGTCTTCATTGTTTGATTCAGGTAAAGAATCGGCCTCTTATTTCACTATTTTCAATGTAAAATTGACTCCACTCTTTTAAAATTGAAATTTTGGGCAGGTTGCATTGTGAAGGATAATATTGAATGCTTTCCTAATTTGCATAATATCTCAGTAGACGGTAACGCTAATCCTGATAAAAATTTGTTTGGTCCAATAGTTATCAGATCTGCTAAAACATTTCTTGATTATTTCCCTGTACGAAAGGAAAAATTATATCTTGGATCTAAAATCCTTTTCAAGACTGTGACACCTCCGAACTCCCAATAAAAGAAAAAGAACAACGAATTGATGTATCAAACGACACTCAATTGAAACTAAATTTTAATCAAGTTGATATACATTTTTAGATTTACATTAGAAAAAAATATCCTGAAATTGCCAAAAGAACTGTGAAGCATCTAATGCCATACATCTCAACCTATGCACGTGTAGCCTCTAATGTCATACGTCTCAACCTATGCATATTATGTAGCATCTAATGTCATACGTCTGAACCTCCTTTCTCTTTGTACTCTGCGACAAAAACAAAATACAGAAACAGATTGGATGCTGAAGATGACATTAGGTTGCAGATTTCAACAATTATTCCAGACGTAAAAATACTTTGCAATAAAAAACAAACACGGTAAAGTCATTAAAAAAATTTCGTCTTATTAATTTGCTAAATTTAAAATGTTGTTTTTGCTTATTATTCATAGAATATATTTTAGAAAACCAAAAAAATACCCATTAGCTACATTGCTATTCATTATCTTATTAAGACGTTTCTATTATGATAAAATAGAGATGCAATAATAATTTTGTAAATATGAATAGGATAAAGGTTTGATACCATATTTTTTTCCCCTTCCCTTTGATCAAGAGATTCCTTCAAGAAATTGGTAATCCCAAAGGGTTCTTCAAAGCATAAAAGTCTTAATATCTCTGCATTAAACGAACCTAAGGTACTTTCTTTTTTTTTTTTTTACAACGTCTTATGTATTTCACTTGATGTGTGTATCGGTGGGCCATCAAATTTTCGATCGTTAATTTAACCAACTTTTCATCAAGCTATAGCTCTGAAACTTTGAGAATCCTTCTTACTTGCCTAACAATGCAATATTTAGACATTCGTGGCAAGTTTTAACTAATATTTCAATAATTTTTTTAGTAAACTTTACCACCATATAAAAAAGTTGGTTTTTATCTCGAATAATTCCACTTTTGTCAATTTATAAACATAACACATTGTTAGCCTTTAGCAAGTATTTAAGTTTGATTTTGAATAGCTGCCTATATAATCTGATGGGATATTAGCAAAAATTGAAACTTATTATTATTTTGTGTGTGTGTGTGTCTAATTGGTACGTGAGCACTAAAATAACCAAAAATGAACCCATCTAAAATTGCCTAGCCTGCAAATTTTACTTCCGAACAATAATTTTCGTGAGCATTCGTTTTGACTTAAGGTCTGGATAGCCAAGTGCCCATGATCGCGAAGTTCGTAGCCAGTGATGTTCAAATAGACGTTCCAGTATTAAATAGTACTAGGCCTCAAAGTCCTCACTTAATTTAGAAGTTTAAAGAGGTTTGGGGGCCAGCTCAAATATCACCCATGCCACTTGATTATAGTTTAAAACAACCCGCGGACGGCATGTGGCAAGTGGAACTGGATAATCCGAACAAAAATTTAAAATTTTATTATGTATAAAAGTACTAAAAAATATTCTATTATCAATCGTTCGTATCACGTTCATCCCATTATTATGGGAATATCACAGTACATTGACTCAACAATCGTCTCAATTTTTATTTTATATTCTTGTTCAGAAACAATTACAAAGTTGAGCTCATTTTAAAAAGCGCGCGGACCGTCTTGCGTGAATGTATACTTAACTAGTAAACCCTAAGAGGGCGGGTATGCATTACTGGACACGGGGAGGGAATACGACACGTGTAGATCATATGAAATTGCAGCAGCCGGTCTGTCTGCAGCAAGCCTAATATATTTGACTTGGAAGCGTATGGTTCCTGACAGATTGGCTACTCGGTGTCTTTTTATCTCTAATAATTTCGCGCTAGCATTGTATTGAAACTGCAGGACATTTTTTAGAATAATATTTTATTTTAATACTTTTAGTTCAATAAAATACAATTTCCCTTACTTTATTGCAAAACGTTCTTGATTTCTCTTGTGGGGCTTGATAGAATTAGTTGCTTCTCCCCCACTAGAGAGGTGAAAGTAGTAGTTTTTGACGTGAGGATTTAAATTGTCATTAAAGGAGCCAAAAACTAAAAAGGTTTACTAAAAAACTAAAACGAATTCATCACACACACATTTATATAATTTGACCCACCAGAATAAAATTCGTTGCCAAAACAGTGCGCAAAATCATTTAGGTTGAACAAGGCCTGGTTTAAAATTCTGATACATGCTACTCTAGACTAGAGCCTTGGTTCTCAATATATTTGAAGTCGGAGAACACTAAAATTTTGCATTTTTTGGTGTCGAATACTTATAATACTATGTAAGCTTAAAAGCTGGTTTTTTTTTTTAAATATAGTGGGCAATGAAGTGATAGCATTGCTCTCAAAAATAATTTTGTTATTGAAGAAAAAAAGAAAAAAAAAAAACGGAATCACAACACACACACACACACAGAATGCCATTCCTCTAACAATATAATTTATACTTAATTTTTCTTAGTTGTTTGATAATTTTACCACTCTATTTGATTCATGTAGTGAACAGTAATTCTCAAAAGTCAATAATAGTGGGAGAGCAGTTTCTATTATATTTATTTTAACTTCTACGCGCCAATTGTATACATAGAAGTATTTACAAGTTATATTTACACCTATAATGGAAATCCAAACAACCCATACAACCATTACCCCAATTTAGATGTCAGGAGAGCAAAATATTAGCCCCAACAAAAAATCCACTAGTTCGCGTTTAAAACTACATCAGAATTTGCATGTGTGTGTGAATATATTTTCCATGATTTCATGCGCTCTCAAAGTATTGATGAGGCATATCGTCTCGTTAATTTTGGTATCCAAATAAATTTCCAACAATACATAATATATATGTAATACCGTTTGGGAGAAGCTTTAATTAAACAGTTTATTTGTTGCATATTACTTTGAACATTGTGTTCAGAAACAATGTCCTTGAATGCAGCCGCAAGTGCAAGATTTAGAATGTATGTAGCAAAGTACATTACATGGGGATTGATTTCTCTTTTTCTTCTTACCACGCCTTTGTAAATACCACTCATACATCTTGCTCTATCGCAACACTGAATAATTACGTTTCTAGGATTGATCCCGAATTTTTAGAAAATAGAAAGAAGTAAGAACATCAAGAATGTATAAGATTTCCCCACATCTGTCTAATCGGTTTTGCAAAAATCTAGAAAGCGTTCTTCAGTGACATATCTTATATTCTCCTCTAATCACAACGCTTGTAATATAAGATTATATTAATGATAAACAACAGCAGCAGCACTTATGAAAGCAACAAAATTGTAGAGTTACGCTCTGTAACTGAACAATTCCCAATATTAAAGTAGGGCTGATATCTACCCGATGTCGGGTCTCGACAGATTAATTAAATATATACTGAATAAATCAAGATGCGACACATTTCAGAAGAAAACATTTACTACACATCAAACACAACAACAACTCTACATTCACGACGGTTACAATAACAAGATGGAAATAAGAATGTCATCATCTCACGTTAGCCAGCGCTGCTCCACATTAGTAGGCGAAGTGCTGCCATTCGCAACAAAAACGTTTAAAAACAAACCGCTGAATAAATGTTTAAATTCTCAATACATTACATAACACATTATTGACCGAGTTCATTTTACTACTACTACTAAAATTAGATGGCAATCGAGCGCCAGCGAGATTGCCGCTTCTGCTCAGTGTATCATATGGTAAAAATTTAACAAGAACAATTAGAGATTTAAGAATTTGAATTTAAGAAATAAAAGTTAAAAAAGAAAAAGAAAAGGGGGGGGGGTTAAGTAAATTAGAAATTAAGATAGTTGAGTCTAAGCTATGTGGGCTTAGTATAAATGTTTATAGTAAATCTGCAACCATTTCCACAAACTCCACAGATGTGTGTGGGGGATAAGTGATGCTTTATCGGCTATCAGCGAACTTTTGTCAGCAAAGATTTAGCACTTATTGATAAAATGAATATACTGCGGTTTGAGAGGTTGGGACCATTTCGTAGTTTTGTAGGCGAAATTTTGTTTTAGGTTTACTTCTGTAAATATTGCTTGTGCTCTGATCAAGGGATTTTGGTGATTTTCAATAGTTAGAAAGATATTTCGAGAAAGTTTAGTGATGAAATTCTCAATTTTTTCTATTTTCAGGTCATTGTGGATGACAGAGTTCCTGATGTACCATGGAGCGTTTGTCATAATTCGAAGAATTTTGTTTTGTAGGGTTTGAATATGTTTCAGATGGGTCGGGAGTTCATTTTAATCTGTATTTAAAATGACACCACGAATTCTCGATATTAAAAAAAAAGGAAAAATACATGAATAAAAATTTCTTTGCTTCAAATTGGACAGCTTCCAAATATTTGCCGCTTTGCCTCAAACTCTAACAAAAATGCATGTCATTGAATTTTGCGCATATTTCCGATAAGTAAACATCTTAATAATTACAGAAACGAATGGAAAAATGATTATTACATAAAACAACAGTTTGTATAAATGTTTTGATTATAATTTAGGTTTTTGAAATGGCTAAAATGAAACGAAAATCAAATTTTTCCCAAAAAGACGATGAGAGGGAGTTACCCCTTCTTAGCACAGCAAGTACTGCAAAGAAAATACTCTTAACAGCAAAAAATATAATTATTTTACTCGAAATATAGTTTTTGGTGTGTATGAAAGCATTTTCTAGGCTCATTTGTGTGAAGACCGTTTGAACAATTGGCCTTTGATTTGTAACAATATTTAGGCTTATAATGAGCATTTTCAAATGAATAGCTTTTCCTACTAGTAAAATTTAATCTGATTGAAAGAGTTGAATATTTTTAGAATGCATTTTGAATGATCTCGCTCTTCATAGTAATTATAAATAAATAAATATATATATATACGTCATATACGAGGGCTGTTTTTTTTTTTCAACCTCCGATTGCATACTATGAAGACCAGGAATGCGGCAGCTTGCTGGTGTGTGCAGTAGGCTACTGCGCATCTCCCCCCTATACACGCTTTGTCATTGCCGAGTCTAACACGCTCTTTCTTGTTGAACTGCAGTCACGTAAACATGGCTGCCTCTATTGATTCTTCCTCCAAGTGTGAATTTCGAAGTGTTATTCGTTTCTTGAAGGTAGAAGGGAATAGTGCAGCGGAAATTCATTGAAGAATGAGTCGAGTGTATGGAGACAGCTTTATGAGTGATGGTGTTGTTCGTGAATGGTGTCGAAAGTTTAAAGATGGCCGAACTGCTTCCCCAACCCAACGGCTTCTTGAGCAATTTAAATGGGACGATTTGTATGGGACGAACATCCACCATATAGTTCCGACCTAGCGCCAAGTGACTTTTATCTTTTTCCTGAATTGAAGAAGTGGCTTGGGGGCAGCGCTTCTAAACTGGCCAGGAGCTCAAATAAACGGTCACAACTCACCTCAATTCATTGGCGGCAACATTTTATGAAGAGGGTATTGCAAAGCTCGTTTACAGATATGACAAATGCCTCAATCGTCAAGGTGATTATGTAGAGAAGTAACCTTTGTTGTACATTACTTTTGGTAATAAAATTATTTCTTTATATTCACTCGTCTTTTTATTACAGCCAATCGGAGGTTGAAAAAAAAAACAGCCCTCGTATATCAAACATGTGCAGTCATTTTTGAGAAGATAATATGACTGAAAGAATAACTGAACACAAATTTTGCACGAACTTAAATATTTTCAAATAAAATTTAACTCGCAGAGTGGATGTTAAATTTTTAATCAGAAACGGTAATTTGTTTTAATGTTAGGACATTTCTTCGAGAAAAAAAAATAGCCCAGATGATGAGAGCTGTTTACCTATGTATGCAGTTTATCTTCCATTACGTGATACAAGAATCATTTGGTGCATAAAAATTAATTTAGATTGCGAGATATTTTTTATAAGAATAAGTTAATTCGGAAATTATTTAACAGCTGAAAATTATTTTGTATTCTGAATAAAACATTGGGCTCTTGAATTGTTAACATTTTTTTCTTTTTTTGAAAAAAAAAGATAAGACACTAAGTCGTGTAATCTTCTGTAGGTATTTTGATTTCTGAAAGAAAGACTACATATTTACGTTACAAAATCTAGTTTTATTTCCTAGCTACAAGAAAATGAAAAATCAAGTCCTTATGAATAATATGGATAACAATTTGTACATGTCTATATTACACAGGTTAGAAAAATGTCCTTAGCAGAAATGCATATCAAGGAAATTTTGTTTGCTTTTGAAGACAGGGCCCCAAGGATTGTTTCCATTGGCAGCTTTCTTGTCATCATTAGCTTCTTTCCAACTGAATGATTTTTGCTGTGTTGTATTATATTTGGTAACCCATGCACCATAAGCTTCAGATCTAGAAAGAAGGAATTAAGAACTTTTAATTCACAATCGGAAATTTTTTAAAAATGCCAGGAAAAATGAAAGTATTACCCCCCCCCCTTTGTACCATACACTTTTGTATAGACTGAAAATATTGTCAAAAATTTTCTTTTATTTCTATAATGAAATTTAAACCTTTGTTAAACATGATTTTTATTTGGTAAAAATTATAATGAATGTTTCATTAATCATAGCTATTTTAATTTATTTACAGTTTTAATACAGAAACTATGGACCAAAAGCGATATATATATATATATATATTCTTGAATATTACGTAAATTAATACATATAGATGTTTTTAAATCTTGTAATTAATGGATCTAGAATTATGAATAAAAAAATGTACTGAATAATAAAAAATGAAAAAAACTTATATATTTTTTTTAATAAATACTACATTTAACCATTTAAAATATTTTAATTAATTTTATAAATTTGAAAGAAGCGTGCAAATTGCACTGCTTAAAATGAATTTAAAGAGTTATTTTATAGAAATTTCATGGATGATTATTTCCCCATCTGTGACGAATTTATTTATTTGAAATATTATGGATGACTATTTCCCCCTCTATTATGAAATGCATAACTTTTGTTGAAAAAAGTTTTTAGTTTTGAGACTATAAAACTTAATATACATATTTACTAATACACTCAAAAATTAATTTTCAGACTGAAATGATTAATTTGTAACAGTACGATACTTGTCTTTCAAATGCTTTTAAAAAGTCTTGAGCTTTGTCTAGATTTGAAAGTCATGCATTTTTTCCGAACTTTGTCAGTAATTTATATCCAATTGTATTACGACTAATAAATGTAAGAAATTTTGATGGTATTATTCTTTGGTTACTTTTTTAAATGTAATTTTTGTTTGTAAGCAATATATTTAGATTCAAAACATTAAAATATATCACATGAAATAGCTTTGAAAATTTAAATACATTTACAATTAAAGATGTTATATTTTTCTGTACTTCAAATAGCATCACACACAATCCTCAAACTTTTTTAATTAATTATCGTTTAATTACGTAATTAATGTTACAAAAGCAAAAAATATTTGTACTTTATATAAATAATCAAAAATGGTAGTTTAAACAATACAATACATGTATATAAATAGTACCATTTTTTCAAATATACAATTAAAATAAAATATAGGATGCATCCTAAATTTGGCGATTTTTTGGTTTGATAACGATTTTATTGTAGCAAGCTTATTTTTCTGTTACTTAAACGATATAAGTGTTTTTGGCAACACTTGAGATAGTTTGGCGACATATTTTAATAATCGCTAACCTGCATCTTATATTTTATTTTAATCCTTTTTTTTTTAAATTTATAACAGATAATAATAATTTACCTATCATTGGGACGCTCTGTCTTTTTTGGAGGAAATTCGTATCCAAGACCCATTGTGGGGGGCTTAATATGACTATTTCGGTTTGTCCTGAAAAGTATTGTATTTTCTTCTCCTTTTGAAATACTTTTCCAAAGTTTTGACCTCAGAATTGGGGTTTCTATTTCTTGGATGCCAGAAAAAATATTCTAAATGACTAGATAGAAACCTGGAAAGATGAAGAAAATATATATTAAAATGAGTCACCCTGATTTTACATTATGTTGGCAATATTTATTTGTATAATACACTATTCTCTAGATATTCAAACGTAACCTTTTATATTTCATACGACTAATATTTTTTGTGATATTGTTCTTCATTAATTAAAATTCAAATAGTAATATTTATTTATATGGTTATGGTAATTTTAATAAAAATATGTCCATAAGAAATATTGATCAAGTTAACTTCTCAAATAAAAAAAAACACATAAAAGTAAAGAAAAC
This sequence comes from Nephila pilipes, assembly GCA_019974015.1. Lineage (NCBI taxonomy): Eukaryota > Metazoa > Arthropoda > Arachnida > Araneae > Nephilidae > Nephila > Nephila pilipes. The sequence goes on along the minus strand of BMAW01012636.1, from coordinate 241,824 downwards.
AAAATACACTTACTCTTTATATTTATATAATTGAAAATTTTTGTACAAAAAACTTATAGAAATGTATTTAAATTTGCAACGATAATTTCAAAAATAGAAATGTATTCTTAAAACAAACGAATATTCGAACGCGAAAAAGTTTAATTGTCTTCAGGTTTACAATTAATAGATAATATTTTCACTCATTTCTCTGGTTAAATTTATCGCATATGAATAAAATAAAAAATAAAAAAAAAAACCTTTCGACATGTAAACAGATTCTTAATTTTAAATCTAAAAAGTATCAAAAGAAATGTACCTTAACCAAAGTATCAAAAATATAGAATGATTTTGCTCATGCTGCGGGGAAGAAAAAAAAAAAAACTTTCTTTTAAACGTTCATTTTTAAATAATTCCCCTTCTTAAGAAATAAAAAAAAAATAAATTATTCGATATTCTACATGTCAGGCGCTATGACACATCTAAAGACTTACACCGTTAGAGTTTATATACCGTAAGTACTAAAAGAAGTAATTTTTAAAATCTGGTTATGATATACTTCGCAAAATAAATCGAAACATATTTTCATTCGGGGAATTACATTAATTCATTTATCCCCAGGTTTTTAATGAACAGTTAACTATATGTTATTTCAAAACATAAGTTTTGAGTCAATTTTTTTTTTTTTTTTTTTTGCAGATTTCATTATTTCTAAGTCACTATTTTTTTTGTAAAAAAAACCGGTTATCTCTCACACACAAGACGTCTATTAAACTTTATAACAATTTTATTTTTCTGACTGAATCATCCATTTTATTCGTAACTATAAAATAGAGAGTTGAGAGAAACTAAAATTTACTCACAGATTAATTGACGACTCAGGAGATCTTAATTCCGCCGATTTCTCATTTCTAACTAGCAACAAAATTAGCGCGGTTCATTTATAGTTTTATGACTGTGAATAGCCTGTCTTGACCTTCGAAAAGTTGTAAGGCGGTTACGTACGAAAGCTGTTTCGAAGTTTTTTTTTTTATTTCCCCAACTAGTTTCACGATGTTTTATAAACGACGACTCAGGTAAGCGTAGAAATGACACGAATTTCAATTATATGTAATAGAATCAACAAGAAATGGAATTTACTCGGAACTTTTATCGTGACTGACGTACATAGCATTTCGGCCTTAGAAATAGTAACATCTTTTACTGGGAATTTTTAATGTTGAACATGATTATATTGCAAGTTTCATAAGAACATATTTCAATATATTTTTTCTGAAGTAACTGGAAATCTCGCGAATATTTGTTGCAAATCAAATGTCGCGTTAGGTAATTTACATTAGAAATCACAAATCCTATTATTGAAATTTTTAAGCAGCAAATATTGTTTTCCAGCTGTTTTTTTTTTTTTTTTTTTTGGTTCTGAATATAAATTACTTGTAATCAGACTAATAAGAATTAAAATTTAGCTATACTGCTCAGTCGTAGGGACAGGAGGCGAAAATAGTGTTTCATCGAAATATGTAAGTGTAACAAGAGTGTAAGTGTAAGTGAGAACAAAAAAAAAAAAAGTTCGAAAAAATAGCGTCTAAGATATAGGCCGGGTCCAAATTCTTTTCTAAAACATTGAAACAAGAGGAATTGCGCTTTTTCAATTTAGACTGAATTATTTTGATTCGGGTATTGGAAAATTATTCGATTTTCGAACTTTTTCCGATAAAAAACGTGGAACATGTACATTAATTATAAGATTGAATGAGTCGCAAATAAGATATTCGAATTTTAAGTTTTTTTTTTTTTTTTTTTTTGTAATTTATGAATATTATCATAATTTTCGATTTTAACAACAAATTCTGGGCTCACTAATGTAAAAGAATCGAATTTGCACAAATATTCGTTTATGTGAATTTCGATTTCAAAATTTATAGCAATTTATTGAAACATTTTAACCACAACTACAATTTAAACATAACGACAACAAAAATAAACATTAAAGGAAGTAATTTCGTAATATGAATCAATTAAAGAGGAATCTCGACTTAGTATAAATCGAAATTTCAAACCAGTTTCAAGGAATGTAAAAAGCATTAGATAAATATGATTTTATGTAAATTGTTAATACTGAAGAACATATAATTGTTACATTCCTTCTGATTTATTATGCATCCGCCTCGCTACACGGCGAGTCTTTAGTGGCATCGGGATTCGAACTTCCGACTCGACGAAAATAACGTCAGGCCACGAATCTGCAATCATGACGGCTACCACGGCCACCTGAACTACCTGACTTCATCTCGTATAATTTTCTTCTTCAAAAATTGCTTCATTTTCCCTCGTTATCACTCGTGTGTAGTTTAAAATTTTTTTTACAGTGATATAAACTTTGTGGCGTCGCGCAACAGTTCTAATTAATTTTAATTTCTTTAATTCTATCCGTTAAACAACATTATTCAGAAGGAAAAAAAAAAAAAAACGGTATAATAATTGTTTTCGTTGAAGAAAACTGATTAATGCATTATTAAAATGATTTATTTATTATTGGGTTGACTATTCGAAAATTTGAAAATGCATTATACATTCAAAAATTAAGATTCGTAACGATCTACTCCGGTTTTTCAAAATCGTTAGAATTTACAATTCGTGGTAGCAGTTAAGCTACTCTAGAATCTTCTTGTATCAATCTCAATTCATTTGATCCACTAATAAAAATCTTCTATATGAACAAGAACATGTACCAATATGTATCCTCGTGGAAACATGAGGCAATGTAATAAAAGGGATCAGCAAATTTTTGAAACACCTTGGCTAGTGAGTAATTTTTTGTTTCCCAATAAAAGCCTTATAATTTCATAAAAACTTAAAAAAAAAAAAAAAAAAAAAAAACCAATAAAGAAAAACGGTGGAAGTTGCTTTGATGGATAAGAAAACAAAACAAAAAAACAAAAAATACATACTACACGACTAAGATGCAAAATACGTTATATCAATTTGTTGAATCAAAGGGAAAAATTACATATTATATTATTTTGATATTATATATATATACTGTATTACTAATTAATCACATAGATTAACATAATGGGTACACTAACATTATAAGAGATAAGATTATACACGGTACGTTTTTGTCAAAAATCTGTTAGACATTTCTATTTTGTTTTCATTGAGGTCCATGTTATTTTAAAGATTTTTTAAAATTTTATTTGATATTTTAACATATATAACATTTTCCAAACGTATTTTAAATCCCTTTAATTTAAAATCATTTGTATAATTAACATGTGGAATTTGTTCTCACCGCAATTTTGATATTCTCAGCGATTTTAACTATACATGTCTCTTGTCTAAGTTGAGGAATTCTATGAATTGTGGTGCACACATATGCTACTATTCCAAAAAATAAACCATATTTGAGAAAATCTGAAAACCTCTATATGCAAATATTGTTAACAATAAAGAATATACCATTCCACAAACTAGTTCATTGATTACGTCACATGTTTAAAATCAGAATAAAAGATTCACGCATTTCTAAGTTTTGCGTAGGTACGGTATCCCTAAGATAGTAACTTTTCAAAACATGAACAACAATCACGTAGTAATGAAGGCTTGATATATGTAACGAAGGTCAGCAGGTTTAGCCATTTCATTCTTATTTAATTCTGACGTATTGATGTAACAGACGTAGTTCGTATTAACGTAATAAATACGATGTTATTAAACGTGACCAAAATTTAATAAAGTAAAATGTATCTCATTATAAACATGCTATAACTTCGAGAAGGAATTCGATAAAAATTAAACAGATAAAATAACTTAAAAATTTGCGCAATGTAGAAATGCAATTCTAAATACTGTTGTGCACTTAATTAAGAACGAATCTTTTCACTTATGTTTTCTAATTTTCTGTAATAAAGACATGTAATGTAATTTTCAAATTCCTACTAAAATATTCAGTTTAAATAATACTGAATAAATTGGTTTATTTTTTTTAAAAAAATTCTCTCATTAAGTCATACCGATTCAGCACCTATAAATAGATTGTTTTTGTAAAAGTGGGTCTTTGGATAATGTTAAAAAAATATGACCCAACTTCGGAATACTCTTGTTCCAATTAAAAATAAACTTTGAATTAATATCTTATTAAGACATCTGTAGGGAACAAAATTTGTCTTGTGACCCCCTAAAACCAACAAAGTATTTTTGCTACCTTGGATATAAAGGTATACATATTTACCCGAAACGCGAATTAAAACATTTGCTAAGTTATAATGAGCATGCATTTGAAAACAATTATTATCTATACAAACGAACAAAATTTTACAATTCATTAATAATAGTTATGACATTATGTATGTAATATTTTAATGTCGTATAGTAATAATAATATGCAGGTGATCCTTACGTAACGTGATTGTTATGTCCTTTAAAAATGGCTGTATTATGTGAATCCACGTTAAACGAAACAAAGAGTTACTGCCAAAATGGAAGTGACGTTTCAAAATTTGGAAATCCTACTATTGCATTTTTATAATTAGAAGAAATACATGTATTTTATCCACTTCTGTCAAAAAATATTACATAAAAATACAGTATTACCTCTTGTAAGGAACGTCTGTATTAAGGGATATATGTGATTCGAGAAATCTCGAATTTAGTTACAAGGCACCAAATGGGGTTGCAACTCACAAGTTGAAAAAGCTTACTATAACGCTTACATATAGAAAGCATGCATTATATTTTAGTGTATTGCTAATTCCAATCTAAATCAACCCGGTTTTGCTTGACATGATATGCTACATTTTGTCTTCAACACAATTTCAAATGGAGTTTTAACTTAAAATGTCGAAATAAAAAATTACTCTTTACATGGAATGTTATTATTAAGAACACAGTAAGATAAATGAATATGTATTATAATTCCTCGGATTTATATTAATATTTGAGCATTTTTCTGAGTGATCCGAGTTCAGAACTCTTTCTGTTGTGTTAGGTGATACAAGTGTGAGTCTTAACAAGTGTGTTCTGTAATGCTTTTAGCTTTCTTTCTCTAGCTTTTTTTTTTTTGAACACATTTAAAATTCCTAGTTTTTCTTCATTTCTACAGTCCTGGCGGAGTTCTATCGGTTTATTTCCAAGTAAAGTCCAGAAATCGAGCCTAACATACGAAAATAGACTAAAAACATAATGGTTTCTTTATTTCGATGAATGTAATAATAAAAACTCTCTGCTTGAGAGGTATAGTTAGTAAAAGTAAGCCTTTATTCGTGGGAAACAGAAGGCAAATATAACTGGGTGCAATTATGTGCAATCACCATTGAATCGATGTCTAACCCATAGCAATCATGCAATTATCTGCAATCCATTGAATCGATGTCAACAACTACACAACTGAATTGCAATACCTCGTAAACAAGACCTTTTCTCAACCCAGACTCTTTTCTGTCTCTTTTCTACTATTTTAGAGAGGAAAACTGGAAAATATAATTCACGCTTTGTTTCTTAATCTATTAACGTACCCTTTGGGAAATAAATGCGAGACCGCTGGAAGAAGTAGAAGTGATGGAACAGAATAAAATCATACAAAATGATGTAATAAAAACGAGAAGGAAATTCAGATTTTAGGCAAATAATTACAATTATCAATAATTTTGCTTTTTAATTATCACATTATTCAAAGCCCAGTTATGGTTTTGAGATCTAGTTTCATAAAAAAACCAGTCGGAAAAAAAAAAAAAATTAAAAATAAAGAAAAACTTTTTTAAATGCGTGATTTTTTTAAAATTCAACGAGTGAAGATTATTATTATGTATTTTGTTATTAAATTGGGATATAATTCAACCGTACAAACAATATCTTAAACGCATAAACTAGAAATTTTTTTTTCAAATTTCTTTATTTACTGTTTTGGAAGTTAATTGAGTTATAAATGTCTGTATTTCTCATCGTTGGCTCAGGAGCTCCAGTAAAGCCTGTCAACCTATTTCTTTATTTTTCCATTTAGTGACGCAGTAGCTGATAAATCATGATTGACCGAGATTCAAATTTCAACGTCCGTCGCAAAAAGCCTCGTGCACTATCAAAAATGTTATTTATTTTAGATATTAAATAAATCTAAAAAGTTTGGAAATATAACACGTTTAAATACATTTTTTTTTCATCATGTATGACCTTATGAATACATCCAGATAGATCGATATCTGGTTACATAATCAGTGAAAGTCAACATAACACACCATAAACGGCATCTCAAAGTCAAAGCTTCTGTATCGTCTTCGTCTAGATTTTCGAAGGACATACACAAAGCTGTGTCCTCTTTTTCGTTTTTTTCCCTTGGAATGATGACTGATACACTTCTCAACTAGATATTTAAAGATAATCCAAAAGCGGTTTGAAGCCGTTAAAAATAAATTGCGCAACAATGAAAACTAATTTTCTATAAATATGTTGGTTCCATGATCTCATTCCAATTTATACAAGTACATTATCTTTTAAGTACGTCAAGTTCTTTATTGAGTTCCAAATTAATTTTGAGATTTTTAATTCTTCTACGATCTTATTCTTTTGAATATAACGAGTATTCTAGGCTTCATCATCTAATAATAGTAGTAGATAAAAAGGTAAATAAAAACTAATGATAATTTATTTTAATTCTATGGAGTCATTAATTGAAACACACTGGAATGTCATTCTATATTTTATTGCTATTAATTTCGCAGTTCTTATGGGCAAATCTTATGGGTACGCTAGTATTAAATTTTGTAGCATATTAAACACGGAAAGCAATTTTTTGATGTAGATAGAAGAAAAAGAAAACTTGATTTTTTACTAGTATGTTTACACATTTTTCTCTCTGTGACCTAATAATTAAACAATACTTATAATTCTAAAAAAATGTTTCAATAATATCAAACAAACGCAATTGTAATGTAATTAAGTATAACATATACATTGGAATATATAACAAAAATCACAAAAAGCATTAAAATTGAGGATTACACAAAATATTAAAAGATTTAGTAGCTTAAAAAGACCAGTAAAACAAATTTAATTAATGAACTTTAAGAAATGAGTGTGTGTGTTCTACTTGTTTATTGTTTACGACCATTAAACTATCACTATTATAATATATACAGTATATATATATATAATTGCAGTTTATAATCTTGAAAAGCATACATAATTAAAGATAACAAATTGAAGCATTAACAAACAAAATAGAAGCTCTACGACTTTAGAATAAAATTTGTTATATACAGATCTGTGCAACCATAATAGGTACCAAAATTTGTTCTTTCTCTAGTTTTTGTAACATGTATATGTTCTTTATTAGCTCTCTTAACAGTTTTTGATCTGGAGTAAGTGTTCTTGTAATTCATTCGTTCCCTAGTTGGTTTAATAAGTTTTTGGACGGCTTACTTTAACCAAAGATGACGTATGAACAATTTCAAGATAACAATTAAATCATTAATCACTTTAAAAAGCGAATAAAATATAATGTAACGATATTTTTTACACAAGTTTGGAATGTAAAAATTTTATGATGATTTAACCCCAGAATTTTGTTTTCCATTAAAAATCTCAGGTAATCTATCTACAGAGCATTTGATGATGATCTTTTTACATTTCCTGATTTGTAAGTTTACCTGAGAATGAATTTAAATACCTGTGACCTCAGTCAGTTTCTTCCACTCTACATTTGACCGCATCAGTTTTCGAACTATCTAAGTCTTAGCTTTTTCTCTTCATTTTTTAAAAGAACGAATTAATATTAATTTTGCACTGATACATTTTTTAAAAAATAAGAATAAATCCAAACAAAGACACAATAACTCAGAATTCGAGTACAGGTATATATATATTTTTTACAGAAAATTTTCAAAGAAAAAAGAAATAAAAATTCACTCACTCTCTTCAGGGTACGTGATGTAATTGAGTAAGCACTTTAAGTTCTAGCACGTTTCCGCTGTTTCCTTGCCTGCTTCCTTTGGCAGTAGTAAGGTTATGGATAAGGAAGCGTTTTCCAAACGCCACGTTCCAACTAAGGCACTCCGCTTTTCGCATAAGGCGGCCACACAAGGGGCTTCAGATTGAATATGGGTTGGAATCCACCCCGGAGAGAAAAAAAGGTAAGACTTGCCGACCACAATTTGCCGAGACTGCTGAAGGATAACCGTGGAAATGCTTGCTCCGTGAATCTGATCGTTTCCAAGTTTCGGAAGAGAACAAGAGGAAAGGAAGTTCGGAAGAGAAGGGATTGGAACTTAAAGAAATTAACTTGAGCTGGGAAATTAAGATAACTAAGGGATGGGCAGAGCAGGATTTCGTTTCTTGTTTGCTTCTTAGTGAACGCTTCAGGACGAAGCTGTGCCGTTATATATCTTCCACATATGTGGCCTTCGATTCGGATAGGTCAGCTTCTGTGCTATCAGCAACGGCTTGATGATGGGAGAGATAAGAGGCTTTCCCCAAATTGCAATGGTGTACGTGCCCAAATTGGAATCGGCGGGCATGAAAAGATCGTATTTAGGAGATGAAATGTTTTTTTTTAACTGACCTTCGCGTTACCCACGTGCCTGCCACCAAATAGATATCTGATGTGTTCGCTTATTTCGCATTAGGAAATATTCTAGGGAAGTGTAACCTAGGCATACTTTTAATTAATAAGCAGGAAGAAATTGCTCTTTGTAAAAGATAGTAGAAGGAAGGAAATATATTTGATATCAGTGCATTTTTCAGTTGTTTTTTTGCAACACAGAAGCAATAGATTTCAGAAGGATTGTTTATTATCAAAATGTACCTTATTTGGCGCATGTTTAACTCTGCACTTAGGACTTTCAAAGAAAGGAAACAGTCTTATGATGTACAAAAGTTGAACGTTTAAGGTCATCAAAGAAATTTTTTGAATAATTCAGTGATCTCAATGATTTCTAAAAAAAGTCAAATCAAATAGCAATTTTTATATTCATTAACAAGCCTAGGATCATTTTTTATACAGCGTCAATAGGTTAAAATGGTACTTAAATTATTACTATAACTGTAACTTTGAGAAATAATTTTCCCCAAGAGTTTCACTTAACACTTTTTAAAAAGTACTGTTTTTTCTTGAATAAAACAACAAAATTTGAATGCTTTTTTTATAGGCCAAATATTTAGATTATTTCGCAACGAGTAATCTAGTTTAAAAAGCTTTGAAATATTTTTATATGCTAGGAAATTTCTTTTATTTGCTAATTTAAATAATGCAGGAATTATTCTTTTAAAACTCTACTACTGTCCATTACTATGTCATCTGTTCATTAATTTTTTTTTTAAAATAAGAATACATATCATATTTTAGCTGCTTAAAAATCATCAATATGATATTTTACAACGTTTTTCTGAATTTCACTTGGTGTGTGTGTGTGTCATCAAATTTTTGAACGGTAATACCGTAAACAAGACCTTTTCAACCCAGACTCTTTTTCTCGTCTCTTTCTACTATTTTAGAGCAGGAAAACTGGAAAATATAACGCTTGTTTCTTAATCTATTAACGTACCCTTTGGGAAATAAATGCGAGACCGCTGGAAGAAGTAGAAGTGATGGAATAAAATCAGGCCAAAATGATGTAATAAAAACGATGAAATTCATGATTTAGGGCAAATAATTACAATAATAATGGTTTTTAATTATCATATTGTCTAAAAGCCCAGTTATATTTTGAGATCTTAGTTTCATAAAAACCAGTCGAAAAAAAAAAATGTAGTGTCATGCATAACGTTTTTTAAATGCGTGATTTTTTTAAAATTAAACGAGTGGTAATTATTATTATGTATTTTGTTATTAAATTGGGATATAATTCGTCCGTACAAACAATATCTTTAAACGCATAAACTAGAAATTTTTTTTTCAAATTTCTTTATTTACTGTTTTGGAAGTTAATTTATTATAAATGTCTGTATTTCTCACTGGCTCAGGAGCTCCAGTAAAGCCTGTCAACCCATTATGCTTCCATTTAGTGACGCAGTAGCTGATAAATCATGATTGACCGAGATTCAAATTTCGTCCAGTCGCAAAGCCTCGTGCACTATCAAAATGTTATTTATTTTAGATATTAAATAAATCTAAAAAAGTTTGGAAATATAACACGTTTAAATACATTTTTTTCATCATGTATGACCTATTAAATACATCCAGATAGGATCGATATCTGGTTACATAATCAGTGAAAGCCACATAACACACCATAAACGGCATCTCAAAGTCAAAGCTTCTTATCGTCTTCGTTCAGATTTTCGAAGGACATACACAAAGCTAAAATCCTTTTCGTTTTTTCCCTTTTGAATGATGACTGTGATACACTTCTCAACTAGATGAAGATAATAATCCAAAAGTGGTTTGAAGCTTATGTTAAAAATAAATTACAGCAACAATGAAAACTAATTTTCTATAAATATGTTGGTTCCATGATTCATTCCATTCTATACAAGTACATTATCTTTTGGTACGTCTAAGTTCTTTATTGAGTTCCAAATACACTTTGAGATTTTAATTCTTTCTACGATCTTTATTCTTTTTGAACGAGTATTCTAGGCTTCATCATCTCATAACAGTAGATAAAAAAGGTACAAAAAAACTAATGATAATTTTATTTTAATTCTATGGAGTCATTAATTGAAACACACTGAATGTCATTCTATATTTTATTGCTATTTAATTCTCGCAGTTCTTATGGGCAAATCTATGGGTACGCTAGTAGTATTAGCATATTAAAACATGGAAAGCAATTTTTTGATGGATAGAAGAAAAGAAAACTTGATTTTTTACTAGTATGTTTACACATTTTTCTCTGTGACCTAATAATTAAAACAATAATTTATAATCTCTAAAAATGTTTCAATAATATCAAACAAACGTAATAATGTAATTAAGTATAACGAAGTTGCTTTGATGGATAGGAAAACAAAACAAAAAAACAAAAAATACATACTACACGACTAAGATGCAAAATACGTTATATCAATTTGTTGAATCAAAGGGAAAAATTACATATTATATTATTTTGATATTATATATATATACTGTATTACTAATTAATCACATAGATTAACATAATGGGTACACTAACATTATAAGAGATAAGATTATACACGGTACGTTTTTGTCAAAAATCTGTTAGACATTTCTATTTTGTTTTCATTGAGGTCCATGTTATTTTAAAGATTTTTTAAAATTTTATTTGATATTTTAACATATATAACATATTCCAAACGTATTTTAAATCCCTTTAATTTAAAATCATTTGTATAATTAACATGTGGAATTTGTTCTCACCGCAATTTTGATATTCTCAGCGATTTTAACTATACATGTCTCTTGTCTAAGTTGAGGAATTCTATGAATTGTGGTGCACACATATGCTACTATTCCAAAAAATAAACCGTATTTGAGAAAATCTGAAAACCTCTATATGCAAATATTGTTAACAATAAAGAATATACCATTCCACAAACTAGTTCATTGATTACGTCACATGTTTAAAATCAGAATAAAAGATTCACGCATTTCTAAGTTTTGCGTAGGTACGGTATCCCTAAGATAGTAACTTTTCAAAACATGAACAACAATCACGTAGTAATGAAGGCTTGATATATGTAACGAAGGTCAGCAGGTTTAGCCATTTCATTCTTATTTAATTCTGACGTATTGATGTAACAGACGTAGTTCGTATTAACGTAATAAATACGATGTTATTAAACGTGACCAAAATTTAATAAAGTAAAATGTATCTCATTATAAACATGCTATAACTTCGAGAAGGAATTCGATAGAAATTAAACAGATAAAATAACTTAAAAATTTGCGCAATGTAGAAATGCAATTCTAAATACTGTTGTGCACTTAATTAAGAACGAATCTTTTCACTTATGTTTTCTAATTTTCTGTAATAAAGACATGTAATGTAATTTTCAAATTCCTACTAAAATATTCAGTTTAAATAATACTGAATAAATTGGTTTATTTTTTTTAAAAAAATTCTCTCATTAAGTCATACCAATTCAGCACCTATAAATAGATTGTTTTTGTAAAAGTGGGTCTTTGGATAATGTTAAAAAAATATGACCCAACTTCGGAATACTCTTGTTCCAATTAAAAATAAACTTTGAATTAATATCTTATTAAGACATCTGTAGGGAACAAAATTTGTCTTGTGACCCCCTAAAACCAACAAAGTATTTTTGCTACCTTGGATATAAAGGTATACATATTTACCCGAAACGCGAATTAAAACATTTGCTAAGTTATAATGAGCATGAATTTGAAAACAATTATTATCTATACAAACGAACAAAATTTTACAATTCATTAATAATAGTTATGACATTATGTATGTAATATTTTAATGTCGTATAGTAATAATAATATGCAGGTGATCCTTACGTAACGTGATTGCTATGTCCCTTAAAAATGGCTGTATTATGTGAATCCACGTTAAACGAAACAAAGAGTTACTGCCAAAATGGAAGTGACATTTCAAAAATTTGGAAATCCTACTATTGCATTTTTATAATTAGAAGAAATACATGTATTTTATCCATTTCTGTCAAAAAATATTACATAAAAATACAGTATTACCTCTTGTAAGGAACGTCTGTATTAAGGGATATATGTGATTCGAGAAATATCGAATTTAGTTACAAGGCACCAAATGGGGTTGCAACTCACAAGTTGAAAAAGCTTACTATAACGCTTACATATAGAAAGCATGCATTATATTTTAGTGTATTACTAATTCCAATCTAAATCAACCCGGTTTTGCTTGACATGATATGCTACATTTTGTCTTCAACACAATTTCAAATGGAGTTTTAACTTAAAATGTCGAAATAAAAAATTACTCTTTACATGGAATGTTATTATTAAGAACATAGTAAGATAAATGAATATGTATTATAATTCCTCGGATTTATATTAATATTTGAGCATTTTTCTGAGTGATCCGAGTTCAGAACTCTTTCTGTTGTGTTAGGTGATACAAGTGTGAGTCTTAACAAGTGTGTTCTGTAATGCTTTTAGCTTTCTTTCTCTAGCTTTTTTTTTTTTGAATACATTTAAAATTCCTAGTTTTTCTTCATTTCTACAGTCCTGGCGGAGTTCTATCGGTTTATTTCCAAGTAATGTCCAGAAATCGAGCCTAACATACGAAAATAGACTAAAAACATAATGGTTTCTTTATTTCGATGAATGTAATAATAAAAACTCTCTGCTTGAGAGGTATAGTTAGTAAAAGTAAGCCTTTATTCGTGGGAAACAGAAGGCAAATATAACTGGGTGCAATTATGTGCAATCACCATTGAATCGATGTCTAACCCATAGCAATCATGCAATTATGTGCAATCCATTGAATCGATGTCAACAACTACACAACTGAATTGCAATACCTCGTAAACAAGACCTTTTCTCAACCCAGACTCTTTTCTGTCTCTTTTCTACTATTTTAGAGAGGAAAACTGGAAAATATAATTCACGCTTTGTTTCTTAATCTATTAACGTACCCTTTGGGAAATAAATGCGAGACCGCTGGAAGAAGTAGAAGTGATGGAACAGAATAAAATCATACAAAATGATGTAATAAAAACGAGAAGGAAATTCAGATTTTAGGCAAATAATTACAATTATCAATAATTTTGCTTTTTAATTATCACATTATTCAAAGCCCAGTTATGGTTTTGAGATCTAGTTTCATAAAAAAACCAGTCGGAAAAAAAAAATGTAAAGTCATGCATAACGTTTTTAAATGCGTGATTTTTTTAAAATTCAACGAGTGAAGATTATTATTATGTATTTTGTAATTAAATTGGGATATAATTCAACCGTACAAACAATTTCTTAAACGCATAAACTAGAAATTTTTTTTTCAAATTTCTTTATTTACTGTTTTGGAAGTTAATTGAGTTATAAATGTCTGTATTTCTCATCGTTGGCTCAGGAGCTCCAGTAAAGCCTGTCAACCTATTTCTTTATTTTTCCATTTAGTGACGCAGTAGCTGATAAATCATGATTGACCGAGATTCAAATTTCAACGTCCGTCGCAAAAAGCCTCGTGCACTATCAAAAATGTTATTTATTTTAGATATTAAATAAATCTAAAAAGTTTGGAAATATAACACGTTTAAATACATTTTTTTTCATCATGTATGACCTTATGAATACATCCAGATAGATCGATATCTGGTTACATAATCAGTGAAAGTCAACATAACACACCATAAACGGCATCTCAAAGTCAAAGCTTCTGTATCGTCTTCGTCTAGATTTTCGAAGGACATACACAAAGCTGTGTCCTCTTTTTCGTTTTTTTCCCTTGGAATGATGACTGATACACTTCTCAACTAGATATTTAAAGATAATCCAAAAGCGGTTTGAAGCCGTTAAAAATAAATTGCGCAACAATGAAAACTAATTTTCTATAAATATGTTGGTTCCATGATCTCATTCCAATTTATACAAGTACATTATCTTTTAAGTACGTCAAGTTCTTTATTGAGTTCCAAATTAATTTTGAGATTTTTAATTCTTCTACGATCTTATTCTTTTGAATATAACGAGTATTCTAGGCTTCATCATCTAATAATAGTAGTAGATAAAAAGGTAAATAAAAACTAATGATAATTTATTTTAATTCTATGGAGTCATTAATTGAAACACACTGGAATGTCATTCTATATTTTATTGCTATTAATTTCGCAGTTCTTATGGGCAAATCTTATGGGTACGCTAGTATTAAATTTTGTAGCATATTAAACACGGAAAGCAATTTTTTGATGTAGATAGAAGAAAAAGAAAACTTGATTTTTTACTAGTATGTTTACACATTTTTCTCTCTGTGACCTAATAATTAAACAATACTTATAATTCTAAAAAAATGTTTCAATAATATCAAACAAACGCAATTGTAATGTAATTAAGTATAACATATACATTGGAATATATAACAAAAATCACAAAAAGCATTAAAATTGAGGATTACACAAAATATTAAAAGATTTAGTAGCTTAAAAAGACCAGTAAAACAAATTTAATTAATGAACTTTAAGAAATGAGTGTGTGTGTTCTACTTGTTTATTGTTTACGACCATTAAACTATCACTATTATAATATATACAGTATATATATATAATTGCAGTTTATAATCTTGAAAAGCATACATAATTAAAGATAACAAATTGAAGCATTAACAAACAAAATAGAAGCTCTACGACTTTAGAATAAAATTTGTTATATTCAGATCTGTGCAACCATAATAGGTACCAAAATTTGTTCTTTCTCTAGTTTTTGTAACATGTATATGTTCTTTATTAGCTCTCTTAACAGTTTTTGATCTGGAGTAAGTGTTCTTGTAATTCATTCGTTCCCTAGTTGGTTTAATAAGTTTTTGGACGGCTTACTTTAACCAAAGATGACGTATGAACAATTTCAAGATAACAATTAAATCATTAATCACTTTAAAAAGCGAATAAAATATAATGTAACGATATTTTTTACACAAGTTTGGAATGTAAAAATTTTATGATGATTTAACCCCAGAATTTTGTTTTCCATTAAAAATCTCAGGTTATCTATCTACAGAGCATTTGATGATGATCTTTTTACATTTCCTGATTTGTAAGTTTACCTGAGAATGAATTTAAATACCTGTGACCTCAGTCAGTTTCTTCCACTCTACATTTGACCGCATCAGTTTTCGAACTATCTAAGTCTTAGCTTTTTCTCTTCATTTTTTAAAAGAACGAATTAATATTAATTTTGCACTGATACATTTTTTAAAAAATAAGAATAAATCCAAACAAAGACACAATAACTCAGAATTCGAGTACAGGTATATATATATTTTTTTCAGAAAATTTTCAAAGAAAAAAGAAATAAAAATTCACTCACTCTCTTCAGGGTACGTGATGTAATTGAGTAAGCACTTTAAGTTCTAGCACGTTTCCGCTGTTTCCTTGCCTGCTTCCTTTGGCAGTAGTAAGGTTATGGATAAGGAAGCGTTTTCCAAACGCCACGTTCCAACTAAGGCACTCCGCTTTTCGCATAAGGCGGCCACACAAGGGGCTTCAGATTGAATATGGGTTGGAATCCACCCCGGAGAGAAAAAAAGGTAAGACTTGCCGACCACAATTTGCCGAGACTGCAGAAGGATAACCGTGGAAATGCTTGCTCCGTGAATCTGATCGTTTCCAAGTTTCGGAAGAGAACAAGAGGAAAGGAAGTTCGGAAGAGAAGGGATTGGAACTTAGAAGAAATTAACTTCAGCTGGGAAATTAAGGTAACTAAGGGATGGGCAGAGCAGGATTTCGTTTCTTGTTTGCTTCTTAGTGAACGCTTCTGGACGAAGCTGTGCCGTTATATATCTTCCACATATGTGGCCTTCGATTCGGATAGGTCAGCTTCTGTGCTATCAGCAACGGCTTGATGATGGGAGAGATAAGAGGCTTTCCCCAAATTGCAATGGTGTACGTGCCCAAATTGGAATCGGCGGGCTTGAAAAGATCGTATTTAGGGGATGAAATGTTTTTTTAAACTGACCTTCGCGTTACCCACGTGCCTGCCACCAAATAGATATCTGATGTGTTCGCTTATTTCGCATTAGGAAATATTCTAGGGAAGTGTAACCTAGGCATACTTTTAATTAATAAGCAGGAAGAAATTGCTCTTTGTAAAAGATAGTAGAAGGAAGGAAATATATTTGATATCAGTGCATTTTTCAGTTGTTTTTTTGCAACACAGAAGCAATAGATTTCAG
The DNA here is from genome assembly GCA_019974015.1 of Nephila pilipes. Lineage (NCBI taxonomy): Eukaryota > Metazoa > Arthropoda > Arachnida > Araneae > Nephilidae > Nephila > Nephila pilipes. Next base: position 225,064 of record BMAW01012636.1, on the reverse strand, counting down.
AAGGATTGTTTATTATCAAAATGTACCTTATTTGGCGCATGTTTAACTCTGCACTTAGGACTTTCAAAGAAAGGAAACAGTCTTATGATGTACAAAAGTTGAACGTTTAAGGTCATCAAAGAAATTTTTTGAATAATTCAGTGATCTCAATGATTTCTAAAAAAAGTCAAATCAAATAGCAATTTTTATATTCATTAACAAGCCTAGGATCATTTTTTTTTTTATACAGCATCAATAGGTTAAAATGATACTTAAAATATTACTATAACTGTAACTTTGAGAAATAATTTTCCCCAAGAGTTTCACTTAACACTTTTTAAAAAGTACTGTTTTTTCTTAAATAAAACAACAAAATTTGAATGCTTTTTTTTATAGGCCAAATATTTAGATTATTTCGCTACGAGTAATCTAGTTTAAAAAGCTTTGAAATATTTTTATATGCTAGGAAATTTCTTTTATATGCTAATTTAAATAATGCAGGAATTATTCTTTTAAAACTCTACTACTGTCCATTACTATGTCATCTGTTCATTAATTTTTTTTAAATAAGAATACATATCATATTTTAGCTGCTTAAAAATCATCAATATGATATTTTACAACGTTTTTCTGAATTTCACTTGGTGTGTGTGTGTGTCATCAAATTTTCGATCGTTAATTTAACCAACTTCCCATCGAGCTAGAGTTTTGAAATTTTGGGAATCATTCGTACTTGCCTAACAATGCAATATTTAGACGTTTGCGACAAGTTTTAACTCATATTTTTTTAAATAATGCAGTTTAGCCCAATCACTTGGCGCAATTTGAATAATTGCCAAACTTGGCGAATTTTTTTTTTTTTTTTCCTTTTTGGCTGAATGTTAAGTCCGCTTCGCGGACCAATTTAGCAACATTTGGCAAAATACCGCCAAATAATTCCTATCTCCAAGAGTGGTTTGACTAAACTGTATTCCAACCATTTAAATTTACCGGATTAATTAATTTTAGTTAGTTTTAACGTTGTTATGTATTTCATTTGGTGTGTGTCTGTATATATATGTATCAGTGTGTCATCAAATTGTCTATTGTTAATTTAACCAACTTCCCATCAAGCTAGAGCTCTGAAATTTTGGGAACCGTTTTTATTTGCCTAACAATGCAATATTTAGATATTTGCGACCAGTTTTAACTAATATTTTAATAATTTTTTTTAATAAACTTTGCCACCATATAAAAACGTTGGTTTTTATTTCAAATTATTAGTATATAAAGTACTAAAAAGTACATTCCTTTATTTAATAAATGCGTAAATAATGAAAATATATTAATCGAAAAAATTAAAACTATTGAAATAAAATAATTTTATTTCTTTAATTTAAAGAAATCATGTAAGAAACACATGTCATTAAAAACAAATGTAAGCAAGACAATATCAATCCTTAGAGTTCAAAAATGCTTTTAAATGTTTTGTCTTTCTTCTTACACTTTAAAATAGACGGCCACGGTACAAGAATTGTCATAGCCGTGGGTTCATGACCTATGTAATCTCCATCGGGTCGCGGGGGGTGACTCGATGGAATGTTACTAAAGACCCTCATCAGAAAAATATAATGTTTATCAGAGCTGATACACGTTAAATCTGTGAGGCTCATTGTTCTTGCTTTGAGATGGTACGGAAGCTTGGAGAGGAAGGTGCCCGCTCAGGTGTCGTCCTCGTCACTTGATCGAGATTCAGAAATACGAGAACCGTTGCCAATAGCCTCGGGTTGCGTCTGGGTGTGACGATAATCAACAATCACAAAAGTCTTGATCAAACTAAATTAATTACAACCTTTTAACCAATCTTTAAAATAAATTATATTAGACAATAGTTTAATAGTTCCAAACGTTTAAAATGAAACATGATCATGATTTCAAATAGAACTTAAAACCGTAAACGTATGATTTTGTTTATTAACGTCAGACTGAGAAGCAACACGAGGACCATAGGCTTTGCACTCGTAATTTGGAACCTCGGTCAAGTGACTTGGACGACACCTGATCTGGACGATGGAGAACAGGCACCTCACTCTCCAAACTTCCACATCATGTCAATGGAAGGACTTGGGACTGCGACAAATTTAACGGACATTCGCCCCTCTGCACGACAAGTCATCGGAGCTCGAACCCACTACTCAACGAAACGCCGCAAGCCCCCGATCATGACCACTAACTTTCAATGGCCATAATATATGAAAAAAAAGGCATAAAAATTCATATACTTTCGATGTCTATATTTAGAGATAATAATTTTCTGTTAAAATATTTTATACTCATCGTGCTCTTCTTACCTTGATTAGACACACACACAGAAAAGGCTCGTTAATTCTTCTTTATAAGCAATGAACATAGTCGGAGCATTTGTTTTAGATCTTTATATTAAAATGGAAGTTATTTTCATATCCTTGACATTTTTAGTCCTTGAAGAGTCGTTGACTCTAAAATAATTTCTATAACTTCGTATCTGAAAGGATAAAAAGGTATTACGGATTATGTGGAGCCCGTGAAATGAGATTAGACCTTAGAGATTTTTATTATACCTTTCAAGTGAGATTTAAGGTTACGAGCATGAGATTCCATCCAAGTTTTTGAACTTAATCGCACAATATTAAATATCTAATTATTTTTCAAAATTCTCATGTTCCATTACTATTTTAAAATTATTTTTAATAATTCTTAAAAATCATTTACTTGTTATTATGAAATTATATAACATGCATAAATACTTTACAAAATAAACTAAATTTTATATTTATAAAAGTTTATGAAATGAAAATGATGCATAACGATTATTAAAATGAAATTATGATAATTTATTCAAACTTTTTCCCTTCCCAACTTTATAATTATTGTCTGTAATTCGTATAATTAGTCTCAATTTGGTCAATGATCGTTTGCTTATGTTTACAGGGTACATTTTACTGCCAGCAAAGATAAACAGTAATGCTACGTTACTATAACAATAAATGAGTGAGAGAAAATTATTTTCACTTTTTGCGTTTTCTGGATTCTCAAAGTATCTATTGCATTTCGTTCTTTTTGAAACGTACTGATTCGATTTTAAACATATATAAATGAATATTTATGTTATTTGAAAATTTTGTGGCAATTATGCGGTTGTTTTTTTAAATTAGCTAATGACAGGAAAAAAGCAATCGACTTAGGTAGATGAATAACAGATACAGAATCAAAAATAAATTAAAAAATTATTCTACAAAAAAAAAAAAAAAAAAATCGGTTCAAGGTGGGTATCGGATGCCCCTAGCGATTAGCGATTTTTTGGGAGCGATAACGATTTAAATGTGGCAATTTAGGTTATAGTAACCCTAAATTTTGGTTAGCTTTTCTTTTGCAACGACTTCATGACGTCACTGCTTATGCAGCTCTACTTCGGCGACCTTTCATCAAAGTTGCCAAGTTTTCGCCACAATCGCCAAGGGGCACCCGATACTGGACACAAACTTTCAGCGTAGCAAGTTATAAACTCGAAATAAAGTGTAATAAACTTGATAGACTTTAAAGTAGTTAAAATAATTCAAGCTTTAAATGCTTCACAGTTGCGTGGTCGTTGTAGCCTAGTGGTTATGGTCGCGAACTCGCGGCCGGCGTTGTTTCCGCCGAGTCCTCGGTGGAGTCACGGGTTCTACTAAGAAGCACCGTGTTGCGGGGATAACGCGTGTTAATTTTGTCAAGGATCCTTTTTTCTCGTATTGGCGTGGTGTATTTTTTGGAGAAGAAGAAGTGGTGTAGAAGAAGGTGCTTCCTCAGGTGACGTTACTTGACCGAGGTTAAAAATTACGAGGTCCGTTGCCAATCGCCCTCGTGCTGCTTCAAGTGGGACATTAATAAAACAACCTGTTAGTAGCTTTACATTTTGCTTTTTTTTAAAAAAAAAAATTGGCATTAAAAATTAGTGGGCACTTCGCTAATTTTATAGATGTATTATTTATGAGAATTTTATTTATATATATAAGCAACAGGCTAGAAAATTTAATTTCAAAACTGTAGACAAATGTGTGTCACTCCATTTAGAAAACAATTTATGTTTGTGTTTCTGTACGATTCAGATACACTTTCCACAAAATTTATTTTACTTACAAAGCTGATGTTTTCCACGGTATAAAATGAGAGTGCCTATACAATGAACGCGCATTTGTTTTCCTCATAAGTACTCGGACATTTTAGGCATTTACCCAATATTTATATTAAACTTTAAAAATTTTTGAATCTAAAAGTTAAAATTTCTTAAAATTTTATTAAATTCTAGTTTTGAAATTACAGTTATGTTCAATGTGTAGAATGTGTTATGTTTATAAATGCTCTGGAAATTGAAAATTTATTAATTTAGTGGATTTTATGCAAGATATACCGAAAGGTAATTACTCGACTTACAAATATAAATACAGTTAGTGACTTTTAATTGATTAAGCATAATTTTTTATGCACATGTAAATGGGATTTTCTTTACTTGAACGGATACATAAGTATATAGAAATCTAAATATTAAACCAGAACTTACATTGCTCTTTAAGTACAAATAAAACATTTTTTTAATCAAGAATTTACTTTAAAAAAAAGTTTTCTTTTAAATACTTTAATTTTTTTAATACATGATTTCTAAAAGCTCTAGGCGCTTAACTAAAGTACCTAGGTAATTACCGATAAATTACCATAGCTACTTACTTTTGTATGAAATTAAAAGAAGTGTTAACGAATCAAGTTTTTATAAATTACATATTACTGTACATTTAAATTTTTTTATACCTCTTAATTCCTTTAAAAATACTGACTTGCTATAATTTTTTTTATATTTATATTAATTTCATTCTTTAAAACTGGAAATTTAAAACTAAAGTGCGGTTATGTGGGTGAAAAATGTCAAAAATAAATTTGACGTTGTTAAGTGCAAGTTCCAGTACAGGAACTGCCCGTCCAGGCCAGTAACCAAAGTCGGGCCAGGTCATGCAGTTCTTGTACAGAAAAAATATTTGCCCGCACTGGCAAATTCCCAAACTTATCATTTTTAAATTCTCATTTCTAAACACGTTTCTTGAAAATAAATAAATACGAGGAATGTTCCGAAAGTAAGTTTCGTCATTTTTTTGAAAGACCACATCATATACCAGATGAAACAAAGAACCGCCATAAGAATCCTGGTTCAACGACGGAAGTAGAATCAGTGGAGGAGGAATGACGTATGCGCAGAGCGACAAAGTAAAGATAATAGCAGCAGATTACGGTAACGGTAACAGGCTAAAATTACGAGGTTCTTATTTTAATTTAAAAATTTACCATCTCATCATAATTTATAAAGAAAAATATCATAATTAAAGTTTATCTTAATTTTAAGTCGCAATCAAAATTAGGATCAAGGCAACAAGCGCCTGGGCGATCGGCAGAGTAAGGAACTGCCGAAACAAACTTGGAAAATAAAGTTACGAAAGCCCGCATTACTATTGGATGCTGTAGCCGTAAGCTAAGAAGCGTGTATAGCAATGGGCGGAGAGTAACAGCAGATCAGCGTGCGCGAGACGTTACTAACCACGTGGTGAGCAATAGAAGTGCGGACTTTTATCCAGAACGAATGGGTGCGTGGAACTGGTCACCCATGAACGCTTACAGACCGTCCAGGGTGAACAGGTCATGTCTCGTCAAATGGTTGGGCATTGGTGTTGCATGTTCAATGAAGGAAGGTAAAGTGTGGAGAAGGAAGATCAAAATGGGCGTTCCTCCACATCCGCGAAAGAAAACAACACGACTAGAGTACAAGGATGTGGTGTTAAAGGAAAGGCGTATAACGGTGTCGGCCATGCTCAGATCCGTCCAAAAGAATACTGAGGTGGGACAGACTGTGTTACAATTCCTTGCAACGCAGGGCACTGAGTTTTACCAGAGTGTAAAACTCAGTTATTATTGATAGAGCTCTCCAGTTATTATTGACTCACATCACACAAGAAAATCTTACATTCTGAACTTCTTTTTTAATAATTTGGTAATTCTAAGACTCTGAATATGAATTATAGTATGGAAAGTGAAACTACCTTTAATTAAGACTAATTTTTTGCTATTGAATTCAAAACGATCAGTTTAAAAAAATGTAATTAGTTTGAACGTTGAATCCGCTGCATGAAGAGATGTTTTATGTTTATTAGTATCTATGTACTTTATTATTGAGCTTCGTCCACCAATAGCAATAGAAAATCTTCCATTGCAGATTATGAATTTAGCTACAGAATAGTTATTTTCTTTATTGTCTATAAAAAATGGAAGCTCCTTTCTTTCAAATATTTTATAAAAACGGTTTTTACTTCTTTTGGAACCAGTCATAATGGTTCTAAAAATATTTATTTCATCATGCACTAGTAATTTTCAGTTCAAAAAAATATTAAAGCTAAATGACAAATACGTTCGAAGAAATATTATTGATTTAAAATTAATAGAAAAACAGAATAATCAACATTTCATTTAATAATAATAAATACTAATATTTCAAAAGAGTATTTATCCCTAAAGTTACTTTCATTTTACTCAGTTTAGAGTATTTTATAAATAAATTACGTTTTCTTTCACCAAAACTGACTAAATCTACGCTGAATCACTTTGATTAGCTCTAAGGGAATCCCTGCAATGGCGCAATCTTAGTTCGGTAAATAACAACATTCGGTGTCAACATTACGGCCTATACTCAGTCACGTACGCACCTAATCATCAATGACGTCTTCATGCATACGGACGTTTAAAAGGCTGCACAAAAAAAAATTATTTTAGTGCTTATACTTTTAGTAGAAAAAAAGAATGCAAACGAGTATTTGTGAAGCGCAGGTTGTAAAAGACGTACGGTTCATGAAAAAAGAGTTAAGATCCTTCTAAATTAGTACGATTAGTCACCATGTCATAAGTAACAATAGAAGTTCAAATATTTGAAGCATCTTTCTGTTTTAAGCAGGATGAACTCAGGAATATGATTAATAAATTTCATTCAATTTTTTCTTATTACGATGGAATAAAAATTAATGTTAGAAGTTCCAATTCGTTCATTCAAAGAGAAAAATTATCTTATTCTAACTACTGATTTTAAAGTCATGATCGTTATAAGACATTCAACATTTTTGTTTTTCCATGCGTAAGAGAACAAAAAAAATCACTTCATTATTATTATCGAATGTTTTCAATCTACGAATATGTACATTGAATAATGTAATTCAAATTTCTTGATCTTTTAAACAGGTCATAAATTATAGCCGTTTTCATGAAGGTAAGTCTATACTAATTAATCTTTTAATCTGCCGATAGCAATTATGCTAGGATTACGTTTTCTAATAAGAAAATAAATACGAATGGGTCTGTTTTCATACGTTTTTAAAATTTTGCGATATACTTGTATATTGCATCCGAATTTTGGAATAATTCCTTTAAAATACACATATGTATTTTAAACACACATAAATATGTGTGTGTAGGATGTTTTCGTCTGGACAAGACACTATCTGGTGCTTTGGAGTCTAGGGTGGGGGGAAGTTCGGTGTTGGCATTTACCTGTACAATGATGAAGCTCGTATAAGAAAAAATAATTTTTTTTATCAAGATATTATTTAAAGGTGAACTAAGAGATGTCATTTTTTTTTAAAAGTAAAACAGTATGTAATTTATGAAGGCTTAAGGCGCTTAACTAAGACACCTAGGAAATGATCGATAAAAATTAAGCACCATAGCTACGCAATTATTTATGGGACTACAAAATAAGTATTAGCGTTTTTCAAGCTTTTATAACTTATGTATTACTTAAGGTTTAAAAAAATATTTTTATACTTTTATTATTAGTATCCTTTATTTTTAGTCCTTTATTATTACCTTATTCTCAATCCATCTTAAAATAAAATTTTGATTAATTTTTTTACAAATATTTATTTAATTCTTTTTAGTCTGGAAATTCAAATCTAAAAAGGAATTACATGAGTTATACGTGTGTGCAAAATTTCAACTCAATTGGATACTGCTAAGTGCAAGACCCAACCACATATTCTGTTAAATGAATAAAATGTGTAATAATATTCAGAAATAAAATTTAGTTCCAGATAATTACAGAAGTTAAATAAATAATAGATCGGTGAGGTATATTTGTTCTCGTCCCTCCAATAGAACAGTGTCCAACCTAATTTCAATACTGGTTAAGGGCCTCCCCCCTCCCCCTTAGTCAGTCTTTTATTGAGCATTTCATAGTATTGTATCGTCATCGGAGTTAAACTTGTATGCAAAAATTCAGTTTTCTCGGATGATGAGATGCAAGTTAAAACTCCAGTACAAATTTTTTAACTGGAAAGGGCGGATCATTTTTCCTTGCAAAGGTGTCGTATTACCTTTAAACAAATGTAACAACTTGCAGATATCAAATCCTCAGCGCTGATGTTTTAGAGTAAGCCTTGGAATTTGGGCTCGATTCAACACAAACTATGTTTATGTTCGGTCCCTGAGATGAGATAAAAGCCGAAACCCGCCATTGAGTAAGCGTAATCCGTCCAAAAATGCATGCATGTGATGATAGAGAAGATCTTTCAAAGTAGATCCTGCCCCGTCCACACGTGAGCAACTCGTGCAAAGTCCATATTTGAATCCGACGGCTAACGTGATTTGACCCACGCGTCCTATCAATAGCTTCCACCGTTCTTCTTTTCCTCCCAGATTCGAAGTTCGATGTTATTTTGTTCAAATATGGATTTTGGGTGTGTGATGTAATCCATTTCACCGATTTCTACATTTCGACCGCCTGAATTCGAAAACAGGTGCATAAAATATCCCCTTTTGGTTCGGAATGGGTTGTTTATGACGTTCGGATGTTTATACTTTATCATGGTTCTAATCTGTTTATAAAGAACATGGAAATGTTTAATTGCGCTGCACTGCATTATGCAGCGAAAGACAATTTATCGTTTGACCATCCATCTTTGTTTTCGATCCGTGTGTAGATTTCGCCTGGCCGAAATGGAACTATTTTATTGGATGTTTGTAACTTGCAGCGTACCACCTGCAATTTTCGAATGAGCATGTCAAGAGAAGGAGAAAAAAAAATTAAGCTTTACAGATTATTCTTAATTTTTTTTTTTTTGGTCATTAAATGTTCACGTTGTAATCTTGAATTCAATATTCACGAACATTCTCTGAAAATATTTTATAGCATCGTACAAACTATGAAGACTTAAGAATAAATTTGCATAATGCTGTAAATGTTATTCAAAAGTGGATGTGCAATAAAATAAGTGTGCCATGGTTATTTTAAATCTACCGATAGATTAGGGATTAGGCAGAGAGCAAATTTGTTGATTTCAAAAACATCGTCCATGAGAAACTCTTAATTAAACTGAAATGATATGAACTCAGCATTTTCTTAAAACATGCTCAATGCCGTTGATGAACTAAATGTGCTAAAATTAAAACTTTCGAAAAGAATTTTCGTAAAATTACAACTTATTATAACTAGAAAATGTACCTCGAATATATACAACACTTGAGGTTCCCTTTTTATGAATTGTTGCAGATCACATTTGGGGGTATTCAATTAATGATTTAAAATTAAATTCATATCTATCATTAAATCGAAGAATGGGTAAGTTGCAATACTCGAATGAAAGAGAAAAAAGCAATTTCCTTTATTGGAACTTAAACGAAGCCACAAAAGGCCACCCCTTTTTCTGGAGTTGTCCGAGTTGAAAGAACTAATATTCTATTGGTGTAAAACCTTCAATCGTTTTAAAATAACTTATAATATATTTTACTCAGTCGTTTAAATATCATTTTGTCTCCATACTGAGGTATTTGACTAAACTTCATTATAATTATTTGCAGCTTATGAATAACTTACTGCAGTTAAATTACGCTTGATTTCAACAAATGAGCTTGAATGGGATCGTGATTGTTTGTTAACGTAGCTCTGAGAAGCAACGTGAGCAGACCTCATAATACTGAACCTCGGTCAAGTGACGAGGACATCTGAACTGGAACCTCCCTCTCCAAACTTCCCCATTAAACCAATGGGAGGGCTTGGGACCCCGACTAGCATCAGCCCCAGATGTACGGGGCGGGCCTTTAGTGACATCACGGCTCGAATCTCCGACTCGATGAAAACAATGGCTACGAGTCAGCTTCCTTGACCACTAGGCTACCACGATCATATCTTTCCTTCAGGAGTTGCAGGGGCGGAATTGACTAATTGTTTATTGATATATAACCTTTACTTCGCACAATAGTAACTTACAACAAATTTTACTTAATCTTTTCAAAACCATTCTGTCTCCATAGTAAGATATTTAACAAAATTGAGTTATAATTATTTGCAGTTTGTGAATCAGAAATATTACAGTTAAATTACATTTAATTTCAATAGACGAGCTTAATTGGGAAAGTGAGAACAAAACAATGCAATATATTTTAAGTTACAAAAGTAAGAAAATAGAGTACAAATTCACATTCTAAATTTTTTTATGACGTCAAGCTATATTAGAACATAAACTGAAATGCAAAAAGTCATAGAAAAACAAGTTGAAAACATTCAAGTCGTTTCATTATTGCGAAAGAGAGTCATAAGTAAGTAAAACGTTATCGAAGCTTTTAGCTATATGATACGAGTCTTGTGAAACGTCTTCTAAACACGAATATGATTATACGACACAATGATACCCACTAGAGGCATTAGATCTGTAGTTTTAAAAGGGGTCGGTACTATCTATCGAAGGTTTTGAAGAGATCTGAAGATTCGGTTTTCGACTAAGAATAATTTAAGGGCCATTGAGGACTACCTTCGACAATACTATCAAAAAAGCTTTGAAAAGCTTGATTGAAATCATCGAACAGAAGCTCAAACAAGTAGTTCTAAAAGTCTTTTAAGCAAGATCAGTCCATCTTAAAAGCAGGTATTGTAACATAATAGCTTTGTTCCTAATACTTTTTTTTTGACAATTTTTGAATGAGTCGTTGCATGGGCAATGTGCCACTCGGAACACTACAGTATATATTTCAACTCGATAAACAAAAGTTGGAATAAAAGTTTGTCTCGGCAACCCACCCTCCGAAATGAATTTAGAGTTTAATATTAATCCTATGGTGTTTCCTATCTTTCTTATCAAAGCTAGACTATTGTTATATCCATAGCGTAAGCAGAAAAAAAAATTAACTACAAAAGTAACAGACCCGTGTTTTGGGGCAATGGATATTTGTATGATATACGCGTTATGTGGGACGAAAATGATTGAAACGTACATCTATACTCAAGGCTATGCATTTATGAAAACAAAGAAATTGCGCACGGCTATCGAAAATGCACACGTGTCCGAAATTTTCTTGAAAATGTTTTAAACTCACTGATACAGCTAGTGCGCGTCGAAGAAATAAAAAAAAGGTAACCCATCAAACCAAATGGATTCTCACACAATGGAAGAATTCAGTGCTTCTAGTGATTTTCTTTAATAATGCAGTTTAGTCCTTTTTATTAACATGCGCTAACATATTGTTGTTTTCAAGAAATAGCGTCAACAAAAATGCGTGGCCATAAAGTAAATGATACATGATGTTAGGTTCAAAAGCATAACATAATACGTTATGATTATAATAATTACATTTAGTTTGCTTATGGTGTATTTACACACACACACACACACATTGCTAAGATTTATTTCATTTCATATTTTATCATTAGCTTTTATTTTAATATACAAAAAGAATATTATTGCCTACTTTAATATATAATTTATCGTTTGCTCATATTTTAATATTTAATTTAATAACTGATTTTGAATGGCAGAATCGCCTGTTTTTATTCTTTTTGTTGTTACTATTGGCAACCTTTTTGTACTTTAAAATATTCAGATTGTTGAAATAAAAATTAATTAAGAAGTCAAAGAAGGTATCTTTTTTATTGATAGTAACTGCCTCTGTGAAACTTGGGACTCAGCAATACGTTAACTTCACGATAATTAATATTCATTTTGAATATTCCACTTTTTCGCGAACTTAACACAAAAAATATTAGAACATGTTAAAAGGAAATTAGCAAAGCTAATTTCAATTTTTTTCTTTACCTAATTCGTTTATTTTATTTTTTTAATATTTAATTTTTGCTTTACTTATTTTCGAACATAAAACAGCAATGTTGCCTCTAATCCAAATTATTATTCATTAACTGAATGTTCAATTTCTTTGAGATGAGATAATATCAAATTTTTCATTTTTTTTTTAAAGCAGACTTTATAAGATTAATGTCATCAGCTTTCCTACAGGGCAAGAACCCGACTCGCTTCGAATGTGATTAAAATTGGAGAACATAAAAATGTCAGTTCCTGTAAATTTTTCTTCTTTCTTACAAAGAAAAAAAAAATTATGGGATAAGAATTTGACACTTCTAAATGGATTTTGTAATAGAACTACCTTTTTCGGTTTTAAAACGCAATGCTTTCTAATTATGTTGATTGAAATATAGGGATCAATGAGAATTTTCTATCTTTTTACAATCTTTTATTTAACTTAACACGCTCACATGCGAAAAACATGTCTTTAAAGTTTAAAATTTGAACTCGAATTTAACCCTCTTCCTATCATCTGATCGAGCAGAAATCACATGCGAGTACACGTGCAATTCCGATGGTAATGCAATACTATGGTATACTCAAATAAATACGGACTTAGGTGTAGACTTAGGGGGTTCGAGCCTTGTAATTAACATTTAATTAAGTTGAAGTTCGGCTCACATGTATAGCTCACGTAATTAATTTTTTTAAACTTAAAATCCCAGACTAAAAAAAAAAAAGTAGAAAAAAAAGCATTTTTAAATCAAACTTTTATTTAAAAAGTGGCTAAAAGATACAATTTTTTTTGAATGTAAAATAATGTATAATTTATAAAAACTTGAAACGTTTATGCTTCTTTTGACCTCATATATAAATAAGTAGTTGTGGTACTTAATTCATGGGTCATTTCCTAGGGAACTCAGTTAAGTACCTCAAGCTTTTATAAAAATTATATATTACTTTACATTTGAAAAATAATTTTAATAACTTTTAGACTATCTTTGAAAATAAAATCTTTATTAAAAACTATTTTTTTACTTATGTTTGTTTATTTAATTTCACAATATCTAATCTTTCATCTTTGGTCCAACTGAATTGAACGTTTCTAGGATCATAGTTTAAAGGGATACTGAGATCAAAAAGTGATTGGATTTTTTTCCCCTTCTAGTTTTTAAAGCGTAAAATGAGAGATATATGAATTTAAATAAACATTCAGTCTTAATTAAGATAATTAAGTGCCAATAGACGAACGATTCCACTTTCCTTTTTATTTCAGTGAATGAGTAAAAACCGACATTAAGTATCTGCGATTCCCATACAACAATTATAATTGTTCTTATATTAATTATATTATTTTTCAACTGCTCCCAGCGAATGAGTAGATTTTTTTTAAATAAAGGAATAAGGAACGATAAAGAGATTTTAGTATTTGAAATTAATATTCTCTGTTTTATTTATCATACTTTTCTTATTATCCGTAGACAGTTCACAAGATAATAACCTAGCGATAATTTTGATAAGTAAGGTGACCGACTATTCTTTTTTACAAAATATTACTAACGGAATAGCATTACATTTGATGATTCAGTGAGTAAATGATTGACGTCGCACTGAGAGGCAACATAAGGGCTATTGGCGACGGCCTGATATTTTCGAACCCAGGTCAAGTGACGAGGACGACACATTAGCTGGTCCCTCCCTCGCCAATGGAAGAACTTGGGGCATCAACCAGATTTAATATCTATCAAGCCCGCTACACGGAGGGGTGGGGAATCTTTCATGGCATAAGTACTCGAACCCACGACCCGCCGAAAACAATGCCAGTCTCAAGTCCATGACCACTTGGCTACAACGACCGTGTGAAGCCTAAGACCCTATAAAAACTTAGCTTGTTCCATTCGACTATATATATTTTAAAAAATAACATGGAGTAAGTAAAATGAGTTCCATTTTGATTGAGTAGTTGTAAGGCTGTGAGAGTGGTTGTAAATAAAAATAATTAGTCAGTTCAGACCTTTTTCTTTTTTAACTGCAAAACTTTAATTTAAACATTAATGCAGCACGAAATACAACATTTGAGATAATACTACACATCTACAGAATTATCAGACATGGCTATTCCTTCGCCATTGTTCTCCTGTTCCTCGCTTTTTCCTCACTCGACTCGTCTAGCGTTCAGTTCTTGCTCTGCTCGTCAAGTTGAGTTGTTCTTCAACTCCAAGTCAAGTTGAGTTGTAATTCTTTTCTCATTAATCTTTACTGAGTAATTCTAATATTTTTAATTTATATATAAATTTTAATTCTTAAAATCATATTTTTCCGTTGTAAGACTTTTTTTTTGGTTAATTCTAAATTTTCTTTCTGTAGCGCACCCATATCAGAACTTATTCCCGCTTATTGGATTTAGCCGTTAAAATAGCAGTTAGTGTCTTTATGGACAATTCTGATTTTTCACAACTCTAGTGATCCCTTACGAAATGAAAATACCCACGCTACCGCAGTATTAGTGCCGGGCGACATAGTGCAGATTCAATTAATAATTTTAAATTTTCATGGGGAAATTGTTTAAAGTGCGAAAATATTACTACCCAACTTCCGTTCACGTTTACCTTTTCATCTGTTCATTTCTTCATGTATATAAATGCATATTTATTCTTCGAATTTCTTCAAACAGACTACTATCATCGATAACAACATTCTTTAGTACTTTCATTACAAATTCGTTGAGACCTCTTCCCATTCAATTTTGTCTTTTCAAAGAACCTACTTCAAATAATTTAGTTAAGCGAAGTTGACTGGACATTACTCAATGTATTCGTAACAAATTTTACAATTTTTTTAAAAATTCTTTTAGAAATTTATCCTTAATTCCATGAATTGAATCCTGCAAAATTGTTAGCTTGTTAGCGGTATGAATCCATTATTAAATCTTGTTATATAAAATAAATATATTTTTTTAAATTTCCCCTTCTGTAGCTGAAAAAATTTATTTAATTTCTTGGGTAGTTTTGTAGAAAAAAGGATGTCTGGTTGTGATGAAGATAAAAGAAAAGTTTCATATTGTTTTGAAATTATTTTTTTCAGAAGTGTAGGACATTTTTCCAAATTTAAAAATTGCAAGTGTAGTGTATCATACGAGTATAAATATAAAATGCACTCCTTTGCTTGAGTCAAAAAAAAAAAAAAAAATCTTCACTTTTAAAATAGCCCCGAAAAGCTTTTTATATTCAATATCATTTTTTTTTTACAAGTTTTTTTAAGACTTGCTGCTCGAACTGTAAGAAGATTAAAATATAAATATATGTGTTGACAATAATGATTTCAACATCAATTGACATGGGCTAGAAGCTGTATTAATGGCATATAATATAAAATGTGCTCATTGCAAAAATATTTCTTTGAGTAGATGTCTTTTAGTTTTGTGTGTATACTCTTTCGGTTACGTTTATCAAAATTCGTATGTGCTTTATCTGCTGAGAACGCTAAAATTTTTGAATTCAAATTATTTTTTGATGTAAACGCGAAACAAGTGATTTGATAAAATTTCTAAAGTTTTTCCTACAGTGTATTGGAAATTTTAAATCTTAAGGCGAATGCCATTTTTAACGATGGAATATCATACTAAAATTGGGTATAATTTTATTTCTTTGTGGTTCGATGCATCTAATAGAACAGATACAAATGACACGGATTTTAAATCTGATAATATTGTTTTACAATATTCATTAAGCTTTCCTGTTATTATTGACTCACATCACACAAGAAAATCTTACATTATGAACTTCTTTTTTAATAATTTGGTAGTACAGTTCATAATTCTAAGACTCTAAATATGAATTATAGTATGGAAAGTGAAACTACCTTTAATTAAGACTAATTTTTTGCTATTGAATTCAAAACGATCAGTTTAAAAAAATGTAATTAGTTTGGACATTGAATCCGCTGCATAAAGAGATGTTTTATGTTTATTATTGAGCTTCGTCCACCAATAGCAATAGAAAATCTTCCATTGCAGATTATGAATTTAGCTACAGAACAGTTATTTTCTTTATTGTCTATAAAAAATGGAAGCTCCTTTCTTTAAAATATTTTATAAGAACGGTTTTTACTTCTTTTGGAACCAGTTATAATGGTTCTAAAAATATTTATTTCATCATGCACTAGTAATTTTCAGTTCAAAAAAATATTAAAGCTAAATGACAAATACGTTCGAAGAAATATTATTGATTTAAAATTAATAGAAAAACAGAATAATCAACCTTTCATTTAATAATAATAAATACTAATATTTCAAAAGAGTATTTATCCCTAAAGCTACTTTCATTTTACTCAGTTTAGAGTATTTTATAAATAAATTACGTTTTCCTTCACCAAAACTGACTAAATATACGCTGAATCACTTTGATTAGCTCTAAGGGAATCCCTGCAATGGCGCAATCTTAGTTCGGTAAATAACAACATTCGGTGTCAACATTACAGCCTATACTCAGTCACGTACGCACCTAATCATCAATGACGTCTTCATGCATACGGACGTTTAAAAGGCTGCACAAAAAATGATCTTAGTTTTTATACTTTTTATAGAAAAAAAGAATGCAAACGAGTATTTGTGAAGCGCAGGTTGTAAAAGAAGTACGGTTTATGAAAAAAGAGTTAAGATCCTTCTAAATTAGTACGATTAGTCACCATCTCATAAGTAATAGTAGAAGTTCAAATATTTGAAGCATCCTTCTGTTTTAGGCAGGATGAACTCATGAATATGATTAATAATTTTCTTTCAATTTTTTCTGATTACGATGGAATAAAAATTAATGTTAGAAGTTCCAATTCGTTCATTCAAATAGAAAAATTATTCTCTTATTCTAACTATTGATCTTAAAGTCATGATCGTTATAAGACATTCAACATCTTTGTTTTTCCATGTGTAAGAGAACAAAAATCACTTCATTATTATTATCGAATGTTTTCGATCTACGAATATGTACATTGAATAATATAATTCAAATTTCTTGACCTTTTAAACAGTTCATAAATTATAGCCGTTTTCTTGAAGGTAAGTCTATACTAATTAATCTTTTAATCTGCTGATAGCAATTAATATGCTAGGATTATGTTTTCTAATGAAAAAATAAATTACGAATGGGTCTGTTTTCATACGTTTTTAAAATTTTGCGATATACTTGTATATTGCATCAGAATTTTGGAATTAATCCTTTAAAATACACACACACATACAAATATATATATATATATGTAGGATATATCCGTCTAAAGTCTGGGGGTTGGGAAGTTCGGTGTTGACACTTACCAGTTCAATGATGAGGCTCGAAGTTGAATCATTATTTTATTTTATGGATGGACAAGACGAAGAATATTTACAAAATTACAATATATAAGTTATTTCTATTTTCTGAACAAGTTCCTTGGAGAAAGGTAGATGGCAGTCCAATTTTATCACATAGAAGCGATGGGCATTGGAACGCGCCAGGCGTTCGGAGTTTAGCTACATCGGGAGAAGAAAGAAGGTGGAGAAGAAGAGCGAGAACTAAATGCTTCTCAGTTTAGTTTAGGAATAAGGGGAGCTGCGTGAGCTATCACGCGACGCTGATTTGTGATGCCATCTAACGAGAAACTAAAGAACTAGTTTTACAATATCATTTAAAAAAAACCCGTTCATATATTGATAATTAGCTGGAAAATCCTGCAGAGTTCGACCCCTCCAAATAGAGCTGGTCTCCAGCTATACTGGAATTTTCAAATCTTTACTAAATTATATTTCATACTTTTCTAAAATAACTAATAACACAAAATAGAAAAAAATTAATTTCGAAACTTTTCAATATTCTACATGGAGCAAAATATATAATCAATTTTTGAAATACTTTCTCATACAGAAATAATAAAAATACTAATATAAAGCAATATAAAATATAAACAAGCAAACACAGTATCTATAAATAACACAAGACAATATCAAATAAATGAACAGAAAGTAACATAGCATAAAATTAAATCAAACGAGTTTCACCAAATAATATCTATCTGCATTTGAAGTTTAAATGGTGCTAATAAAAAAAAAAGGTTTTATCATAGCTGCGGAGGTGGTTGTAGAGTTCGGTCTTTCGTGATGATCTACTTTTTCTACTACATATCTATCGTGAGGGTTGATTTTGATGATTTTATAGGGTCCTAAGAATTTCGTTCTTAGTTTTAGTCCAACTTCAAATTGAATTCTTTGAATGGCTACCAGATCACCTTTTTTGTATTCCGGAGCTTTCCCCCTGTACTTGTTGTAAGTTGTCCGATTTTCAGATTGTAATTTTCTATGTTCTTTTTAGCATCTTTTCTCAGTAATTCTCGTTGTTCGTGTAGTTCTTCAAACAATTCTTCGAGGAGTAAGTCTTTAATTCTGACATCTTCCTTGTTTCTCATTCTAGTACCAATCAAAAGTTCAAATGGGGACCATTTGGTGCTTCGACAGGCTGGCTGTTAAGGATTCTTTGAAGTCGATCGATATACTTGTATCATTTAGTAGAGTCATCTACCATAAGTGGATATGTTTATAAACTATATTCAGGTAAGTCTTTAACTTAAGAAATTATAAGAGTTTTTAAAAATTGTTTTGGATTATTTGCAATTATAATTGAGACGAAATTAGCTTGCATAATCAAGCTTTATGAGCGATATTGTGCTCAAGATACTTTCAGTTTCACTATTTATTCATTTTGAAGTCACTTTATTTTAGTGACCAACGATAGCCGAGAAGTGGAAAAGAAAAACAGCTGATAAATGTCGGGAATTTCAAGAAGAATGGAGTAAGAAATACTTCTCCTCATCAAATCCGGGGAGAAACCATTGTGTGTGATTTGCAACGAAACCGTGGCTGTGATGAAAGAATACAACTTACGCCGTCATCATTGAAGTAAACATAAACTTCAGAAGTATGCGTAGTTGGAGGATAAAGTCCATGGCGAAAATTTTTCTAAATTTCAAAATCAACTCACATCTCAGAGGACATTGCTCAGTAAATCCTCAAAAGAAAATGAATCTTTTACTTTAGCCAGTTATAATGTTGCCTTCATCATGGCTAAAAGTGGCAAACCGCTTACAAATGGCGAAGTAGTGAAGGAATGTTTGTTAGAGGTGGCTGAGATACTGTTCCCACTAAAGTCGAAAAAAATTTAAAATGTAGCTTTGGTCTCAAATACCATTGCCTGTGGTGTTGTAGATATGGCTAAAAACATCGTGACTCAAATAGAGAAAAATACAAACAAGTTTCGCCATTTGTCCATTGCAATGGATGAATCGCTGGACAGATGTTCCACCTCTCAACTGCTTGTGTTCATTAGAGGTGTGGATGAAGACATGAACATAAACAAGAGCTGACTTCCTGCTTAGCATGTTTGGAACTCTTACCGGAGATTTTTCAATAAATTGAAAAAAAAAAAAAAAACATTTTGTGATTATAACTTAGACTGGACTGATCTCAGATGCCTGACTGTTGATGGAGGAAAGGATATGAGGGGCATAAAGAAAGCCTTGATTGGACAAATAAAGCAGATGTGTAATCAGAAAAACCTTCCACAACCAATATTCCTGCTTTGTATTATATTAGAAAGTTTGTGTGCTAAATATGTGGAGCTAGCAGTGTACTGAATCCTATGTTGAAGATGATGAATTTAATAAGGTTACATGTGCTCAACTATAGATAGTCCAGAGATATGTTGAAAGATACAGGCACTGAATCGCAAGATTTACCATATTACAGAAAGCTATATATATATATATATATATAAGAAGGCTAAGTTGTGAGAAAGTTATGAGCAGAGTATTAGAATAAAGAAAGGAAATGGGTGACTTCCTGGAAAGTGAAGGTAAGCCATAGACATTACTGTCTGATGAAGAGTGGGCATGGAAATTGTGTGGACTTTGCTGCAGACATAACTAGTCATTTAAACTTTCTGAATATAAAACTACAGGAGAAAATATCTAGTTTCTGATCTATACATCCACCTAAAGGCCTTCAGACCTAAATTTGTCTTGTTTTTGAAAGAAGCATAGGCCAACAACTTGATTACTTTCAGCAGTGATAAGTCTTTATCTTTAGGAACTGAAGCAACAGCAGAGTTTCCCAAGTCATTTGCATGCAAGGTCATCAAAGACCTCCATCAAAAGTTTCAGAGTGGTTTTCTGACTTAGATTCAAAGGTAGAAGAAGTGAGACTGTTTCAAAACCCGTTTGAAGCAGATGTTACCAGTTGCCCAGATGAACTGCAGCTAATGTTCATTGAGTCGTAAGCAAATTATCACCTTAGGGACAAGTTCAAAGAAGGACTGATGGGTTTACAAGTTTTTGAGCACGAAATACTTTCCTAATGTCAAAACTTTTGAATCAAGGTGTCTTTCAATCTTTGGAACAACATATTTATGTGAACAAACATTTTCAAGAATGAAATACATGGCGAACAATTTGAAAGCAAACTTGTCGGAATAAATATCTGTAATGTTAGAAACATCAAATTTAAAGCCAGAGGCATCCAGGAAACTATTTAACCATTCTCATTAATACAGTTGTTCATATGTAGTGTATCAATGTGTTGTTAAATAATAACTGAATGAAATAATATTAAATAAATAATTAAAAACAACATCTATGTTTTGATTCTTTTTTATTTGGACTACGAGAGTGTAATCGACCCCGAAACTGCTGGTTGATAGTTAATGCAACCCTCGGGCAGAAAAGTTTGAAGACCCCTGTTTTAAAGGAACACGTTTATTCAAATGAACCCTCCTCCCTTTGGTTATTTTTTTTCAGCGCATTATATCAATATTTGTATTTTTGTTTATTTTTTGAAATATTTGTTTAATATTTTTTCCAGAAAAAATGGTTGTGAAAGGGTTAATATCAATTTTTCAGCGTTTATTGAAAGTATTTATAGATTACAATTTTGTACAATATGTATGCGCCGTCTCTGTTTCTGACTTGGGTACGTCCAAAATTTGACGTGGCCGCGGTAGCCTAGTGGTCATGGTTGCGCACCCGTGGCTGGTGGTTTTCGTCGAGTCGGGGGTTCGAGCCTTGATGCCACTAAAGACTCGTGGTGTACCCGGGGTTGATGCTCGTTAAATCTGCCGGGGCTCAAAGTCAAACTGTTGGCATGGTGGGGAAGTTAGGAGAGGGAAGTTCAGATGTTGTCGAAGCATTGGTACTTTTCTCAACTTTGGCCAATAGAAGAATATAAATGAATTGAAATTTCTTGCTTATGAAAAAGCTGTGCACATTTTCTTATACTGAGGTAAAAAGAGACATGGCTGTCATTACAAAAATGAATTTTACAATGCTGTGTGCGTGTTTATGCTTATACGTCAAGTATTATACTATATACAAGTAAATGTAAAAATAACTTAAAATTAAAATAAAATTTGTTTATTTTTGATCGTGTGTTTCCTTTTCCCTATTGACTTGGTATTAAAATAACCTAGTTTATCATTGTGTTATTTAGAGCTAGAAGAATCTGTAGTCTAGAAGCGTTAAACGAGAGGTCTTACTGCATATATATATATACAACTGTTTACATTTCATGTTTGAAAGCGAACGGAATAGTAGTGCTTCCCATGTCGTTGTATGTTTAATACATTGAAGTACAAAGAAGACATTGTCCGATAGCGACACGTTGATTTTTGAGGTCAGGGCTGAAAAACGCGTGAGTACTTACGGAACTGAAATTTATACAACTTTATAACCTTGACTTACATAATGTATACTTGGTTCCGGAAAATCATTAGCTTCATCAAAAATGAAGGTAACGAAGGAACGTTTTTATCATTCCATGTTGTACGAATTTTTGATGAACAGACACATTTTTATGTGCTAGAACGCTGATGTAATAAGAAACACAAGAAGCTATTTAGACGTTTCAAATAGTTCTTATGAAGGCGAAAGAAACTTATAGTTTGTCAGAGCACTCAAAGATTTTTTGACTTATTGACTGTTCATTAACGTCGCACTGAGAAGCAACACGAGGGCCATTGGCGACAGATCTAGAAATTTTGAACCTCAGTCAGGTGATTCAACATGAGTTGGCATCTCCCTTTTCAAACTTCCACACCTCATCACTGGGGGACTTTCAGCCTCTATAGATTTAATTTGCATTATCTCAATGTCTAAGTGCCATCGGGACTCGAGCCCACGACTTGAAACAACCACGCCGGCCGCCCGTTCGAGACCATGGCTACCAGCACTTACAGATGGGCATACCTTAGATTATTGAAGTAAATTCCGTAAAGAAATGAGTGAAATCTAATACTCTTGCAAGCATTTAGAAGTCAGCCAAAAAGACATAAACTGCCCAGTCATCACTGTTACTCCTCCATAATTATTTAAAAGGATGAAAAAGAGAACTGAGAGGGCATCCTACAACCAAGAGAGCTTATAAAGAGGAAACACGAGTAACTTGTATCAGAGTCAACAACTTCAATTGAAACAGGATTATGTCACAACAGTATGAAGTATGACTACATATACCATAAAAGATCTGTAACAAAATCCAATGTTCAGGCATTTTTAACTTATTCCCCCCCATATATTGTTGTTAAGAACTACTATTATTTTTAGGTCGATGCACAGTGTTTCCGTCGAAAGAAGTATTGTATTGAATGATAAAGATAGTATATGAAACAAACTCTCGCCGATTTCTATATAGCCAAAACCCATCTCATTTCTGAAATTCGGATACATAAAATCTATTCATATGAAGGGAAAAGTCATTTGAAATGAGGGACACGGTATTTCAGTTTGATGCAAATATTTTTAAGTTGCATCCCTCCTCTTCCTCATGTTCTCACATTTTGACACTGCTTTCTTATCAATATAATATTTTTAGTTTGATGTAATGAGATATGCCTTTTTTTGAATTCTCAAACATGGAAAACAATTTCCTCCGATCATAGAATTTTCTCACTTAATTTATAAGCAACATGAAGAGAAAAGTTAAGGAAAACGTTGATTTTATTAAATTAGTATTGTTTAAAATTATCATACTTATAACATTTATATTAAAAAATGGATGTATTATGAATTACAAATAATGCTTAAGAATTAAACCTCTAATGATCCGGACTTTTACATACTCGAGGACAAAAATGATTCTCTTCCCAAGGAATTCCAGGAAGGTTTTTACTTTATAACATATATAAAAAATATCCAAGCTAACTTTCTTTAGAGCCGTAAATAGTTTTTCTCGCATCATAACGGAAAAAAGTGAATTTACATATATTAAAGATACTTTTATATTCATTAATTTTTTTTATCTTTGGAAGCTAAGGAATAAAATGGTAATAATATTTTACAGTCTTCATGGTCAGATAACCAAGTTGATACCTGAAAAGGTACAAATAACACCTGAATTAGCATTCGTTCGCTACATTCACACCATATCAATTAGATGACTTAAAGCCCATTTAAAGAGCATTATCCTCTGCTACATGATGGTCTTTGAAAATAATTACGAAAATTTTAAGGCTGTTTATCTACTTATAAGATTTTAGAATAAAAATTTTGACGATGAATATACTTTTGAACAGATTATTATTATTGATTTTTAGTATGTATGCATTGATGTCTAAAACTAGAGAACACGAGGACTGTTGACGTGTTTTGTAATTTTTAAGCTAGTGTCGAGTAATTAGGATCTAACACATACCTTAACTAGTGTTATCCTTAAAACCCAGTATGCTACAACAGCATTACTGGCTGAGAAAATTGATTGACCAGACTTCGAAAAATCTAAAAGCGTGTTGAGAAATATTGTATTTCGGTGTAAAAGGAAATACTTTTTAACGCGGTAAAAAGTAAAATAAAAGCTTAATAATGCAATATAATAAGTGATCATTCATTTTCTTTTTTAATATCATTGTTGCTAATTCTCAAATTCAGTTCTTCAAATAATGTAGTTATTTTGGAATGGTAACATAACGCGCAACTTATATTACACAAGAATCTTTTCGTAAAACAAAATTAATCAATCAAATTTATTATCATTTGAGGTTACATCATCAAATCATTTAATAATAGCTCGAGATTCGAATGCTTTAAATAACTTTTAGAAAAAGATATGAAAATATTTAGTGCTTTTATGAGTTTTGATCAAGATCCATTAATGGCGCATAAAATTATATCATAAGAAAATTATTTAGAAAAAAAAATAAAATACATCATGTTAAAATATTTTTTTTCGTGCTTTTAAGCCATGTTAAAAAATAATGAAATACTTCAAGATTAGAAGTATTATCAAGTATCTGGAATGGAAAATAAATAGCTAAGCTATCTTATGTTCTTAACAATTCCTTTTAAAGCAGACACCCTTATTTGCAATGTAAAGTTATTGCATATTCATAGCAAAAGCAATGTCAATTCTGTCATTCAATACATTTAATTTGTTCAAAGTTCATTACATTGTATATCATTCAATGTTCTGAACTTTGAACAGAAGTTATTTATTTTTATTTCTTCAATTTTATTTTCTTTCTTGTCCTCTCGAGGCGACGACTTTCTTCCCTTTTTTAATACGGCTGTGATGAAGAACAAGACTCTTATCAGTGGATAAATGAGTGACGTTTGAAAAGAAATAATTCATTTTTATGTGAAGGATGCAGCATTGGATTTAATTTATGACAAATTGCTTTTTTAATGATATTCGAATACATTAGAAATCACCAAACGTTGATAAAACAATTTATGTGTTGCGACTTATTCCACATGGTTAAGTCAAGGCTAGACCATGCCCACGAAATCAAAAACCTTCAAGTGTTTTAAACTAGAAGAGGTGAAGAAATATCTTTTCTGTCCAGAATTAATGAAATTTAAAAGATGCTTATGAGAGGCATGGGAAAATTTACAATTTGCGCAGGTCGGAAAGGCTTTGTGCCCCTTGTGAAAATTATGAATTCTAGAGAGTCCACTTGCAAGTGTACAAATGATGATTTCCCTTATTTCTAAAGGAACTTATAAAAAAAAAATCATTTGTACACTTGCTACTATTTTCTTACTATTTCCCTTATTAGTAAGGGAACCACCAGGAGCTTGCCTGGCATACCATTCGTGAATTGGAAGGGTCTTCGATAATATCCGGTATATTTTTATTTTAAATAAGCTTTTAAGCTTCAAGGAAGGTGCGAGAAATATTTGGACCTATTAGAATATCAATTCCTTTCTTGGCCAAATTATTAGCAATTTATTTCATTACCAAAAGATCCTTTATGAGAAGGAATTAATTGGAAGTAGATTTCATGTTGCTGCGAAAGATGTTTGGAGTTTCGAGGATAGAAACAGACCTATCACCAATTTCAATCCAGTTCCTCAGGTGATGAAGGACACTACGGCTGATTAAGACCGACAAGGATCTAAGATCGAGATAAGGAGGCACAGGATCTAAATATCGACGAATGAGGTTTCGGTCTTAAATTGCATTAAATGCCTTTTCAGTAGCAATAACCTCTGATTTGTATCAAAGCTGAACAAAAATCTGAATTCATTGTCTTAAATTTATAAGAGAAAGTACGGGCTTTAATGAAAACGCTACTGTCACAGGCATTGCTTTCATCTCAGCTGCTGTCGGTATGAATTTGAATTGTAGAATTAGGAATTTGATTGATGATTTCAAGATAAAGTTCACGTAGATGTACAGGCAAGTGTCAATTTTTATTAGTTTCGATCATGAGTATGGTTTGGAAGTGAACTTGTGACGGCAAAACATTCCTATTCACCACTTGTGCCATAGCTAAACTTAATATACTAACACTAAAGAGTCAACAAGATATACAAGAAGAAGTTAGACAGATTTCCACACTATATTTATTTCACAAGCTACTAATATAACGACAAATGAACACCGATTCTCCCAAAATATCACTCTATATATATATGCCTGTCCCCACTAATGCCAAATTAAGAGAGTCTTACCAACTGGGCGAAGTTAAGGCTGTCTCAACTTCTAGGCTTCATTATGCCGTCGATAATTTGTAGCAATTCTTGACCCCGTCTTCAACTATAGTACAACTGTTAACCGCTAGAGTCACTCGACTTCTATCGTGTGTCTTTCGCTTTTCTTATATACTTTCCTATCTACTTTACTTCACTTTATTTCTACCTGCCTCTAATTTAAAAACTCACGTTTCATTTTTGGTAGGAAAGAAGTTGTTATTTATAGAAATCAATCTTAATTAAAGGTACCCAAGGTTAGTGAAGAGAAAACCGCGAATAGCCAACGTCACAACCCCTCCCCAGAAATGAAACGTGATTTATCGTTGGGCAAAATGACCCAACGTGAAATTACGATTAAATTAAAGTCCAAATCACTGGATAATATGCTGAAAAAATTGCTATACTTTTCCAATCTTAAGTTCCTCATTACTTCTGAACTGCTACTAAATGGCTAGTCTAAGTCGAAATCCAAGGAAAGCTTACAAAAAAAGATGTAAGTGTACATAGAATTTTACAATATGATCTTTATTAATACATATGATCTTCTTGAGTTCCTTAGTCGTCCCCTTCTGAACCTCAGCCGGAGAATCAGTAATTCTTCGGCTCACTTCTAGTGATGAATTCAGGATCTGGTACCCTGAAATGGATTGCACTGTACATAATTCCACTTTATAAATGACATTAATAAACACTATCATTCATATAAATGCATCACATTTTTCACATAATATTTAAGCAATTAATGAATGACGTGATCTGGTCAAGAGACAAAACAATACAAAATGCGAGCTTAACGCAGCGCTTAGTGCTAATAGTAGTCGCGATCTCTAATTACGCCGCGAAGTGACCAGATGTATAACATAAATACATTTAAATGATTATATACATAATTTATGAACAATAAATAACGAGACCGTTACTCTTAAAAAAACGAGTCAATGCTTAAACAAATGTTATACTTTAACAAATGTTTAAATTTTAAAAGTTCCTATCTTTAAAATTAAATTTCACTACTTTCCATCTGGAAAGATCACCAACTTGGTGATTTACAATTGAAAGAAAAATTTTTTTAGCTTCCAGTGAATGTCCGCTGCATGTAGTGGAGTAAGAGCCAAAGTTGCTCTACCGCATTGGAACTGAAGCCGCAAAACCAAAGACTTGCTCTCCCAAAAATACCTTCTCATCTAATGGAAATAATAAGGAGTGGTACAACCTTATATTTGCTCTTTAAAATCTTTGTGGGATCCGACTTCGCTTAGAGAGACGATACTTCTCCTACGAGGCTCTCTGGCTGTTGTGTAGGTCTTGCATTCCATTGTTCTTCAATGAAGGCTCGCTCCTCTACCGAGATGGTGGTTGGTGTTCTCCGGTGTTTGGTGCTTCTACTGCGGAGGTTGTAAGGGCTTCTCGCTCGCTGTGGTTGGCTTGTGGTGGGGATCTGTTTGACTTGGTGGTTGTAGGTGGCACCTGTTGACTGCTCCTCTAAGGTAGTTGTATCCTGTCGTCCTCTGCTCAACGGGAGGGGAGACCGCTTTGCACGCCTTGTATTCTGTAGAAATGACGTTGGTTACCTCTTCCTTCTTGTGATTAACCTTTGAGGGATCCTCTTCTTTAGAGGGGGAGTTGAACCCTTGGATAATGCTCGCTCTGTTGACCTATTCTTATTTCTATTGCATTGTTGGTCGGGATCTACTGATTTACCTAGGAAACGTCTCTTTCGAAGCCTAACACTATTACTCGCAACTGAAGTCTTCAGCTTCGTTTGCGGTACTCGGCGATCTAGCCTCGTTTTATGCTTGGGTCTAACTGACTGTGGCTCGGGGCTCTCTGAGTAACTGTCCCGCCTGGTATCTCCTCATGCTATGTCCTGATCCTCCCTAAGGACACATCATTACGTCGTTTCCTCCCTCCTATAGCCTTTTCTTTGGTGGTAGAGCTTAACTTCGTCAATATTGACGGTTGCCTCTCTTCCTTGCTTTAAAATCATCATATTGTTTTTAAACACTCAAACCACTTTGAAGGATCTCTCGAATTCGGGCTGAAATTTCGCAACCACCTTCTGCTTTGCTGAACTAATTGGATGCGTTTCCACTGAAACCAGATCGCGCGCTTGTTTGCCTTAACTGCCCAATCCCGTCTTCTCCTATTGTAGTATCGATCCTGTTTGTTTTACTGCATCTTCGTTCTTTGTTGAATCTTCTCTAAAAGTTTCTTAATATCCTTGGCTGTCACTTTTCAGTTTCTGGTTATTTGACCAATTTCAAACGTATGCAGATGTTCAAAGATAGTATTTAAATCTGTAAAGCTTTTTAAAATACTTGGCAAGTTACGTATTAAAACAATTTATTGAAAAATATATTTAATAATTTCGTGTAATTTGAAAAAAATATTTTTTGAATTTTATGAGAAAATTATATAAAAAAAAAATACAGATTCTTATTATTTTGCGACTTTTTAACTAATAAGGGTACTAGAATGTAACCGGTGAGCTTTAAGAAATAAAACTAATTAAAGAATATAGCCTATTTTAAGCCCATTTTTTTCTAAATTAATTAGAAAAAATGTAGCATACTAATATGATAACAATCTAACTACCTAAACTGGAGAAATATTTGAAACATTTGTTAAGTGGGGAATTTTGCCAATTGAAGAATGCATTTCTGAATTGTCTGGTGAAAAAAATCATGCACTATCTACAATATTGCTCGAAAAACTATACACCACGAAAATCTCCTCAAAAGACTTAAATTTGAAGGTATTATTTTTCTAGGAAACAAATTTAAATCATTTTTGAAATATTCTCTCTGTTTGTTAATAATTTTTTCCTAAAATCATTTTCTGAATGAATATGACCTAAATTTCACGTTATGACAAAAAGAAAATAAATATATATACAGAAGTAATATTATATATATATATATATAGAAGAAAGATAACAAAGTGGACAATGTGGACGGTGGGGCGAGCAAAGGCAAATGGAACGATCTCTCTTATCAAACCAAGAAATTCGGCCTTTTTACAAAATTCGAATGTTCCAGAAATTGCCAAAGGAACTTTCGATTAGAATCAATATATATTGATTGGTTAATTCCAGTTTTCTAAGCATTTGGCATGATGTATTGTAACCGTGACAACTTTGTGCGATTGCAGTTATTTTTATACTTCCGTTTTACGAATATATAATATTAGTTTTGGGGACAGGGCAATTCCTGAGTTGACTTAGGACCAAATTTAGATAACGTTCTCGAGGGAAGATATATATATATATATATATGTATATAACTTTTAGATAACGTTCTCTTATGCACCAATAAATAATCACAAACACATACACACACATTCTCTCACATACACTATTTTAATTTCTTAATTTATAAATCTGTTATCATTCTTGGATAAATCAAATTTATAATTAATTTATCCATTATTTAATTTATGATGATTTTTAGTCATTTGATAAATATTGGTTCTGGTTAGAGGAAGTAAACCATAACTCTCTTCGTGTACTTATCAAGGATATTTTTAGTGCAGTTGATTTTTCAAGAATATATTTATTTTGAAACATTTAACTTTGTACAGCGCTGAGTTCCATGAAAGTACTTTTTTTAAAAAAGAGTGGAAGGATGTTATGGGATTAAATATTTTCCTCAGTATTAAACTATATGAATAACAGAATTAAAAGCGATTGCATGATTCAAATATTGAAGACATAACAATGTGAAAGATTAAGAAGGAAAAATACTCCCAGTTATGCTTTTCATATCAAATAACTGTGAATAATAACTTATTGAATTGAATGATAAATATCCAGATATTGACTGAAAGTTCTCTCACGAGTGTATCAAGATCTTCATCACATGTTCTCAGAAGCATAGAGCTTCATTTATTACCTGAAGATACAAGAATTATTGAACTACGTAATAGAACCAAAATTTACACGACTCATTGAAGCTTTTATCTGGTTCCTCCCAAGAAACAACCCTACGGATCTTGTCTTAATCCAATTCCAGGATAAAATGTTCAGTGTCAGTTAAGATACACAGCTGATCGCGAAAATCGTATCGGCAAACCGCATCTGATACTTCTGGTTGATGTTCCTCGTGATGAAAAGGAGCCTGTAATATTTGAAACTGCAAGATATTGCTATCTCACTATTCTGGTGGAAGGAGCTAATTCCATATCGAGTACTTTAATTATAACCCTTTCTTTTGTATGTAACCAGAAAATGTCATATAATGCTAAGATATGCAATATGGGAACGAAAGTACCAAATCAGGACTGTAAAAGAGTGATGGTGGTCTATTCGCCATTTTCTCTTCACTAACCTTGGGGACTTTAATTGAGATTGATTGGATGAAATAACAATTTCTTCCCAACCCAAATGAAACGTGATTATGCTAATATAGACAGGTGTAAAGAAAGTGAAGTGGGTTAGATATGACGGTATATAAACAAAGGGAAATTTAGAGGGTAGAGGACGAGTGGGACTAGCGCTGAGTGTATTGCTCTCAAGAGATTGATGATATTAAGAGTTGTTGCTGATGGTAACCGTTGCTGAGAATTCAGAAAGGCAAAATAACCTCGACTGGAAGGCTTTTGGTAAGAGTGTATTATCGTAATAATATTTGAATAGGTAGAATAATCCAAGGGCCCTCCCAAGAGAGCGAATATTCCTTAGACATTATTTTACAGAAATTGGTAAATAAACAGTTGTGTTAGACTTGACTGGTGTGTCCTTGCGTAGATTATTAACTTTTAGAGTTAGTTGTATTTGACTGAGTTATGGCACAAGAGTCGAGTAGAAGAAGTGCTTCGAAACAAAAGAACGAGTAGCAGTTCTAGTTTACATAAATTCCAATGCAGCTGGACAACCAAACTCTTAAAAGGGGGAGGGAGTGCTCAAATTTTCCAAAAACACTGGACTCCTTCTCATGTAAATAGGAACGTAAAAAGAAAACAATTCCTCTTATTCGCAAGTTCTGTCAACAAACATGACCAATAAACCAATGTATGTCTTATTAAAGGTGCAATCTGTGTCATTAAGCATTATTCTTTCTTAGTCACCATAAGAAATCATTATCAAAAAAAAAAAAAGTCGAAAATATCTAGAGAATGCCGAGGAAAATGCCGATGAAAACTAGAATGCTGATGAAAACCGCCGAATGAATTTTTGAATTCATCAAATGCCTCGGAGTATGTTTTGTCGATTTTCACATTTATCTAAACGTCTTTTGGAAGAGAATAGATCGAGGAAGAAAAAAAACCCAGAAACCTACTGTTGATTTTCGTACCGATTTTAATCAATGTAAATCAAATTACTCTAATATTTATATTAAACAATTGTACTTCTATAAATGTATGACAAAAAGAAGCTACATTTTTGACTAATTTTCATTTATATTATTCTTATAAAAAGAAAACTTTAAATAATGCCTCACTTAATAATTTAACAAATAATTGTAGCATTCTATTATACCAGAAATGAAGTAATTTTAATAACATTGCAATATTTTGATTCATAGTCCTTCGATAGATAAGAATTTTGATTGCAAAGCTGTTTTTCTAATTTATAATACTTAATACCTTTACCCCTCTTATTTAAGATATATTTTGCCCTTTTTTTATTTATAATACTGGGTGTTTACATAAGAATATCACAACTTTGAACAGCTACTTTTACAAAACTAAAAAAAAAGCTAACATAAGGTTTAACTTGTACAAGATAAATTAAAATTAAATCTTTAAATTTTATAAAATTATAAATATTCAGCGTGACCGCTCCACCAGAAACATGAACGATATTCAGCCAACTATATATATATATTGTCTCTTACCGATTCACACTTTTGTGGTCCCACACTTTTTCAGCATATTGAGTGATACACTATGAATGTCTGTAGTTATTTGTATTTTCAATTCGTCGATGTTTTTTTTTTTAGCATTAAAAAAGCATTTAAATTTTTAAATAGCCACAAAAAAAATCGCAGGGAATTAAATCAGGGTTTCTACCAGTCATTGATTAAAAACAAGATCGTTGTTCGTTCTACAAAATATGTATTGGACATCGTTCGTATTTTTATATAGATGCAATTATAGGTGTTTAATGTGGTGGTCATATGGAATATATCTATAATTTTATAAACAATAAAAGTTTTATTTTAAATTTCATTTGTCCAAAAAGGTTTCAATTTCTTTAGTTTTGTAATTGTAACTCTTCAAAGTTGGAATATTCTCTTGTAAATATACTATGTTATATATTTATTTCTTGCTTTATTATATATATATATATATATATATATATATATATATATATATATATATATATATATATATATATATATATATATATA
>BMAW01012636.1:166498-178801 GCA_019974015.1 Nephila pilipes | reverse complement strand
AAATAATACAACAAAGAATTAGTAAAATAATACAACAAAGAATTAGTAAAATAATACAACAATTTTAATGCTTGACATAGTATGCAAAAGAGTAATAAAACTAGATTACAACAATTTATTAAATTAGAATTTTTAGGCAAAATGTACTATTTTCAATATCGAATATTCAAAATGGGATTTCTCAGAGGAACATATCAGCTTAGCTATTAAATAGAACTTCTTTAAAAATTCGGCAGGTAAGCTTTTAAAGAATAATACCATTATTCTATTAGTAGCTGTGGGATGATTTTAAAGTTAAGCTCACCCAGTTGTAGAAGTGAAAATATATTCCCTCATAGGCCACTGGATATATTCATACAAGACAGATTGTAAAAACATGCGCACAATAATTATTGAAATTCAATTTTAATGTAAAATTCTAAATCACTGTAATTTAAAATGTATGCAACTAGGGAAAATAAATATATCAGAACAGATATGAAATATGGCTACAACTATAGAACACTATTCATTAATTCGTAATGAAACATTGCTTGCTTTTTTTTTTGCCTATAGTAATAAGAGATCAAGAACATCTCGAAATACGCATAATTAATTTAGAGGAGTTTATACACTTATTTACT
The DNA here is from genome assembly GCA_019974015.1 of Nephila pilipes. Taxonomy (NCBI): domain Eukaryota; kingdom Metazoa; phylum Arthropoda; class Arachnida; order Araneae; family Nephilidae; genus Nephila; species Nephila pilipes. The sequence continues at coordinate 178,178 of BMAW01012636.1, read as the reverse complement.
GCAGTCAAATTTATTAAAAGTTGTGAGCTGCACAATGAGATTACTCGATTTCACGAGCAAAATAATACTTAAAATTACTTGACAAGTTTTTTTTTTTTTTTTTTTTTTTTGTAAAATGCTCGTTTCTATGAAACACTGTGACGAATATCCCAACATTGGAAGTGTTCAACTGTAATGCTAGGATGCTTACTTCCCTTCAAATATCCTTATGGATATTTCCTGGATGCTTCTTGATTCAAACAACTCAACTCCAAATATGCAAAGCAAAGTTCACAAATAAACTGAAGTGTAGTGAGAAAGGAAGAAAAAGGGAGACCGAAAAATAGGAGATGAGAATAATTGAGAGGTTAAGGTAATAAGAACGCTCGGTGTTAGTGTGGAGTGCTCAGAAGTCTCCCAGCGTGTATAAAGGGTTTGATGAGATTAAGATTCACATTTGTCGAGGCAATGGAAGGAGGTAATCGCACTATATTCCGGTAAGCAAATTCTTTGTTAGATCATAGAAATTATTAGTACTCGTGGAAAGGAACTTTTGAGAACATCCCCTTCATTTGAGGTGCAGGTAAAGGTATCTTGGATATAATTTATTATTTAATTAATTTGAATAATAAACTTAACTTAACTTGAACTTAATTTGAAGTTTAAATCTTGTGATTTAAGTAATAATAATAGGTAGACGAGTAATAGGATAACGTCACACAGTTATGTAATTCATAGTTGCTGGTTCACTCACTCTCAGTGTGACATTCTTTTGATTTCATTTTATTGGTGTAAAATTTTGAAAAAACTATAGTATGTCCCGGAGTGATGACATTCTTTTGATTTCATTTTATTTGTGTAACATCTTGAAAAAACAGTAGTATGTCCTGGAGTGATGACATTCTTTTGATTTCATTTTATTGGTGTAACATCTTGAAAAAACTGTAGTATGTCCTGGAGTGATGACATTCTTTTGGTATCATTTTATTGATGTAACATCTTGAAAAACTTGTAGTATCTTCAAGAGTGATTGCTTTGAGATTATAAGGGGGAAATGGTAAAATAATATCTGAAAAAGCATTTCAAAGTCAGAAGATCTACTTAGTGATTTGTTTACTTCTAATTGGAATCTCTCAAAGTTTAAATCGGTTACATATCTTTAGATGTTCTATTTGAATTCAAATATTTTTTTTCCAAAGTATGTTTAAAATATTTCTCTAAAAAGGTTACGTATTGCAGTTGGTTATGCTTTTAACGGTTAATGATGATTAATTTCTTTGTTTTCAACGCAAGAAATCTTACCTTAATGGAATATAAGGATTAGTTCTCTTTAATATCGGCTTATTTTGTGATATATGCAAATTTTGAAAACTCAAAATTACTGAAAATGTGAGTGAAAAAGCTTTACATTGCTCGTGCTAATTCTTTTTATGCATTTTGGAATAATTTAAATGTGGAAATAAAATAAGTAAACACATCGAAAATTTTCTGCTCCCCCCCCAAATACTGAATAATTATATACTTTTATTAAATTTTGTTTACTAAAATTGTTCTTAATGAACAAAACTTTACGTAGAAAAGCAGCGGGAATCAAAAAAAAGTCATTAACTATAATACCTCTAATATAGTTTTAAAATTTCGGACTGATTGAACGGTTATTTGAAAAAATATGCATATTTGTATTCCCTACTTGATTCCACAGTTAATGTTAGGCTTTCTTTTCTAGTATAGTATGTTTTATGTAGAATTATTTAACTATTTCCTCCGTTTTCGAGAGTATGGTGAAACTTTCCGCTCTCACAGTTCGAGCGTTCTGTCATTTTCTTTTAAAACTGGCATTGCACTTTTATCTCAGAATCTAGGAAATCGGAAATTCTATATTGTTTACTTGGATAACCGAATTTTCTGTAGATCTTGTCATTATTGCTTTAAATTAATTATAAAAACTAAAGACATTTCTTAAGAATTTCTTCAAGTGACTCAGATTCCACTTTATCGAAGAAAAACTCTCTTATTCTGAAATTTAAAAAAATTTTGAGTAAAGAAACCTCAATTTTTTTTTCTTCGCATACACAAAAAAATGTTGCTAATGATAAAATAAAGTCTGATTATGATTAAAATAAACATCTAACTAAAATGCATTTCATTTTAGCTGCAAAACCTTCTGCAGGTTTCTTCTTCAAATAAAAAAAAAAAAAGTTAAATCAAGGAATATGCAACAAATGTTTGCCCACTTAAAAACCTTAAGCAATAATCTTAACAGAACATTTATTTCTGATCTACAAAAGAAATTCTTTGCACCTTAAAGAATTACTCAGTTTTTAAGAAAACCAACGAATAATCAAGATAATGTTGCCAGTACTAACTGTTCATCAATGCCACAGGACCTTTGGAATCATAAAAGGAGTCTAGTAATTAGAAAGACTTAGAAAGTGTTTGGTGTGTGTGTGTAATTTGCGAATTACTTACAACTTCAATCGAGCCGGTCGAAACATCCGAAGAAATAACGGTAAAATCTACAATTGCTGCTGTATGTGCGTATTTGATAGTCCCTGATGATCCCAGTTTATGTGACCAGCTCTAGTATTACCATCCCAAGTACAAGCCTTAAAAGAAAATAGTCCTGGGTATTATAAAAAAAAATCTAGTTTCCAATTTCTGTCACCCAAAAAGCAAAAACTGACGTAAATTTTCTGAGATATACTTTGTCGGATCTTGCCGGATAAAACAGTTAAAAGGGATTGGTTACTAAATTTTGTTGAAAAAAAAATCTGTCTAACGTTTTTGCTGCAAAAGTTTTAGCGATTTTATCAACGTAAAATTGATTAGTCTTTGATTTATTGACTGGAATCACTCAAGTAAGCACTTAAAACTTCACGAAAAAAATAAAAAATTGCATTTCCGGAATCTACATCTGTGATCCGATTTCTTAGAACGATTACGAAAGGATAAAACTATTGACTCGGAATTTCAAAATTTATTAAAAAGAGAATTTAAATTTTGGTACGACATTATTGAAAGAATTATCTATGCCATTTTCATTTTTTAGTTGAATGAAACTTAGCCTTTGGCGATTCCAGTAATAAGTTATTCAAAAGAGATAATGGTAATTTTTAAAGTGCATAGAAAAATCATTGCAAAATTTGACTCCTTCATGTATGTACATGTTAACAGAACTCAAACTATAAAATTATGCCTCATTACCTTGGATATAAAACTCAAAATGAATCAATTAGTTGTTAATAGATGATTAAGAGAAATTATTTTTAATAAGATCACAAACAGATAAAGCATTTTTCAGTTTCCCTTGATTGTATTCTGATGTCAGACATCAAGAGCAGATTTCATTTTGTATGAAATATTTTAATTTAGAAAATACAGAAGTGAGTATATTGATGAAAGATTTTTAGTATTTTGTCTTGCAAACGATATGAATGCTGAAGGAATAACAGCATCATTATTAGAGGAAATTGGCATAGATATTAATACACTGGTGTTCAAAATTAAGAGAATTTGCATATTGTTCAGAGTTTCATGAAAAGAATTGAATGAAATGTAAAAGTACTGTTTCGAAACGAAGATGCAAATCTTGTAATTCGAATACGTAAGCGTATACGTGTATGGGGGTAGAACTAATCGAACAACAGAATTTATACGGGAGAGTACCAAAATCCTCATTTCGTTCGCTAGCGCATTTTGCCGAATATCTTGGTGATTTTTTGCAGCAATCGCTTAAATTAAAATTCAGACAGTAAAAGTGAGTAATAACCAACGTTTAGATGATGGAATGAGGTGGCTAATTGCGGGTAGGCTAGAAGCAGGCCAGTCTCAAATCCAGATTTGCAGAGAATTCGATTTAACGCCCAGCATCGAGTCCAAATTATGGAAACAATTTCAGGATACCGGATCCGTCGAGAGAAAGCCTGGGCAATGTCGTCCAAGAGCCTTGTCGGCCAGAGAAGATCACCATTTGTCCATTACAGCGAGGCGTAACAGGGATGATACAACTTCTCAGGTCTTTCATGAGTTGTATGCAACCACATTAACCCGAGTTTCAAGAGTGACTGTTTCCAGAAGACTTCATGTGAGAGGGCTGTTTGCAAGCAGACTTGTTGTTTGCGTCCAGCTCATTTCTGTGAACAGGAGAGTCCGCTTAAAATGATGCAGAGATCACACAGATTGGAGCATGAATCAATGGGTGACCGTTCTCTTCACTGATGAGTCCCGGTTCAGCCTAACCAGTGATTTTTACTGTAATTTCATATGGAGAGAACTAGTGACTCTCTTCCTGCCTTCCAATGTCCAAGAAATCACCCATTACGGCGGCGGAGGCTCGATGGTATGGGAGGGCATCATTTTGGATGGCCGCACACACATCCATGTCCTTGAAAGAGGCATTGCGACTTTTAAGAGATATAGGGAAGAGGTTTTAGAGCCCTATATCCGCCTTTTCAGGGGTCCAATTGATCCAGATTTACTTTTAATGGATGACAACCGGAAGCCACACAGAACTCATCTGATCGACCAATTTCCGAAAAGTGATGATATTCGCCTAATAGATTAGGCAGACAGATATCCAGACTTCAATCCTATACAGCCTGCCTGTGATGCTCTGGGGAGGGCAATTGTAATTCACAATCCCCCTCGAGAACCATCCAAGACCTGAAAACAGCGTTGCTGAATGGGTGGGACCAATTGCCCCAGGAACTCATAAACTCCCTTATTTTCATTATAAAATCACGTTGCGAGGCCTATATATCTGTAAGAGGGGACCATACTCCCTATTAACCCCTTTTTTGCTCCATTCTGCAACTGCTATTTCATACCTTGCAACTCCGATAAGAGTTACGCATGATAATGAGCGCGTATTACAACTGTTGAATGGCTATTTTTTGTATTACATCAACCCTATATACACACCAAATTTCATTTAAAATCTGTCCATTAGTTCTAGAGATAATCGACCAAATTGGAAAATTCTCTTAATTTTGAACACCGGTGTAATTTACGCTGCCAAGGATATGACAATGGGATAATGGTTCAAACATAAGCGGTAAACATAAATGCGTGCAAAAAAGAATTTTGGATATCAAGCTTAGAGCATTTTTTGAGTGCCCTGTTGTAATCACAGTTTGAATCTTGTCATAAACGACGCTGCGAACAACAAATTACTCGGAATTTCATTTTTTGACTGGTCAAGAACTTTACAATTTTTTCCTGTTTCAATTAATCATTAGTCTGTTGGAGAAAAAAAAGAATATTTCGAATTTAACATTGGAGCCTTTGTCAGGTGCGAGATGGTCGAGCCTAGTAGATATAACAACTCCATTAAATTTCAATTAGGAGAGGTTTTGGATGCCCTCCATGAAATAATCGCAACAAATTCTGATAACACCTCAAAAAGTCAGGCCACATATTTAAGGGGGGGGGGATTCTAAAATTCAATTTTATACATATGGTAGTTTAATGGTACAAAATACTATACAAAGTTAAGGTTGTTAGCAATATTCTTCAAGCTAAAAATTCAGGTTTCTGAAAGTTTAATTAAATTGCTTTCTAAAAGAATAAAAACCTGATAAATGTTTCAACTATATGCTCGCAGATAGTCGAGGTTCATACAAGTTTTAAAAGCCGAGAAACAATAAGCCCTAGAAAAATAATTTAAAAAATTAAAATAAAAATGTTTCTTATGAAACCAAAGAATAGTCTATACAAAAAGAAGTGAACTTTAAAGTGTATGTGTGTTTAAATTGTTTTTTGGAATGTTAATTGCTACGATATCGTCTTTAAGTAGAAGGTTTAATTTCCTATATTCTTGTTCAGAAGTTTTTAACTTTTTTATGGAATATTTCTGACTTCAATAAATACCCTGAACAAGATCATCTAAGTTTATGTCAAAAACTGAAAAAAAGCATCAACTTATAAAAATCAAAGCGATATAAATTGTATAGAATTTATGCATGAGTAACAGTGTTTGAGAAATTTTGGAGAAAATATAAATGCCATTGTAAATGTTGTAAATGTTACATTACCAGTTGAAACTGTAAGCTACATCATTGTAAGCAACATTTAACTCACTCCTTTTCTAACATTTATAATGTTTACCCACTTTATTAACAATTTCAGTCTCTTTTCCATCTCTTTCCCCAGTAGCTAAAATACAGAGATAATTTTCCTAATTGAAAATAATTAAAAATTTCTTGAGATCTATTATGGGTTTTAAAATCATGCAATTATTTCTGTTGAAAGTAATATTTTACAAGAATTACTTATGAAATCAATTTGTTAAAAATAAATTCTCCGATAAGTTTACTTTCTATAATTTAACTCCTACCGAATTTTGAAGTTATTTTGTTTAGAATCGTTTCAGTTCATTTATTTATAATTTTATAATATGTGCGTTATATGCTTCGTTAACGTGATCAAATACAGTTTATATAAAAAAAATTCGCCAAGTTTGGCAATTATTCAAATTGCGCCAAGTGATTGGGCTAAACTGCATTATATAAAAAATATGAGTTAAAACTTGTCGCAAACGTCTAAATATTGCATTGTTAGGCGAGTACGAACGATTCCCAAAATTTCAAAGCTCTAGCTTCATTGGAAGTTGGTTAAATTAACGATCGAAAATTTGATGACACACACACAAACTCTCTCTCTCTCTCTCTCTCACACACACACACACCAAGTGAAATTCAGAAAAACGTTGTAATAGATTTAATGCGCTAATACAGTTCAACATTAATAAATGATTAAGATAAAGTATTATTTACACACACACATATGTATATGTATATATATATATATATATATATATACAATGGTGAGTAAAACTTAAGTAACATGTTTTTTTTTATTTTGCCTTTACTTCACGACAAATCATCTGAGATACATGAAATTCAGAAATGAGAGACGGCATTTTGTGCTTAAAAGTTGACGAAAGCATAGGTGCTTAAAAATTAATACAATGCAATTAGTATGGAATCAAGCAAAAAAAGGCTTTATTAAACTCATGGTATCGTTACACATGATTGTCTGACCAAGAACAAGAAAACAAGTAGATGTTACTTATTATGGGATATACCCTCTCCTTACTGCAATAGTTGCTTCGCACCGTCTCTTCATAGCATTAGATTATTCAAAAGTTCTTGAGATGTGAGTGCACATTGATCAATCAGCATCTCTTTCTGTTTTTGGGTGTTTCCTGGGAAGATATAATCGTGCCACAAGGCATCTCCCCAAAGCATCCCACACACGTTTTATGTGATTTAAATCAGGGGAGAACGCTGGAAAGTCCATTCTAGTGATATCTTCACTTTCTAGTTGCTACAATATCAGCAATACAGTGTGGTCACGCATTGTCATTCATAAAAACGAAGTTTGGTCCAATAGCACCTCGGAACAGACGCATATGGGGAAGGATCACCTCCTTACAATAGTGATCTCCGAAGTTTAGTTCACTCGTTCAGCATAATGCCCCTCTAGACGACAACCTAAGGATCACCGTAACGGTATGTTTCCATGTTGTAACTGGGATGAAACAGTGTCCCGACCTCTCTGCAAATCAACTGGAGTTGAGAATTGCTTGTGGCACTGAAACGACTGTCATCCGTAAAGAGAACACGACTCCATTGATGAGATGTCCAGTTTTTATTCTGCTTACACCACTCTAAACGGTGCCGCCGATAGCCAACTTTCAAAGGGATGCAGCGTTCAGGACGTTGGGCGAATAGGCCACCTTTGTGAAGACTTCAGGCTACAGTAAACCGCGACACTTGTCACCCTGTTTCTGTACACAGTTGCTGAGCAATGACACTTGCTGACTGGTATCAAGCTCTTTACGACTGATAAGACGAAATATAGGTCATCCACTGCAGTTGTTTTCCTAGGGCAGCTACCACCAGCCTTTCTAATAGCTGTACCTATAATTTGGAAGGCTTTCCAAGCGCGCGGAAAGACACTTTTTTTGATTCCGAACTCTTCAGCTACACTGGTCAAACTACGCCCCTCCTCCAGCTTTCCGATCATTCTTCCACGTGGGAAGTCGTACAGGAGATTTCATCAAGCCATATTTCAAGAAAGAACTCACTTGCACTTGCAGCGAATGTCTTTAATTGTGCCTTCGTTCTTCCTTTTATTGTAGTCTTTAATTGCGAGACCGACCACACGCGTTTTGCGTACACTCACATCTCTTATGACATTTTGTTCCTACCATTTGCATACGCATCGCTTTTCTACTGAATTGAGTGTTCATTGTACTGATCGCAACAACCATTTTTCAGCAAATTTATGGCTATCTGCTTAAAATTTATTTTGTTGCTTACGTTTTGCACACCAGTATATACTATATATATATAAGGTGTGGCAAGAAAAAACTCGGACAAAGTTAGTTTATCATATAATAGAGGTGAACTAATTTCTTTTTAATTTGTCAGCATTTTTTTTTATCTACTACCTTAATTATAAAATATTTCATAATATATCTCTAAATATACGTATTGTTTTTTGAAGTTCTTATAATGTAAAGCAAAAGATCTGCTATTTTAGAGTTGTCTGAGCAAGGAAAACGACAGAGTGATATAGTTCGTTTGCTTAATGTGCCTCGGTAAACATTGTCTGATGCAATCTGCCGTTCCACAGAGCTTGGCAATAATGGTTGACGTCCGGGAAGTGAAAGAAAAGTACGGTGAACCCTTCCAAGAATTTAAAGGGTATCAGAAAGCGAGTTCAAAGAAATCCGTGGTTTTCCATCAGAAAAGTCGCTCGTGGAATAAATGACCATGCGGCGAATAGCAAAAACAGAGCTCGAACTGAAGCCCTACAAGTTCCAAAAAGTTCAGCTTCTCACTGAAGAAAACAAACTCCTGCGGCTCCAAAGATGCTGAGAACTTTTGAGACGTGCCACAAGTCAGAGCCGATAGAGATCCCTATTCATTGATGAGAAGCTATTTACCGTCCAACAAGTTCATTTCTCCCAGAACGATAGGATCTGTCCGTAGACGATCCAAGCACCTCGGCATTGTTGAACATCGCCAATATACAAAGTCGGTCATAATCTAGGGCAGAATTTGCTCAAGCGGCAAAACACCTCTGGTATTTGTGGACGAGGGAGTTAAAATAAATCAAAAAATATACCAGCGGGACTTTTTAAAAGCTATTGTGCTTCCATGGGCCAAAAAGCACATCAACAATGTTTACTGGACGTTTCTACAAGACTCCACACCAACTTCCAAAGCCAAAAAGATACAAGAGTGGTGCAAGGTGAATTTTCCGGAAATGATATAATCTGCAAAATGACCACCCTACTCACCAGATCGCCATCTCATGGATTATAATGTATCGTCAATGTTGGAGTCTAGGCCTGCTCTAAACCACACAAAAGTTTGGACTCCCTTAAGCAATCGCTTCGACGGGAATTGGATAAATTAAAAATAGAAGACTTGAGGCCCATTGCTGAAAATTTCAAAAAGTATTTGCGCCTCAGCATCGCTGCAAAAGGCGATCACTATGAAACCAATTAAATTTATTTATTAGTAAAAGTCTACTCTTATTATTAGTTGTTATATTTTGTTAATTAATTTATTTTTTAATAAATTTATATTAAAAATTGTTTGTACGGGTCTTTTTCTGCACTCTGTATATATATATATATAAACAATCTATAAAAAAATGACGCACCAAGAAGGAGTTGTCCGATGGAGACAAAAATTGGCGGATTGGAAAATTATGTACAGAATAGAAAATGATTAAAATTTCAGAAACATTGAATGATTTATTTCAGAGTTACATAGTGACAAAGTAACGAGCTCAATAAGGTATTGACCCACCTCTAGCCTGGATGCAAGCTGCCTCACAACGTGGCATAGAGTGATAAAGCTCCCTGATGGTCTCCTGCGGTATTACTTTCCAAATTTGCTCTAATTGTTGGATAGTTCCTCAACATTCCCTGATAGAAGCTGTCGCCTTCCCATCATATCACAGACATGCTCGATTGGAGAGAGATCTGGCTGGTCAAGGAAGTGTTTGACAAGCTGTAAAGACAAGCAACACATGCCGTATGTGGTCTTGCATTATCTTGCTGAAAAATAAGGCCAGGGTGCTGCAAAAGGAACGGTAGCAAAACAAGTCTCAGAACGTCGTCGACGTACCGCTGTGCTGTAAGAGTGTCTCTAATGACGACAACAGAGGACCGGCTATCAAGGGAAATGACACCCCAGACCATAACTCCTGGTTGAGGGTCTGTGTGGCATGCAATAGTAAAAGCAGGATCGGCACTTTGCCTTAAACTTCTCCAGACAAGTCTTCGACGTTCGTCAGGACACAGTGGGAAGCGGGATTCGTCGCTAAACACTATACATCCCCAATCAGCATCATTACAACCTGATCGAGCTAAGCACCCCTCTAATCTGACTCGACAGAGTTCAGGCGTGATTTACAGGTGGCACAGCGGTCGGTACGAGCGCAGATTTCGCTCTATCAGCCATCTGTGAATGGTCATAGTGAACACTCGTGTGCGGGTCGCTCGTTTGATGGTTGATGACGATGAATCAGGTGCTGTGACAATCACTCTGACAATCACTTTTTCCTCCCTATCTGCTGTGGCCCTAGGTCGACCGCTACCATCATAGCACAGAAATCTGCCATTGTCCATCCTTTCTCTTTAGCACCTTCTAATCTCTGCATCGCTTCGACTCATATGACGAGCGAGTCTCCAATTAGCCTAACATGCCTCTTCCAATCCAGTGATATAACCTCTTTTAAACTTTGACAGTTGCTCGTAATGAGTTCGAATCCTGCGGCGAGACATTTTTTTCAGTCGTTGAAAGGTATCCTAAACCGCAATGCAACAGAAAATTAGACCATCAGATTGAGAATCGCTTCTTATATACAACTGCTGGGTGCGCAGTTCCGATGCGCTGTATCTCCCTCTATTCATCATTGGACACCAAATTTTAATCTTTTGCATATTCGGTCCAAATGTATTTGCATACGAAATTTCATTACAATCGGCAATTCCTTCTTGGTGAGTCGTCTTGGTGCGTTTGTTATAAAGCGTATTAAAAAATTTGAGGACGATTGTACGAATTCCATAGGTGATCAACGTTATTTTCACGAAATCAAATCTCTTCCAATCATTTTGATTTTGTGAGCATAATTTTAATCCTACGGAATGTCTACTATCATTCTTCTATTTTATCTATTCGAAATGCAAAAAAGTGAATCTGAAAGAGAAAAAAATAATGAAGGTTTCAGCGTAATTACATTTTCCCTTCAATTTCTGAAAACATTTTAGAGTATTTTCAAAGACCGGAAAAAATTCAAGCGAATCATTGAAATAGGGGTAAAAGTATTTTTGTAAAATTCTCTATAAACTAGCTCATAACCTACCTGGTCCTTCAATATATCCGGCGTTTTTACACAGGATAATTATTCCACAGAAAATTATTTTATGTTTTTTACTTCATTAAAATAATGTAAAGCTATCAATATAAAACTAAAACTTTTCATATTTTGTTTATTTCATGTGTTTGACACTTTATTTGCATGTACTGTATTGAATTTTATATGATAATATACAACTTTTGATCTTTTAAAACGTATTATTAAGAGTGCTTTTCCAGAATTGGGACAATTTTTGAATTCCGATGGTGCTCTGGTCTGATATCTGCCGGATTAACGAGAGAGAACGAAGTAATACCAA
>BMAW01012636.1:112218-157089 GCA_019974015.1 Nephila pilipes | reverse complement strand
AGGCAGTTGTTTGTTTTTCAACATCTTCTTTCCAGATCTTGAAAGCTTCATAAGTGTCGAATTTCTTAGTTTCCTTTTCTATAGCAATATTATGTGCCGATTCAACATGGTTCAACAAAGCCTTCATGGAAACTAATTCTTCGCTGCATACATTACATTTCATCTGTCTACATGTACTTACCTTATTTTCTACATTGTGTATTAGTCTTGCATGTCGTCGTAAGTTTGAAGCTGTGGAAAAAGACTTATCGCACAAGAAACAAGTATTATCCATGGTTGCAATACGGAGTAACTGATAACAGACAAAATACAAACACTAAATAATGTATATATTGAAAATAAGTTTTAATAATACCAAATACTCATGAATTAACAGAACTTCCTTTTCCACAACTGCAAGTACCTATCGAATTAAATATATTTTAAATTGATTAACGAGGTCAATGATTAGAAATATTAAAATCTAGAAAATTATTAATTTTCACAACATATACAAAAAAAAAAAAAATTCAGAAAGGAAGAATATAATTTGTAAAAACACTCCCGAGTATTTTTCCTAAAATTTTAATAATGGAAACATCGGAAATAGAAATAACATGATTTTATACTCATTCAATGTTAGAAATTACATGATTTTATACTCATTCAATGTTAGAAATTACATGATTTTATACTCATTCAATTTTACGTATCAATTCAATTTTACGTAATCGTATATCAAAAATCTAACTTAATCGGAAATTGAAGAGAAAATTAGTTATTCTGCTTTTTAAAAAATGATAGAGGAAAATTTTATGAAAAGTTATTTCTTAGTATTTTTACAATATTTATGTAAAACAATTAACCAGTAATGAAAGAGAAATCACTTACCGCTACCTGAAAAAAAAAATGGTTCTTAAACCTGAAGGAAAACGTGGATTGTAAAAACCGCGCACTATATTTTTCCCCTTTTTCTCTCTTGGAAATTTTCCCTGTCCCTAACGATTCAAGCGCCACCTGGTGATTACGTGTTTTTTTAATATTAAGATCTTCCTTCTCCCAGACGCTTTAAAAGAAAAGGACTAAACGCTTCTCGGTTTTGTTCCAGAATAGGGGCCGCTGTGTGAGCTGTCGCATGACACTGATTCATGGTGCCATCTATCGAGTTATTGAGGATGTATACATGTTACCCATAGTATTGCCAAAGATGCAAACTTTTGTCAGTAGATTTATCATGTGCTTAGCTTTCAAATGAAATACCCTCGCAATGGCATCGTGTCTATCATAAGATTTAAATCCTTTCCTCAAAACATCTTTAATTTCTGACAATTTAGGATCTCAAGTGACTGCAATCCTTAAAAAAAGTCGTGCAAGTCGGGACAGCCAAAATGTCTTACGTATGTCATCACCTCTTGAGTTCGTTCATGCATGTAGCGAGGTCCTTCAGTTAACGAAGATTGTCTGGTGTGTGCGCTACTCCATAAGAAGTCGCCATTTTAATATTTTTCAAAATCCCGCTAAGTTTTGGAGCTAAACTACACTTTCACCAAGCGTGGGATTCCAAACTCATTTATTTCTATCGCTAAATACGTACATTTCCTATTTTCGACATGTACGAAATTTCACATAAAGAGCCCCTTCGCCGAAATCTTGCCAATCCTCCATCAGCGCTTCAATATAAAATTATTTGGTATTTTCCATTTCGCACGCGCAAATCTCACCAAGTAAACTTAATTGGTGACAATACACAGTACACATATAAAAAAAAATATTCCGTTTGGCGTCGGTCATATCATTTTTGGCGATAAAGTCACCAAAATTACGTAACCGACGGATAAGAGTAGATTAACGAATTATATTTTGGATAAGACTTCCGTAAAATCCGTTCTTAGTGAGCGTCTACATCGCAAATTGAGTAATTATGCTGAATTTCAAGTCAATCGGTTGTATAATCTTTGAGATCTCGTGATGAGTCAGTCAGTGGTATTATAGTATCTTATATATATAGATTTTATTTTAAGCATTGAAATATGGGAGAAGCAATAAATTATTAAAAAGAATCTTATTAAGTTCAAAAGACAGAAAAGTTCACTCATGCAAAAATTTAAAATTATTGCAAATAATTTGTTTTCATATTCGGATTATAATAAAGTCTATAACAAAAAAAAAAAAAAAAAAAAAAAACGCACCCTGAAGGGTTTGCCCAATTAAAATGAAATTTTGTGTGCAAAGACATTTGAACCGAACATGCAAATGTTTAAAATTTGCTGTCCAGTGAATGAACAGCGCATCGGAACTGTGCATTCAGCAGGTGTTTATGAGAAGCGATTCTCAAACGAATAGTCAAATTTTCTGTTGCATTGAGATTTAGGATACTTTTTAACGACTGAAAAAATTCCTCGCCGTAGGATTCGAACTCATTACGAGCAACTGTCAGAGTTTAAAAGAGGTCATATCATTGGATTGAAAGAGGCAGGTTGAGCTGATTGGAGAATCGCTCGTCAAATGAGTCGAAGTGATGCAGCGATTAGAAGGTGCTGGAGAGAAAGGATGGACAATGGCAGATTTCTGCGCTATGATGGTAGCGGTCGATCTAGGGCCACAGCAGATAGGGAGGAAAAAGTTATTGTCAGAGTGATTGTCACAGCACCTGATTCATCGTCATCAACCATCAGACGAGCGACCCGCACACGAGTGTCCACTATGACCATTCACAGATGGCTGATAGAGCGAAATCTACACTCGTACCGACCGCTGCGTCACCTGTAAATCACGCCAGAATACTGTCGAGTCAGATTACAGTGGTGCTTGGCTCGATCAGGTTGGAATGATGCTGATTGGGGATGTATAGTGTTTAGCAACGAATCCCGCTTCCAACTGTGTCCTGACGAACGTCGAAGACGTGTCTGGAGAAGCCCAGGGCAGCGTGCCGATCCTGCTTTTACTATTGCATGCCACACAGACACTCAACCAGGAGTTATTGTCAGGGGTGTCATTTCCCTTGATAGCCGGCCCTCTGTTGTCGTCATTAGAGACACTCTTACAGCACAGCAGTACGTCGACGGATTTCTTAGACTTGTTTTACTACCGTTCCTTTTCTCAGCACCCTGGCCTTATTTTTCAGCAATATAATGCAAGACCACATACGGCACGTGTTGCTTGTCTTTGCAGCTTGTAAAACACTTCCTTGACCAGCCAGATCTCACTCCAATCGAGCATGTCTGTTATATGATAGGAAGGCGACAGCTTCTATCAGGGAATGTTGAGGACCTACCCAACAATTGGAGCAAATTTGTCTCCATCGGACAACTCCTTCTTGGTGCGTCGTTTATATATATATATATATACAGAGTGCAGAAAAAGACCCGGACAAACAATTTTTAATATAAATTTATTAAAATATAAATTAATTAACAAAATATAACAACTAATAATAAGAGTAGACTTTTACTAATAAATAAATTTAATTGGTTTCAAAGTGGCCGCCTTTTGCTGCGATGCTGAGGCGCAAATACTTTTTGAAATTTTCAGTAATGGGCCGCAAGTCTTCTATTTTTAGTTTATCCAGTTCCCGTCGAAGCGATTGCTTAAGGGAGTCCAAACTTTTGTGGGGTTTAGCGCAGACCTAGACTCCAAAATTGACGATACATTGTAATCCATGAGATGGCGATCTGGAGAGTAGGGTGGTCATTTTGCAGATTCTATCATTTCCGGAAAAGGCACCTTGCACCACTCTTGTATCTTTTTGGCTTTGGAAGTTGGTTTGGTGTCTTGTAGAAACGTCCAGTAAGCATTGTTGATGTGCATTTTGGCCCATGGAAGTACAACAGCTTCTAGAAAGTCCCGCTGGTATATTTTTTGATTTATTTTAACGCCCTCATCCACAAATACCAGAGGTGTTTTGCCGCTTGCGCAAATTCTGCCCCAGATTATGACCGACTTTGTATGTTGGCGATGTTCAACAAATGCCGAGGTGCTTGGATCGTCTACGGATCAGATCCTGTCGTTCTGGGAGAAATGAACTTGTTGGACGGTAAATAGCTTCTCATCAATGAATAGGGATCTCTATCGGCTCTGACTTGCGGCACGTCTCAAAAGTGGGTCAATACCTTATTGTGCTCGTTACTTTGTCACTATGTAACACTGAAATAAATCATTAAATTTTTCTGAAATCTTAATTATTTTCTATTTTGTACATAATTTTCCTTTCCGCTAATTTGTACGTCCATCGGACTACCCCTTCTTGGTGCATCGTTTTTTTTATTTCATGAAAAACTTCATAATTTTGTATGAAAATAACTGTGTAGATACTGAATATTTTGGAGATTAATATTTTCTGTGCTTCAAATATTTATTTTACTGCACTCTAAGAGTTTTTTTTTTTTTTTTTTTTTTTGCTCAAACAACTGATTTTTATTTTTAAGAATGTTTTTGAATCGTTAAGTGGATTAACGCACTCATAGATTTGGATAAATTAGAGTTGTTTGAAAACAGCACGGAATATTATTTTGTTTCAATAATTTTGAAGTGAATTTTTTATTGAAATTCGTGGTGTTTCAGCATTTTTATTATCCCTAAAATGCTTTAAAAAAATCTTTGTTTTGCAGTTTTTGCAAACAAAAAATGCGTTTGTTATTGCTTTAAAAACATTGTTATTTATGATATAAAAATGACAGTAAAATAAATGATTAGAAGTCTCTTCTAATGGTAAATCATAATCTATAAGGTCTGTAAATGTTTGAAAGAAAAGAAAACTCAGAAAGCGGAATTATAAGCGAATATTAAGTAAAGGATTTGCATTCTTCAACGGATAGATTATTTAAAACTTTATTCTAGTCAGTGGAAGACCCTATAGATGGCAGCATGAATCAATTTTTTATTAAAAATTTGGAAAATCTTTTATTTATGACGTCATGCTGCGAACTGTGAATTCTCAGGTATACTATGCAGATATATGACTTCAATTTCATTACGAAAACTATGGTCCAAAATGATTTCAATGCAAAACGAATATTTATGGATACATCAAGCTTAAAATTACTTCATATCAAAAAAATTTGGTGAAAGTAGTGAAGGCATGTAAATTTTATTCTTCGTTATAGATTTTATAACTTTTGATTGATTTGCGTAAGTTAAGACTTCACATTTTTTTTTCTTCATATATCTACAGAAAATAGTGTTTTAACATTATTTATGTCTTCAATGGTTTTCTTTAATACAATTAATATAATGCAGTATTCATCAATTAAGAGGACTTTCAAATAGTCCAAAGAAATTTTTGAATATTTGGATCACAGATGGAATTTTTTTTATCTTGGATTATCAAATGCGGATTTCGGAATAAATTTTATCTCTGTCGAATAGAATTCCATTCATTTTCATTTAAAACATGTTCCTTTAATTTCTAATATACATAATTTAAATTTAATATTTAATTAAATAACACAATTCCCCCCCCCCCAAAAAAAAATTCATAAATATATTAAGAAGTAATTTCATAAGTAAACATTATTAAAAAAAGTATAAAAATCACAACTGAACCATTAAGAGATAAGACATGACAATGCTATTTTAATGAAAATAATTATTCAATGCAGATAAATAATATAAAAGAATTAATTAAGATTATCATGGTAGCAAATATTAGAACAGCAGAAACATTTAAAAAGTTATATGAAGAAAGTATACTAATTGATTTTTTTTTAGAATACAGAAAAATAAATTAGAAAGGATACAATTAAATTATTTTTGCATGCCTAAATACATAATAAAGAAAGAGAAATATTAAACATCACATAGCATAACAGTAAAGCCAAATTTTCCTATAGAATATTAAACATCACATAGCATAACAGTAAAGCCAAATTTTCCTATAGAATATTAAACATCACATAGCATAACAGTAAAGCCAAATTTTCCTATAAAAATATTAAACTTATAAATAACGAAAGAAGATATAAATCAGCACATGAATAAGAACAAATTAAAGCTAGAAAAATCAATGATAAAATGAAAATAAACGTCTTCTTTACGTAGATTGTTGAAAACACAAAAAGTATGGCTTCAGTAAACCGAAAACAAACTTGTTTTACGTTATTGTCTACTATTCATTTATATGTTAAAAATATTTCAAGATAAAAACCAACGTTTTTATATGGTGGTAAAGTTTATTAAAAAAATTATTTAAATATTAGTTAAAACTTTGTAAAAAACTCATATCTCTCTCGTCTTTAAGATCACTCTCTCTGCGAAATTCAATATATCTCCCATAGATGGTGCCAGGTTACTACACAAATTACGTTTCTAAACAAAATTATTGAAATATTAGTTAAAACTTGTCGCAAATGTCTAAATATTGCATTGTTAGGTGAATAAGAACGATTCCCAAAGTTTCAGAGCTCTAGCTTAATGGGATGTTGGTTAAATTAACGATCAAAAACTTGATGACACACACACCAAGTGAAATTCAGAAAGACGTTTTAATAATTTCCATCAAAATTGCGAAATTGAATTTTTGACGGATGTGGATCATCATTTATTCCTGAGAAATGTTGAAAACTTTTAGGAATTAGGAGAAAAAACTCAAGATTTCAAGTGAAAGGATTACAAGGCTCGAAGGTAGTAAATACTAAGGGATGCAATGAAATAGATTTAATTTCATTGCATGACCTCTAAAGTCAAATTACGAGTGAAAACTTACATATTAAACCCCTCTGACTGTTCCTTTCAGAAGGGAAAACAAGAGAAGCACACTTTTCACACTTAAAAAATGCAAACTTAGCTTTCCCACAATTCTTTATTCCGAATAATATCAATATGATTCTCGACTCTGATTATTTTTTCTTCATTTCCCTTCCGGGACAAATTACTTATTCTCAAAGTAATTTAATTGTACATACACTCATGGACAAAAAAAATTAGCGCACCAAGAAGAAATCGCCAAAATGAAACGAAATTTTACATACGTAATGACCACTTTGATATAAGTAAACGATTAGAAAATCAAAGAAAAAGGATCATTTATTTCAGGGGGAAAGGCAAAAGAACGGATGATTTAATACCCTGTAGCGCGAATACACGATGCGATACGATCGGGCATTGAGGCACACAAGTTCTGTATGATGTCTTGAGACATTTCGTTCCATATTTGCTGTTACCTTGCCTCTAGTTCGTTCAAACTCGTGGGATGCCCAACTCGCCTTCCCAAATGATCCCAGATATGCTCGATTGGAGACAAATCTGGGGATCGGGCAGGCCAAGGAAGGGTAGTAACAGTGTGGAGACAGTCTTGTGACACCTTTGCCGTGTGAGGCCGAGCATTGTCTTGTTGAAAAATGGCTTCTGGGAGTCGTTGCATGAGTGGCAACACATGTGGTTGCAGGATGCCAAGGACATACCACTGGGCTGCCCATGGTGCCACGGATTAATACTAGGGGTGACCGTGTAATGTAGGCAATGGCACCCCATACCATCACGCCAGCTGTGGGAGCGGTGTGTCGCTGTAAAGCAAAGGCAACATTGAAGCGTTCACCACGGGGTTTCCACACACGAACACGATTGTCATCACTGTTGGAATTGAACCTGGATTCGTCGCTAAAGACGACCTGGTTCCATTCCTCTGCAGTCCAATTTCCTCGTGCGTGACACCACTCCAAACGAAGGCGTCGATGGGTGGGCGTCAAGGGCAGCACACATAATGGGAGCCGCGATCCCAAATATCCTTCAGCCAGGCGCCTTTGTATGTTTTGAGAAGAAACAGGGGCTCCTAGTGAAGGTGCTACCTCTGTATGGCGGCCGATGAAGCAGTTGGCTTTACGCATGCATTTCTTACGATGTGGCGGTCTTCTCGAAGACTGGTCTGTCGAAGGCGTCCTGAGCCTGGTCTTCGTGTAAATGACATCTCTCGGATCCACTGGTCCCAACACCTCCTCACAACACAATCAGAGCTAATTGACGAGCTACTCGCCTAGCTGACCACCCAGCTTCCATCATGCCAATGATTCTCCCCCTCTCAAACTGCGACAGCTGCTCATATTGTCTTCGAAAACGGCGTAATGGCATGTCTACCTCAGCTCTTCCTTTGTAAACGATTCAGCACAATCAAACAAGTTTTCGTTACCTGTTTTATACTCCACGGAGAATGACGTTAAACGTCCTCTACCAGCTATACGTAATGCGCAATTCTAATCATTTGCATATCTCCCCGACATGTACCTTCATGCCAAGTTTTGTTACGATCCCGCAATTATTTCTTGGTGCGCTAATTTTTTTTGTCCATGAGTGTACTTCAATTTTCGGTTTTCGTATTCTTGGAAAATTATTCGAATCCTTTAAATCAAATCCTATTTCTAGTTTGCATATTTATGAAGAAAATAACCGAATTAAAACGATTTTGGAAATTAGAAGAAATACCTAGTATAAAAAAAGTACATTGTTATAACTCGAAAAACGATTCGTTGAAACATATTTTCAAAATAGTGTTGTCAAATTTCCATTTTATGAAACTGATACAGAATTAGGAGATTCAAAATCCGCCGCAATATTTCGTTTGTTTGCAATGGAACGGAAATTTAAAAATAATCCAGAGTTCGGAAAACAACATAAAGAATTTATAAACGAATACAAACAATTAGATCATATGAGTCGGGTAATGACAATTCACTTACTACCGGAAAAGAACAATATTTTATACCACAGCATGAGGGAATTAACACGCCATCCAGCACAACAACCAAATTAAGGATAGTTTTTGATGCATCTTGTAAAACTGAGAATAGTATATCTTTGAATTCTATTTAAGGGATTCGTATCAAATCACTAGTGGATATTTTTGAAATTCTACTCGATTTTAGATTACCTGAAATTGTATTTACAGCGGACATCGAATGGACATACCGTCAAATTTTATTGACTTATGAAAATCAAAACTGCCAAGAAATTATTTATAGATATATCTCCATTGAAGATATACGCACAAAAAAGGCTGAAAACTATTATTTATTGCTTAGCGCCAGCCTCGGTTTTGGCTACTAGATGCAACAATCAGGTTTCACTCGATAGTACAGATGATTCTATTCATTTCTGAATGTTACAGGAGGTCATTTATAAGGATGATTTAATAAACAGGGTCGAATGTACCAAAAACGCAATTTCATTTTGCCTGGATATCGATCGTTTTTTGAGTGCTCACGAATTTCATTTAAGAAAATGGAGCTCTAACTCTACAGAATTTCTCATACATTTTCAAGAACATTGTTCTAGTAACGTGCATTTTGAAATAACTGTAGATTCAAATGAAAGCTCAAAAGTGTTAAGTTTATAATGGAATTCATCTACTGACACATTTGCTTTCAAAGATGCTCTTGCACTTAACCACTTCTTACAAAGAGACGCATTTTATCTGAATTCTTTCATATATTTTATCCTTTAGGTTACCTTTCGCTTTGCACTATTTCAATGAAGCTCTTCTACAATAAGCTTTGGATTACTAAAGAAGATTAGGATTTTTCTGTTCCACAGTTAGCTGAGGAATGGTTCAAGTTTCAAAAGGCACTCAATAAAATCAACCTTTTCCCTGTGCCCGGATGGATATCCCTTACAGTAGACAGTATTGCAGAATTACACGATTTTGCTGACATTTCGTCACTTGGCTATGCTGCCTCAATTTATTTCCGCCAAAAGCACAACGACTAGATTAAAGTTCAACTACTATGGGAAATTAAAATAGCATCCATAAAATAAGCTTCTATACATAGTCAGGAGTTATACGATGCACATTTATTATCCAAACTATTTAAGTCTGCGTGATACATTCTCAAAAATTTTAATTTCAATGAATACGCATGAGCAAATTCCAATGTAGGTCTCTCTTGGCTATCCAGTTATTCGTGTAAAATGGAATTTTTTTTTGTAACACATAAAACATCTTAAATAGTGGAAGTATTCCTGCAAAAAATTGGAGGTGCGTGTTTTCTAAGGAAAACCACACCGATATCATACCACGTGGTATTAAACTTAATACTTATCAGAGAGTGATTTATTGTCAAAGATTTATCAAGAACTGTGTAAATATTATGGGATCTCAAAAGTCTCCGATCAATTCACCCCCTAATCACTTAAATCCAATTACCTCTTCAGAAACCAAAAACGCTGATGAAATAATCATACAATGGGCTCAACTCAATCATTTTCACGAAGACATACAATGTATTAAGATACAGGGATATCTGAAGGTTATTAGAAGCTATTTGATTTGAATGTATATTATAAAAAAAGAAAGCACATCCAATTCTTTTTTTCACACGAGTTTGAAATAACATGGTTCACCAATATACTTTTTTACATAAATTTTTTGTTCTAGCACGAATCCCCCCCCCCCTATATTTTTTCGAAATATTCAAATACTGTTTTTTCCATTTAATACCACCTCGTTGATTCAGCCAATCTATCAGGGAATTATATCAGCATTTAAAATATACTACACAAAGCAAACATTTAAATATATTCTGGACTCAGTGGAAGAAAGAAATTTGACTGCTGTGGAAGCATGGAGAAAGTTTACGATTATGGATTTTATTACATATGCTTCTTTTGCCATCAAACAGTTGCTCCAACCGATCTTAAATGCTTGTTGGAAAATTTTCTTACCAGCATGCGTCAAAAGAGGAAGTTTCGTAATGCAAAAGTCAGCTGTGTGTTCTGAAATTATAACTCTATCAAATGCAATTCGCGGTGAAGATTTTAACAACATGCAAATGGCTGACTTCGAAGAATTGGCGGTAGAAAGCCCTTTAGATGAGGACGATTTGATCGAATTTATGACAGTTTATGATAATAAATCAAGTCGATAATGACGAAGTTGAAGATGAAGTTCAGCTATTATCAGCTGATTTAATTCGCGAGGGCTTGAAATTTGCTACAAGTATGGAACATTTTCTTACTCATGATCATGACATAGACCATGCATTAAAATTTCAACTTAATCTTAAGTTTTGTATAGCTGGATATCAAGAATTATATAAGCAATTTGGGAAAGCAAATAAACAGCCACTAATAACAGACTTTGTAACATCATAAAAACCAACAGTGGCGTTAATAACGAACGAAATTCTTCATTTGAATCAAAGCCGACAGTTGTGCTAGACATATCTGACACATCTACTGATGACAGCATTTTTGATTCAGTTCGTAATAAAAGTGCACTCTTGTTATCAAGTAGCGATAGCTAGTTGTTATTTAGTAATTTTATTTCTAACTTCAAATTAAATATTTATATATTGTATGTACCCATAGACTTAATTTTCAATGTACACTTATTAAATTTTTCTTGTAATAAACAAGAATTGTTTTTGTTTTATAAATATGTAATATGGATTTCATTATTACTTTTTTTGCACAATTGTTTTGGGAAAATATTCAGAGTTTTTCATCTTACACGATTTTTTAAAGTTGTGGAACATATCTCCAAATTTACCATACGTTGCATGTATTTTTACACGAATTTTTTTGAATGGTTTTCTAAAGAAGGTATCAACCGCGTAAAAAAAGAGATGGGCCTAGTTTGAATTGTAATCATGTCGAAAGATAATTGAACAGTTTCATTAAAGGGAAAAAAAAAAAAAAAAACCCGCAGCGTCCTAACAACTGCAGTAACTAATACCATAACAAATTCGAATGTGATCTTTCGAAAACAGAAAAATTGCAAGTTAACAAATTATTTTCAAAACTCTAACATCGTAATTTTAGATTAGACGAAGATTTGTGTAAGCAAATCTGCGTCTAATTTAGTAACGTAGATTTGTGTAGGCAAAGAATTAGAGCCATTATTTAATGAAACTGAATTTGAGAATGAATTCATGAAAACGGTAGAATATTATGGTAAAGGAACTATTTGGAAATTTAGAGCTAGTAGGTATATTCGGGAGTTGTGCCCAAACGTGTCGGGTGTTAACATTCCTCGTTTCAATAAAAACATCAAAAAAGGGTCAAAATGGCTAACTAAACATAAATACCAAATACTTCTAGAACTTTTGGAAAATTTACTGAAGAGAAACCACGTTCCAATGAAGAAGAACCATCTATTCGGTACGAAAGAACCATTGGGAGTGAGTTCATTTGACAATTGGAAGTAAAAAGAATTAATTAACAAATGAGTTAGAGAGAATGTTTCAAATGCATCAGGTTCAAAATATTCACCGTTACACCACAGCTAATGTGCAATAAGCATAAGCTCAAAGTCACACTGGAGCACCCTTTTTCCAGTTGTGTATCGATAAGGCTAGTAAAGTTCCAGTTAAGCTCAATAAATGTCGAAGGACTAATTATACTAAAGGAAACATAGCTTTACTTGCCTGTCTTTCAACTAAGCTTTCTGTATTGAAGTAGTCGACGATTTGACAACTGACTTTGTGATATTGGGCTATTCGCGGTTTCTCTTCACTTACCTTGGGGACTTTTAATTGAGATTGATTGCTTTGGCTAAATAATCTTTGCCCAACCAAAAATGAAACGTGATACGTAAAGTTATTATGTAGAGCAGTTAGAAATGAAGTGAAGTGGTTGAGTTAGGAAATATATAAACTACGACTGAAAGTAGAAAGGGTGACTGAAAGAGAGGCTGAAGGAGTAGAGAGGTTGAAAGAGAGAGACTGTAGGAGAAGTGAAGCTGAAGTGATAGATAAGAGGAAGGAGGAAATAGAGATTGAAATAGAGGGTTCGAGTAAAGATTGTTGCTAGAAGTATATTTCCTACTGTTTTCAACAGTTGATCCAGAGGCTAAGTTGCAGTCGAGGAAGGATTAGTGGTAAGAGTCTGTTAGATTTCTATTGGTGGGTTGAATTAAGGTATTAGAAAGTTTACCCTGGAGAGCATAGCGAGTTGTTGTCATAGTAAATATAAGTTAATAAATTAAGTATAGATTGTTCTAGTGTCTCTTTGATTATTTGTGTCGTTGTGTTTAATAATTGAATCTAGTGATGGCACAAGATGACGCCCGGGTCGGGCGGGTGTCACAACTTCTTCATAGCTTCTCTTCGACGCTTTAGTGCTCGTCGCATTTACAGCGACAATGCCACAAATTTCATCGATGCTCAAGGAAAACTCGACAAAATACAAAAACTATAGCTCTCTCTCTCTCTTTATATACTAATGAAATTATTCCACATTATCTAATACAGTTTTCTATGGAATGGCATTTTATTCCTTCGTCATCTCTACATTTTAGCGAAATTTGAAAAGCTGGAATTCTTTCTGTTAAATTTCAACTCATACACGCAAGAGGATCATGAGAGCAACTGTTATCTGAGTAAACTGTCAACTTTGCTCACACAAATCGAAGCCTTGTTAAATTCCTGGCCTCTCATATACGTAAATGATTTTGCTATATATAACATAACTGCACTCACACTTCCACAATTTTCTTACAGGTGACGATCTTTTGTCAGTTCCAGTAGAGGTTCCTTCAACATCCAGCTACATAAAACATTGGGAAGTACTTCAAAACATGAAACGTAGCTTTTGGAAGAAGTGATGTTCCGATTTCTTCCCTCTTTTACAATCCCGCAAGAAATGGCAGAAGGTACAACAGAATTTGAAGAAAAATGACACCTTTCTGATCAAGCATGTGGATCATCCTTGCTATATTCTACAGATTTTCAAATTCAAAATTTAGGAGAGCATCAAGATTTTATAATAGTTTATAGATCCTTTGGACGTACACAAATAAAACAGTCAAAACACTCATAAAATAGCCATGTTTGGGGGAAAATAGTCATAACTGAGTGAAAGTCATAATGAAGACACACACAGTCAAATAAATGAAGCAATGGGATATTTTACCTTACGCATAATCTTTTTATAAATTCTGCACAAATATTATATTTTTCAGTCCTTGCTTTGAAATTTCATATGTGTCATTGCCTCTAATTTTAGTAATTTTTTATTATCTTTAATATTTCGATTTAAGCTTGACATGCTCCGAATTGAGTAAGTTTTATAGCAACTAAGTCACCTAATTTATAGCAATGAGGCGTTTGCTTTCATAACTTGTATACGTCATCTTATTTTGCTCTTGAACTTTGAATATTTGTTTTTAGCATCTTATTGTAGATCGTTACCCTGTTTTTCAAAATTAGCTTGCAATTCGGCTTCGATCATTTCTTTTAATTTATCTGTGTGCTTGGTATTCATTTTGGTACCGAATAACAATTCAAAATTAGTAGTGTCAATACATCTTCGGTAGGTTGAATTAATAGTTTTTTGCAGTTCATTACCATGTTTATATCATTTCGAAGGATTTTAAAGCGACAACTTTGAAAGAATTGAAATAATAACTTGATTTATAACCGTTCAACTTGTCCATGAGCACGCAGAAGACCTGTTGTAATTAGTTGATGATGTATATTTTCTTTGGAACAATATTCTTCAAATTCTTTTGACGTAAAGGCAGTGCCACGATCGAGAATTATTCTTACTGGACTTCCAAATGTAGATTTTTGCGTTTCCAGTTTAGATGTAACTTCAGCTGATGATGTCGTCTTCGTGGAATATAACCAAATGAATTTTGCAACGCCGTCAATAATCGCCAAAATATGATAATAATTTTTGCAGTACTTTCTAAGGGTGCTAGGTGACCTATGTGATACGTATGTAAATGTAAATAATCCTTATGAATTGGATAAAGAAATCCTACCAGCTTTCCCTTTTTTTCGGTTTACTAGGATACAATGTACGCAATTAGCTATTATTCTTTCCATATTATGTTTCAATTTAGAAATAAAGTAATGATCTTCTAAATGTTTTTCCGTTTATTTAACTTCCATATGTCCCTTTTTATGAGCATTTTTAATTATTTCAGTTTGTATTCTTTCAGGTACAAGGATTATTTCTTTACCACCAACAAATTTATAAAGAATTCCGTTAAGTTCAAAACTGTCTTCATAATTGGAAATGTTCAAAAGGTCTTTAATTGTTTTTATATCGCTATCCTCGTTCTGAGCTAATTTAAGTTCAGGTAAAACATTTTCCATAGAAATACAATACGTATTAATAAGGTATCTACTTAGAGCATCTACATGAGACATTTTTTAACTAGATCGGTGTTCTATTACATAATTAAATTCTTCCATTTTCGCACTAGAGTTATTCAGTAAAATAGAGTACTCAATTTCTTAACTGTCAAAAAGGTGAAATATTTTTGGAAAATTAACTAATTAACATACGTTCATAATACAGCATCTTTCGGCGTAGACACCTTCTCTCACAATGCACCCTGAATGCGCTTTTTTATACCTTCAAAAGATTTAACATTGTCATTTGATGGCACTCTGGATTCATTGGCGGTCGAAAACCTATTTCCACACAAAATCGATTTAAGGAAGGTCATAAGATGAAAATATGAAAGTGCCAGATCAGGGTCGCGAGTAAGGTTATTGAAACAATCGTATTAAGTAAAGATATCTAAGTAAAAGTAAAATATTAGACTGAACTATTTATAATCACGTATAAAGTACGAACGTAAGAAAAACAAGCAACCTTCTTCGGACAAATTCTTTTTATTCCATTCACTAAACATGACAGACATCTACATTTTTATACACAGTTGCCACTCAAGATTAACATAAAGATTTAGGAAGTACATTGAGCGAATCCGAAAGATTATACATCATGATTATACATGAAAATAATTTTCAACATTGATCTATACGAATTAAAGTCAAGAAGTTACTGAAGATATGATTACAATGTAATATTATGGACAGTCTGCAACACACAAATAATTACTCATAAGAAAATTATTTTCGAATTTGACCAATAATAATTGTTAAAGTATATTAGAATCTCTCTGAAGATATTTTAGTATAACCTTTCAAATACGCAATGCTTTTAAAATATTTAAGTATTTTGAATGAATTATCTATTCAAATTTGAAAATTCTCAATGTATAAACCAACAAATATTTTCAACAAATGTTCAAAATAAATATATAATAAACTTCTGAAATAATCTTATTGAATAAAACTATTAGCAGAAGTAAAGAAACATTTTTTAAAAAAAATATTAGCAAATCATAGTTAAATTAGGATGCTTTCAATAATGTAAAAAAAAATTTGCGTGTAAACCAAATAAATTTGAAGCCATTATTTTAGCTTGTTGATACAAGAATGATTCAATGCCATTCTGCTACAGCAATACAAATTTAGATTTAAACAATTATTTTGAAATAAGACATAAAAAAGTTGCGTAATACTTTCTCATTAAACTAAAAAATAATATGTATAGCATAATATAAGTTGCATTAGTTGCCTTTGCAGTTACAAAATTATTAAAAGCACCACTAACACATATGACAACCTGTGGCGGTCGAGAAGTTTGATAAATATTCTAATCGATTAACTCTTCAACAAAGCAGAAATAATCTAAATATTGTGTTTGAACTTGACGTTCCGAATGGCCAGTAGTCTTCAAAAGGGGAATTATTTAACAAGAACAACGTAACGCTTTTGGTAGATACTTCGACGCTTTATTTACGCACGAAAAATGCTACTAAAAGACATTTTCCTTTTTAAATGATTGCTTTAATACAGTTAGGACATATTAACGGAAACTATATGGAATTTAATTTCATATGTATAATGTATGACAGATATATTAAAAGATATTCAAAACCATGTTTAAATATTTTATTTCTTTTTAAATCAACATTATGTACATAGCATGTTAGACATCGGCTAGATTAATTGCAGTCAAAATGTTTCCATAATATATGTTGAAATAAGAAAGAAACCTATTTTTCAAAATATTTCATAAAAATTCCTGTAAAGTAAAAAATATATGCTTGAAATCATTATTTGGAACAGTTCTTCATTAGAAATTAGTTTTATAATACCGATTATATATGTCAATTAATAAAAGTTCAGAATTAGATAATAAAGTTATACTGAGTACATACTGAAAAATTTGAGTTATATTCCTTTTATTACCCTCTAGTTCTTTAGATATTTTAATTAGTCACAAAGGTTATAATGTGATAGATAATTAATTTACTATTTTGTTCAGATAACAAGCATTAAGTTTTATTTTAAATAATTCTCTTCAGTATTTCATTTAAAAAACAAATACACCATAAAATGAAATTCCACACAATGTGTGAGCTTCCCTATTCGCAAGTTTAATTAAATGTTAAAAATAAATAGTAACATATTAAAAATTCTATAAACATTTATCAAATGATTTTATTGAATGAAATTTTAAGGAATAGCAGTAAAAATACATTTTTTTCAAATATTAGAACATCACAGTTAAATTAGGACTTTTCCATAATTATAACGAAATGCCTATGTGTGAATCAAACAAATTTCAACATTTCTTTTTAACTAAGACAAAAAAAGATGTGTGATAATTTCTCATTCAATTAAAAAGTAGCATATATAGCAAAATGTAAGTTACTTAAGCTTATGAAGCTTAACACATTTCTAAAAAGCAGTGTCAAACAAACGATTACAAGACTTGTTTACATCGGCGGGTATGACGTGAAAAGTTTTTCACGTGGTCATGATGTCACATGAATTTAGTGCATACGAATCTACAACGAAACCTTTTTGACCCGGGCAGTCGAGTGCCTTCCCCTACAATGAAGAGAAAAGATTGTATTTGGAGCGCAGCCACCTCCAAACCAAGTGAAAGAAATTTACTCCTTTTGGACAGCCGAAGACAAACAAGAGCGTAGTTTATGACTCCAGGTGTGGAAAGGGTGCATCCAGCAAAGGAGGATGCAGTGATTTCGCGGTTAATTTCCCCCCAGTGGACAAATTACAGACCTCCATGGTTTGGATTCCTGGAGATGCCGAACTCCCACCTGCAGCGAAAGGGAGAGTGAATCGTCACCGTGAATAACGTCAAAGGACCTTTAACCTTGGTCCCCCCCCTGGACGAAGGGAGAGAGTGTACATGGTCTGTTAAGCTAATAGGATAAACAGAGAAGGACCCCCCTTCTCGTTCCCCGGGACGGAGGATTGAAAAGAACCTCAAATTGGGCGAGAGAAATCCTTTTTTTTAATATTAGTTATTTGAAAAGGACTGAAAGAATAAGAGATACTCTAAAACTATATTTTTAGTGTGATTTATTATGAAAGTCGTTTTTTTTTTAAGTCTTGCATTTTTGTAGCAAATTTTACTAGGAATTGAATTATTGATTTAGGGTATTTGAATATTTTAGGAACTGAGTATTTAGAGAATGTTCATTTTTGAGTATTTGGGGAAAATTTTTGAATAATTAGTAGGAGAAACATTAAGCCCGTATTCGGAATTATTATGAAGTAAATAACCATAGAATAAATAAGGATTGAGGTGATAAATTTCGATTAGTTATTGTCATGAAACTTGAGTTTTGGAAATTTTATTTAGGGAGAAACTTTATTGAGTTTCTCGTAAACATGTGAATTGTCTTAATCAGCATCTTATAACTGATTAATTATTGTGGCATATTAAGGAATCTCATGTTATTTTCTGTGTAAACTTTTTCTGACATCAACGTTAATAAGAGTTAAGCATTTTCCATACAAACGAGAATTAATATTTTAAGGGGAAAAAATAAAGAAAGGAGAAAGGAATACTCAGGGATAAAATTAATGTTGGAATATACAATTTTGATTGTTTGAAGTAATATGAGTAATGATATAAGAGGATTTGTGCGTGAATATTGAATTTTAATATTAATATGTGTATGCGATAACTAATGAATAAGATGATATGAATTTCGATGTTTGATATTTTAAGCTTTGGAGGAATGAAATATTGATTTTCTATGTGTATAATAATTTAATAGTTTCTGTGTATGAAACATTAATGTTTTAAAGTGCCACTATTTTAATGCTGTGAAATGCTTTAAGTTAGATTATTTTTTATGAGGAATTTAATAATGTCATTTTATAATGTCATCGATCGAGCTAATATGTAGTGCTTATAATGCATTAAGTACCTTGGTTAGTGTAATGAATTGTGTATTTAATGTCATTTTATGTGAGTGTTTTGTTAGAATAATGGGCATCTCAAAGTGAATATGTTAAAGTAAATTTTAAAGAAAAGGGTACATGTAACATTTTAAAAGGTGTTAAGATATAGTATTGTGTACTAAAGTATTTTAATATTTTTAGTATTTTGATATATGAGGGAATTAATATTGTAAACTGTAGGATCACTAATGATTAATGAAGTTTTAAATTGGAATTATTTCTTTAAGTGGAGAAATATTTTGTTAAAACCTGTATAGTGTAATTATAGATAACGCCTAAGGAAATATGTGTATGAGTGATGACTATTTAAAAGGAAAAAGAGAATTAACATTAACGAAATCATCGAATATTTGTTTTGATTTACTTGTTTATGTGAAATAGAAGCATCACTCAATTCTATGAAATTATATATTGATTGTTATTCTCTTTTATGTCGCATGTATTGCGTAATGGTTCCTTCATCCTTAGTTAATGGTATATGTATGATTTTAGTTTTATTTTATTCTAGAATTAGTAATGATTTGGTATTTGATATGTGTGCTCTATGGTTACAGTCATCATATACATTGTAGTTGTCAGATATACGATTGCAGGTTATTTTATACCCTCAATCTTTATTTATTTATTTATTTATTTATTTATTTTGAGGGAGGGGATGTAATGTTGAGACATTTTGGCTAGATAAAAAATTGTGGCAACCCTCCATAGTGTAGGAGAAGGTGAAAGAGCGCCTTAGAGAGAGACGCGGTTGAGCTGTACTCGGAAGAATTCGGGGGAAACGAGCCCAGACATGTAAATAAAACACGTAATTTTGTTAAGAAGCTTACATTGTCTTTTTGCCTACCAGAACATGACTCGAAAGCATCAGTTCGTGTATAAGATGTTCGGCCATTAATGTTAAAGGAGGATGTAGTAATCTATGCTCGCAGAGAACACGGTAACCACACCAGACATTACACGACCATAAATTTTTCATAACATGATATTTTGTAAAATATATATGGCAATGATAATTGAAGATTGTGATAAATACGAATTGAAAGTAATGAGACTTATAAATTTGTATAACATGCATTCCTTTTTAAAATGTCCATCTGGAAATGAAAGTAAAGGTCTCCTTTCTTTCTAGAAGACATATGGAAGCAGTGTTATGGGGTCATCTTCT
The DNA here is from genome assembly GCA_019974015.1 of Nephila pilipes. Taxonomy (NCBI): domain Eukaryota; kingdom Metazoa; phylum Arthropoda; class Arachnida; order Araneae; family Nephilidae; genus Nephila; species Nephila pilipes. Next base: position 136,935 of record BMAW01012636.1, on the reverse strand, counting down.
AGAAGTCATAAGGATCTTAACATCTTACAATTTCCTCTTATATTATTGATTTTCTTTACTTGCCGTCTAAAGCTTTTAGTTTTAATTTTAAAAATAGAGAAAAAAAATCTTTGTGATTCTTTATAAAGAAAATAGTTAAAAAACAGTCGAAGAATATGAAAAGTCTACTATTTAATAACATAATTTGAATATTGCTTTAGAATGTTTTATATTTTAGTTCTTAAGTTTCTCTCTTTACATTTTTGAATATTGCTTTAGAATGTTTTATATTTTAGTTCTTAAGTTTCTCTCTTTATGTTTTTTTAATATTTAATTAAAATTTAAATATAATAAATTACATATTTTTATAATGTATCATATTTAATATTTTTTTGCCATTTTAAAATAATTTAAAGTAAATTACTTGAATGACCGTAAATGCGTATTGTAAAGGCGAATTCAATTTGAGGCTAAATTTTTATTATAGATAATAATAATTTTAAAGAAGCAAACTCAACAATCGTATTATTGTTCAAAATGTTTTCTTTAGAAATCTTTGAGAAAAAATTTCATTCCATATTATTTATATATTCACTTATATTTTTTTGAAAATATACTGCGATTATGAAGCTTAAAGTTTCGTGCTCTCGTCGATTTTATGTATGTTAATTCATGATGAATGATACATTATTTAAAGTATTTTTGGAGACATTTTACCCTTAACAAATATTAAGATTTGTAAAATGTAAAATGTCCCCCAACACTTGATACTATTTATACACCAACACTTAATGATTTTTTTTTAAAAAAAAATTAGATTAGTTTTACAGATTATAAGTTTTTTTGCGTCGAATAAAAACGAAAAGAAATTATTTGTTCTTCAGCATGAAGATGTCAAAAGTTAGATGTTTTAATAGACTATATTGAGGACCTCGAGTTCCTGGAAGAAACAAACCCTATGATGGAAGTCAACTAAAAGTACCTTTACTTAAATAATTTCATAGTTTAATACATATTATAGTTGTGCTATTTTGAATGTATTTTAATTATTTAAATTATTTTTGCTGTCGTTTTTAATGTAGTGCTTTATTTATTTAATTTATATTAATATACAACAAATTTTATAATTACATTAATACTCGTATTTTTAACTTTCAATGAATTTTATCTTTTGGCACCTGCGACTTTGTCATCGTTGAATAATTTCACGATTTTTAGTTTTTGGAAGAGTTTTTAAAATAAAAATTCGGACTTCTTTTTTTGTTTTGTTTATTATATTTTTAAGGGAATTATAGATTTGAAAAATCGCTTCTTATCTTATATCTATCAAATAAAATCAACCTGTTTAATAAAATTCATTTATCTATGTCAAGCGGTATAAGACGCTTTCCTGCAGCGTCTCTGTTATGAAGGAAAAGAAACATTTACAGATATCTCATCAGTCCACCAAGAAGGTTTAAGCAAAGAACCTTTAAATTTGGCGACCATTTTGGCGACTTTGATGACAAATGGAAAGTTTCCAAATGTCTGGATTCGAGTCGATGTCTTCACAGGGAAGAAATTTACAGATTTTTCCTATGTGACGTCACACTTGGCCGGAAGAGGTACAAATACGCTGAGAACCTGAGAGAGAGTGAGTCTGTTCGAGTCTGCTTTGGAGATTATTCGGGAATTCGATTGGCATGCAGTCAGCATTTGACGAGCGTATCTATCGAGGAACTGGCGATTTCGTGGTCAAGTGAATTTATGGAGCGGTCGATGTCTGCCTTGGTAGTGCAGAGCATTATTAAGGACGTTTGACTGCAGTGAGAGCTAATAAGCTGGTGAGTTGAAGGTTGCTGATACAAACTGTTATTGTTAGTAAAAGGGCTGTTTTGTTCCTGAATCTGGGTCACTAATCAGTACAAGTCCTGTCGTTTCTGTTTATGTTGTTATTGTCCGGGCTCTGCTACCTGTTTGTCATCCTAAAGCTTTGCGAATAAAGTACAATTTGACATTATCCTCCGTGTTGGATTGATTTTCACTCCCATACACATGGAAAAATTTGTAATAATATGATGTCATAATTGAAACCCATGGGAGCTATCATGAAATAATTTACAGAGAAAGGTCGATTAGATCTATTCAAGGTACAAAGGTTAATGAAATTAGGTATGTACATAGGTTGGTATAATACAAAAACAAAAACACACCCCTCTAATAGTATGGTACATATGCATGACCGCTAGCAGCTTATCAGAGCAGGAATGTCTAAAAAAGAGATTACAAGATGAAAAAAAAAATTGATTCATTAAGAGTTTGTCCTCCTCTTTTTGTTTTACAGCTTTAACAAAGTGATTTTATGCCGAAAATGTGATAGTTTATGAATGCTGTTTCCAGATCTTGAATGATGAGAAGAGGAAACGCATGTAGCAATTAACTGTCCTTCCAAGAGCAACCTAAATATTTTCTATAGGTTCAAAGTCCGGTGATCTGGCTGGCTAATTCTTCCGGTGAGTACCCTTACATTCCACAAATTCATTTCCCTGATGAGTCCTGTGTGAAATATTGTCACCAATGAAAATAAAATCAAGGTCAACTGCACCCCTGAAAAGTGAACATAGGACTTCAAGATTTAATTCCTATACATTACACAGTCACAGAGCCTCTATCAAAGATATGGAGGTCTGAGTGCCTGCCCAACATGATGGCTGTCCAGATCATCAAAACCTCCACTGACATACTAGTCTATTTTTCGGATGTTGGAGAATATGTTGGGGGTTCATGGCTCCTTTCAGATGATACATGAACCCAAATTTATTCTTAAAAGTTGAGAAACAGGGGTTAGGCTAAATCTGGACTCTCATCAGTGAAAATATTCATTGACGGGTCCAAATTTCCACTGATTCCAACACTAATATGGATGTTACCTGCACCATACAAAGACAGCTTTTCAGTGTATACAAGTGAGTGGAACTCAAACACAACAGGTTTTTTTTCAAACAAAATTCTCTCTCGTGTAGCCATTTGGAAACAGTCACCTTTCAAACTTGGGGTCCTTTGGCGGCATGTTTAAGAGACAACTGAAAAACTGTTGCACTCCTATTACGCCTTACTGTTATGAACAAATACCGATTTTCGCTAGTCGTTGTAGCTTTTGGACAACCTTTTTCATGTATGTTCCTTATGGATTCAGTCTCATTTAACTGTCTGCGTAAATTGTATACAACGCTACACTATGTCTACATAACGTCTCTAGCAATGTGTACTTCTGACTGTCCTACCTTATGTTTTCCAAAGATTCGCCTTCTCAATACATTATCAAAACACTCAATGTTACTCAATTTAATTATTTGCTTTTGAATTTTGCCAAATGATCCCAAAAACACCTGCATCTTTATTTGGAAGTATTATTTTTTACATTTCGTTCAGTACTTATCAAGAAATTCAGTTTTAATATGCAACTTTTAAAAAAAATTGAGCTAATTTTTTGTAACAGGTAACTGACGCATACGAGTACTTTATTCATTTTATTCTCAATATTAAAGTAATTTTAAGTTCAAATTCCCATTATTAATATTTGCTTGTTTTCCATTATTTATTTGTAAATTAAAATTATTCATTCGTTTGTTCAGTACATCACTTTTTAATTTTATGTCGAATTTGAATTCAACCTTGTTCCTGGGATTTTTTTTTAAAAAAAGAATATTCGAGAAAATGAATTTGGCAATAATCCTCCAGTAATCTGTACGATAGTTCCGTTATATTTCTGTCGCATTTATATTTCTCGAAATTTTTTTTTTAAGATATTTAAAAACATGTCTTACACAACGGTTTAATTCACTTTAAAAATAAGTTTTGTCAACAATTTTTTTTATTTGTGTCCTATATATGACTCGCACAACGTCATTTTATGTGATTAATTCGTAAAGGAAATTGTAAATATTTTAAAATTTGAATTTCTCTTTATAAGCAATTCATAATTTTTTAAAATGAATTTCAAATATTTGATAACAAATGCTTTATTTCGAAGAGAAAATTGCTAAAATGGCTTCACAACCTAGTTTAATGTAATTATTTCTTTTTATGTATGTAAATAAAAATTACAGAATTCGTCTGAATTAGAAAATAAACTGAGAATGCTAAAAGTTAACACTAAAATGGCATTCTCGATATCATTTTAGCATGAATTTAGATTTTAAGCAGAGAAATAAAATTATGCAGGGAAATATAAAACACGCATATTTTTTTAAAAAAATAGTTTCAATTTATTCAACCTATGTACAGGAAGTATACAAAAACTGAAAAATAAATATAAAACATGGATGAACAAAATACAAGTGTCAATAAATAAACGAAATGCGTATACAATCAGAGATATGTTTATTCACACGAAATGAAAGCTTCACAAAAAGTCTTTCTTTGTCCATGAACCTCTCGAGTAATTTGACATCTTCTGGTCTTACGTTTCGGGCTGTAAAGAGATGGCAAGAATTAGATTTATGCTAAAAATTTCATTAATTTAATGATCAAAATTACATAACTTTAATACAAACATTTATTTAAACTTTACAGTTTACTTTCGGCTTTTTTTTATTTGGAACATTTCAATCATAACTGCACATATATAACAATGTTTGATGTATGCGAGGTAATGATTTCGAGGCGGGATCATTTATTCATAATATTTTTTCATCAAAATTTGAACACATTTTTCTCAAACTTTGATATAAAAAGATTCTAAATAAGATTAACTGAAGTATGAAAACCCTTCAAATGGCAAACTTTTGAAGTTCTTTTAATGTTCGCAATGTACGTTTTGTTTAACAATGAAAAATACTCAAATTAGAGAAAGTATGCAGCAAAACATATTGTTAGGGTCATAAATAATTTCAAAATTTTCTTCAGCTCGGGAAAATGCGTATAAACGTTTTGATATGCGGCATTTTGTTAGGTGGTCACGACTTGCAACCACTGTCGGCCCATGAAAAACGCGACTTCTGGAGACATGATGTCATGAATTGGCTGGCGGTAAGTTACTGGATGCACGGAAGGGTTGAAATTAATGCTACATTTTCTTTAAATTATTAAAAATATTGCCTTTATTTCTTGTAGTTAGAAGGCTTAAGAAATTAATTCACTAATATTTCAAAACATAAATTGTTAATTTTGTGAGCTTTAACAAAATTCTGTACATAATTTATAATTTTACATTCATTATTTTGTTTTTGCTGTAAAGAATGAAATAATATATTTTTATTATTATTACATCAGTGATATACTAACCTATGAGTTATTTATTTAAAGAAATATTGCAGTAATACGCTTATTTATACATATTTTTGCAATTACATGACTTAAAGCATTTCGACTCCTGTTCAATGTTCTAGACCCGCGATGATCGTCACACGTGATCCTCTCCCCCTTTCATAAGACAATGGGTAACAGCTAATTTTTTTTGAATGGTTATTACATATACATAGGATCATAACTTTGAATTTCTCATATTGTTTCATTAAAAATACCTTAATGAAATTGCACCCAACAAAAGATTAATTTAAGGAACAACTACTAAAATTACCAAACAAATCGCAATATTAATTAAATTATTTTAACTACTATTATTTATTTAAAACAAAATATTGTTGTCCACTTTAATAATTTATCGTTTGCTCTTATTTAATATTTGATTTAATAACTAATTTTTATTGCAAGATCGTCTGTTTTTATTTCTCTTTCTTTTTAACATTGGCAACCATTTTTTACTTTAGAATGTTTTGCTTATGAAAATAAAAATGAATTAGGAATTTCAAGAAAATGTTATCTTCTTTGGATAGTATTTGCTTTTGTGGATCCTGTGGCTCGGAAGCACGCCTACATTGTCTAATAAATATTGATTTTAAATAATTCTACTTTTTACGTTCGCTAATTTTCTTTTAGAATATGCTAAGAAAATTAAATTTTTGGGGGGGAAATTTAGAGAATTACAAGTTCTGAAATAAATCATTGTACATACCGCAGCCGGGTAAACGAATATCTCCGCTCTTGCAGATCCATGTGTGTTTTCAGCAACGCAGATGTAGTTTCCCATATCTTTCCATTTCAAATTCCGTATCACTAGGTCACCATTTAACAAGATCTGTAAGAAAATAATCCATTCCATGTTTAGCAACTTTTCTTACAAAATTTATAAAAATTGTATGAATGTCATTCAAAATATTATCATCTTTAAATTGGTAACTAAATCATAGAAAGTTAGCTTTTGTTTCTTTGATGTATATGACTGTTAAGCAACTCATTCAAAACTCCTCTTTCACAGCTTTGATCTTTGGATCAAATATGGACATAGTAGTATGGTAAAAGTATAGAGAATTTAAACGGAAATTTTAATGAGCCAATATTGTCAATCAGTATCAGCAAATTCAAAAATTTGACAGTTTTTGATGCAGGAGGTCTTCTCATGGAGCATTAAAGTATAGAAGATAAAAAAATCTGCATACATCTATAAATTCGCAAATTGTAATTAAAAATATTAAAATAATAGCTGATTTTGAGTTAGTACAATTTTTAGATACTGGCACACATCCATAATAAATTCTGCGAATGCAAGCCTTATAAAATCAAATAATTCGAATTAAAAAATTATAAGAATCAAAACCGAATTTTAGTATTGGTACACCTAGAGAAAGATTATAGTCACACTATTTGATCCAATTTCTTCGACCAACTGACATAAAAGAAGCAATGTTTCATAATACAAGGAATCCATAAACTTTCCTGTATTCATATGTTTGAAAATTTCGAATTAAACAGAAAACAATTAGCATTTTTTTAAAATTGTTGCATTAAATTTGAATAAATGAGTTTCATTGAAGTTAAATATCAAGAAATGAATAAAAACGAAACTTAAAAAAAAATTACCGACACATTGAACTGCTATAAAATAAAACAATTATAATACGTCATAACAAAATGACTCCATAGTCGCAAAACAAGCTTTTACTTATATTGCAGTGCCGTTAAGGACGAATTAATCAATATGATATGATCGTTATAGTTTTATAGTGAACTACTTAAAAGTAAACAAACTTACATCAAATTTGGGTCCTTTTTCGGGGTCTATTTCTTCTTCCTGAGGATCGAGCCATTTGATGGTGGGTTTTGGGTGTCCTTCCACCCGACAAAATACTTGAACATCTTGACCCTGATTTTCCAGAGCTGTTTTGGTCCATGATACGATTCGAGGAGCTTGACCTGGAAAAGTAATAACATATAGGATGAAATAAAGCTGCTCTTTCCTCTTAAATATCAACAAAGTATCAATGATTAAAAACTGTCTACATTAGTAATCTACAGACCAAATTGAAAAATGAAATCAATCCTAAATAATGGAAAGTGTTTCAGGCTCAGAGTTGTCTAAGGCTTACGAATGTGCAACCGCCCATAAGCAGTTCAAATCATCCTCATTATAACAACCATCAACAGTATCTATTGAAATGATGACTCGAAGTTCGAACCATAGATGGCAGCACATCCCATCCTGGAACTACTGGTTTAATATACCTCTAACGTAAAAATTGCATCAAAAAACTCTTTACTCAAACATTACGACTATTAATGCGTCTATGGCACATGGGTCAAATAGACTCGTCATCTCAACTACAGATTGTCAAAGACGTCAATGTAAACATCCGATGTAAACAGAGGATGTATAGCAATTGCAGTAATGCCTTGAGAAACAATCTTTTTAAATATCATTCAAAAAGTTTCTCAGCAGTAAAAAGACTTTCCTCCATAGGAGGGGTGTGTGCAGCGGCATTCTTTCTACGAGCCAAAGTGCCTAGTAACAAACTAAGCAAACTTTTCTTTTCTGGCCCAACTATATCAGGTGTATGGCTGCTCTCCTGAGGATAGGCAGTTCAAAATTCCCCAAAAAATCTAAGGTCAACCTCCGAAAACCTATAGAAGAATTGACGATTTATATGACTATATATCAGTGTATAGATTAAATTCTTTATTATCTGTAAGAAGGAGAGAATGAGCCTCGAATAATATGCATTAGACGTATTTGATCACGATTTACTCACAATTATTTAACTATCAATTATTTAAGAAAAGAAATTTAAAAAATACAAAACAAAAATTGCATTTTCAAATTAGTGGTGATATAATATTTACCAAAACGTTTTACTTAGAATAATGATTTTAGAATACTGATATTAGACACACAATTTTAGTTTAAAAAATTTATCAAAATAACTAAAAGAGTATTTCCCCCTTGAAGATCGGCATTTTTAAAATATGATCACTTAATTTAGCTCAAATTAAGCATAAGATAAGGGGAATAAATGAATCACGATTTCGAAAATATAAACTCATCATCACTTTACAATTACATCACATTTCACATTGCCTTAAAAATTTGTTAAATAACTCAAATAGAGCAAATAAACGAGAAAAATACCTTAGATTGTATAATACAAAAGAACTATAACTGTTTAAGAGTTTTCTAAAACTCAGTTTTCTCGACAATTCAAAATTCCCTGCGTGTCAAGATTTTTTAAAGAAAACGACGATTCTTAAATAAGAGTTTTGCTTGTTTTATTAATACTTTCGAAAGAATGCAAGGTTACAAAAAACTTGTATTTTCTTTCGGAAAATATTATAAAAAACTCACCAAATTGCTTCTTGCTTTGACAGCCCCTATCATCCGATGACGAAACCTTCACCTGTGTTGTTGTACTTTCCCTGAGATTGGCATTTTCTGCAATGCAGGTGTACTCCGCGTCATCTCCTATTGTCAGGCAGTCAAGATACAGCCTGGAACTTGTGGAACCCATGTTCAATCGTTTCCTTTCACCATCTTCATCGGTTTTCAAATCTAGCTCATCTTCTATCTCAATCTAAAATAAAAATGTATTTTTAAATCCCTTTTTAAAAAAAAAAAAAAAAAAAAAAAAAAATCGAAAATAGTAATTTATTTTTTTAATAAATTTACGAAATTCAGCGAAGTCATGAAATATATAATTAACCAGAAGTTAAAGGAAAGGATCAAAGAAATCCAAGCTCTTCAAGTGACAGAATAAGATTAATCTTACACTTTATACATCATTTTAGAGAAAACTTATTAGAATGGCAAGTAACAGTAATGTTGCTTGTATGAGTTTTCTCTAGAAATGACTGGGACATGTAATGTTCATATTCACTTTAAAGAGTCAGGAATTTTTAAAATTTAATTCACGATCTTTGCAACATCATTTTCATAAAAAAATATTTTTTGAAACATTTTAATGATTAAAATATTTATAACAACATTTTACATAGAACAAAACATTTAAATTTACTATTTAGGTTATTAAACCTAAAAAGATATTCAATCTCTATCTTATGATACAAAGCTAAATTTTCTTTTAATCTCTTCTAATTTAGGGAAATGTTAATTTCGTATTAATGACAAATGCTCAAATTTAATAAAACTCGTCTGAGTGTTTCGTATTTGGAATGCACAATGAGAAAAATATCTAACCTTCGATAATTGTACACCGTTCTTCAACCAATAGATGTGTGGCAGTGGACTGCCCCCAGCTTGACATTCAAGAATTTCGCTTCCACCCTCTTTTACATGAAGAACCTTTGGTGGCCTTGAGTGTAGACGCAGGTGGGCTTTAGGGAACAACCAGCTGCTCTCATCATCTGAAATAAACACAACAATTAAAATTTTTCAGCGTAAGACAAACATTCTACAAGTTCCAAGCCTTCCTTGTTCTGAACTGTTTATAGTAACACGGCTTAGTTAATGGTCTGGTTATATGCACATTTATTGTGAAAATAGTCGAGACAGCGTCTATATATAAATTAAGCAGTTACATTCCGAATTTTAACTAAATCAGGATTTTTATGCTGACGGAACGAAATGAAATCTCTATGAAGTTCTAAAAATGAACATTTTGTGAAAATTTTATCACTATTATGAATGTGGAAAAGAAATTAAGTGTAAAAATGTTTCTGAAATTGCCATTTAACTCAATTAAGCCTTACGTTAAAAACTATTTAAAATAATTTTTATTATCAACCAACTGCTAACACGCGTATTTTTAATAAGTGTAAACATTTTGTTACATGGTTATCAGGGTTTTCTTTTTACGTAGACTGAATTAAGAGTAGAATTTCTACGCAATTCTAAAAATGAGTATTATACGATAATTTTGGTCATATGAAGAATTTTACTGGCAAATATATATAGATATTTTAGTATTCTCCTTTCAACAGAATTAAGATCTACATTAAAAGCAATTTTAAATTAATTTTCATGGATTCAATAGCACACATTCTCACTTTATGCAAATATTTTATTACAAGCTTTGAAAACTTTTAATATTAATCCGGTTGCATGAACTATCAAAAGGTTAAACATTCAATTTTATTTAATAATCTAAATTGTTCTTTTTTTTACAGATCAATTCGCACTACATCGCTGGATTATTAAATGGGAGTTTTGAGTCTAAATCTAAAAAAGTTAAATAATTTTTAAATATTAATAATTTTCTGTTACTAATTAAACTAAAATAAATTTATAATTTATCAAAAGCAGTGAATAGTGAAATGAAATATCATAATATACAGAAGTACCTCCCATTAAGGGACATCCATTGGACCAGACATTATGTTCCTTAAATAGAGGTCTCCCTAAATAAAAGGTAATTCAAAGGGAACGAAACCAATAGAAATGTCCCTTGAATTCAGATGTCCCTTACAAAAGGTACTACTATATTATGTTAAGCAATTCAACTTCAGATGCTCTTACATTTTGTAGATTTATTGATACAATCTAAGAATAACGCACATGTTTTTAGTTGAAAAAATTAAATATGTTTAAAAAAAAAATCTCCTCTCCCCGTAATCTTATATTTCAATTAGAACTTTTAATGATAAGAATGCGTGTTAACTTACCTTCCTTAATATCTTCATGTCTTCGTGCGTTCCTCTGAAAAAAAAATGAGGGATACTTAATAAAAAAAAAATCAAAACACACATCGAAAAATAAAAAAAATACTCTTAAAATAATTTCAGATAATAATTGATTGGATGATAAATTGCAATTTAGTTTATCACTGAAAGCTATCTTAATTATTTTTCTTATAAATTACGCAGTACAATTTATAAGAGATTGGAACACTGCACCCCGAATAGTAAGATATATATATATATATTACGTTTCAATCAGAATTATTGAGTTATGATCAGATGAAAAAAACTCAGGATTAGAATTTAAATATTGTTTTTATGAATAACTCTTAGTTCAATTATGTGCTTCAGTGTCAATTTGTATGTAAATATTTTGTGATATTTTATCTATATACGAGTATTATCTCATATTATCTTTGTCGTGTCAATACAGTGTTATATATATATATATATATATATATATATACGTGCGATATTCTGTTTTATCTTTATTTGTTTTACCGGAATAACATTCTATTTTAATTTTTTTTATCTAAAGAATTAAAGTATTTCATCTCAATTTATTTTATCCATACAATATTTTTCTTTACCTTTATTCATCCATTTAAGCAATATTCCACTTTTTATTTTAATTTGTTCTACATGTACAATATTTTCTTTTATCTACATTAAAATATATCAATAATATTTTGTTTCATATCTCTGCTCATTCTATGAAATACAAAGTAATCCATTTTAACTTTATTTGTTTTATATACATAGTATCTTATTTTAAAGGTGCACAAATAACGAAAGATAACAAAATGCGCATATAGTAATAATTTAATTACAGTATCTAGAATGTCTTTTTTAATTATATAAATATTAACTACATATCTATATATCACACATTTTTAAACAACCATATTATTTGTTAATAGCTTTTTCATTAAAAACGTAGAAATTAATATTTATCTCAAATACATATCGAATTTAAGAAAACATTTAGAATAGGTTTATCAAGGTAATTTTAACTAAACTAGTACTAACTTTTGATCCATTGTGTTCGATGTGTCTGCTCAATGTTAAAGGAGCAGCAATTAGAACCATAAATATGATAGAACTCCAGAATGACATGGTGGTATAAAATGCAAAACAAGGCAAAGTAAAGATTGTATGTAAACAAGGTAAACCTAGAAAATAAAATGAAATAATGATGTTAATCAATATATACCTGGTAAATGCAAAAACACTGGATTAACAATTAAAAAGTGTACTCTATAGATTTAATGAAGATATATTTTAAGAAAACAATATAAAGTTTTTAAAACTACTTTAATCCTTTATTAAATTGCATTTATTACTAATTACAAAAATTACATTAATTAATTAAAAACGAAGCTCATTAAAATATGATAACATTTTAGGTAATTTTATTGCGATATTAAATTAATAATAATTTAATGAAAATGACTTCTTTCATATGATATTATTTTGCATAAAAAATAAAAGAACATTTTTTTTTGCTCAAAATTCAGAACATTTACAAAATGCATTGATACAAAATTATTTGCACACCGGATTCTTAACTTATAAATTCTTGTATAAATTCGCAAAGAAAGTTAACAAATGGATAAATAATAACAATTTCTTAATATGCCAATAATATTGCCAAGACTCATCTAAAAATATTGTCTAGGATTTTTAAAGTGCTATTCAAAAAAGACAAGTAAGAATTAAATTAGAATAACAATTAAAAAAAAAACATTCTGAATTACATCCAAATGCTAATTACAAATTTTTTTAAGAAAACCAATTTTAATATGCAATAATAATCTTTAAATTAATTTTTGCAATATTTAAGCTCTGCATGTCATATAAGTTTCAACAATATATATATAATGACTTCACAATAATTTTTCACGAAAAGTTTACAGCTTGCGACATTTTTTTTTCTTTTAATGTGTGGTTAAACATTGTAGACAATGAGATAATACATTTTTATATAAAAATATTTGTTTTATATTTAATTCTTCGGATATTAAGCTCTACATCAAATAAGACAAAGAACATTTTCCAAGCTACATATATATTTTTCAAACATATATGTTTAAAACTGCGAATCATCCTTTTTAAAAAAAAATTAAGGAAGAAATTGTATTTTATAATGAAATCAATCATCGAGGAATTTCATCTGTGATTGTATATTTTTGTCATTTTTTTTTCATCCATTGTAATCTGAAGGCGAAAATATAATCACGAATTCGTGGATGTTTGATTTTAAAATAAAAACTATCGAGGTCATCAGGTTAGTTCATAATCTGATGACTAACGTGAAATACCAACAGATGTAAAATCTTCACTGACATTCAAACTTTATATATCAATTATTACAAAAAGAAATTATAACTTTAACACATCGAATTGCAAAAAATGCAACGGGCAAGTTGAGACACAAATTAAATACACAAAAAATTATGAATGTATTTTTTTACCAATGTTTCTTCCTATAAATTTCCAAAACTAATATTTTATAGCGTGTTGCATGCTTTTAGTTTCAAACAAAATTTTTGTATAAACAATAATAAAAACGTAATAAAAATAATTTTTCAGTATATTTTGCACGACTCCGTTGCATACACATTTCAAGTTTGTTTCGCGGAATATATATTCCTTTAATTCTTTTGTGCATTTATGTATTAAATTTTTGAGTTTCGAGTACGAAAAAACGTTAATATAAACTATAAATCACTTTATTATTGTATTTATTTCCATTACATTTCACGAATTTTATCATATACTTTGAAGAATTGCTTGAACTGTTTTTAATTTGAAATCTTATAAACATTTTTCAGAAACTAATATTCAGAAAAACGCATTCTGAGTTTAACAAAATATCATGGGAAGCTAATTTATAAAATTTTAGATCATTTCTTGGGGAAAAAAAAGTCATGAGCATGTACAAAAATATTAATATCAAACTTCAATTTGAATGAATTTTAATTAAATATACCTACTGGACATTTTTGCAAAAACAATTTAAAAAAACCTACAAAATTTCAAAAATCTAATGTTATATTTAGTTAATTTGTGAACAAAATTACTTTATCACACAACTATAAAAATATGAAAATGAAAAAAAAAAAGAAAAAAAAAAGAAAGAAAGAAAACGTGTCGAACAAAAAAGCCCAAACTCATCGGGATTACGCCAAAATCGCAAAAATTCAAAGCGATTATCACTCTTAAGTATGCTAAGAAAAATTATGAAATCCGAAGTGAAAATAATGTTTCAAAATAACTCTAAAAGAATTCGTACCTTTCTCAAGAAACTTCAAATAAAATGAAGGGAAAAACAAAGCAAATGCTTGAAGAGGAACGATTCCAAACAAATTTACAACTTATCCACTCTTTCTGCAACAGCGCTTTCGGTGATCAGTGGCTATATATAATGCTCAATCCCTTCCCGCTCCTTTCTATAAACTACGACTTCCATTGAGGACGTGTATATACACACGTGCCAATATCCTACGGGCAACTACGGTTGAATTAAGAAAGGATGAAAGGACATTAAGAACCCTGGTGGAAACCCTCTTCAGCGAAAAGGTGGAACACGTCCCAGAATTCCAAAGCCCGTGTGTGAGTCACAGCCCTCGAAGTTACTACGAAGTGTATTCCTTTTTCTTTTTTGTCATTTTCTTCTTTAATTCTCTTTTTTTTTTCTCATTCCAATGATTTTTTACTCCTCAACGAAACTTTGTTTTAGTTGATATTCTTTTTCAAGGCTAAATTGAGTAAAAGTGGTAATGGGAAGGAAAAAAAATTATTCAAATTGCCCAGCTGGGGTTGTTACTTCATTGCAAAAGCATACAAGTTGGGGCATGACATTGCGTGCAGAATACGTAACTTCGAGTAAAATCTGTAGAATGGGATGGCAAAAGATGATTAATGAGATTTTTGTTGCCTCATAAAGAAACAGACTGCCATAAAAAAAAAAATTACAGTCAGTGGAAGTTTCGATTTGAACACCCGAACCTATAATTATTATTTATGATAAATTTATTCTAATTATTTGATTGAATCACATGGCTATCATCCATTCAAATCAATACACGAGGCATAATGAATCATCACGGTGGGAACTATCTTGTTTCGAAAATGTCTGTCTGGTTCTGAAATTCGAATTTTTTTTTAAAATTACCTCCATTAGTTTTTTAATACGTGAGTTTTGAAACTGTTTCAACCAAATGAAACAGACGATTATATTATGAATGTCTTTAAAATAGACAAAATGGAATACCTGACGAAAATAAGTACATTTTTAAGGGATAAAATGTGAAGCAGAGTCATAATTAATTTAATATTTTTAGTAAAAATGATGCGACAATATCAAGATGGTCCCTCACGCAATAAAAAGATTATAATGTCATTAACTCACGAAATGAAAGTTAATTACGGTCTCTGCAATTAAATTGAATTAATTCATTCAAGGCTTTTTTTTCTCTTTTCGCGAAGTTGAACAGCTAATTGTAATAAAGATTGAAAGTAAAGGTTTCATTTTCAGGAAAGAGAAAAAGAAACTCACACACCACCAGCTGTAGCTTTCTTCTGTAAAATTCAAGTAATTGCATACTATGAAATTACAGATTTTCCAGATCAAATATAGTTATTGTGGACTCGTTAATTATAACTTATACGAAATCCTTGAGAAAAAATACCTGTTTTGCGTTTTAAAAAAATGGTTTTTGTAAGAAAAAACCCTGAACACATTCTGAATACCTTTTAAAACACTTCCATCGATTTATACGTCATATTTATCTTCAAATAATTATAGAGATTGTGTTTGGAATATGCTTATTAATCAAATTACAAACGATAACCCCTAGTATTTTCATTTGTATGAATGAAATGAATGGTTGTTTTATTCTTCAGAATTTAGCACGTTTGCCGTTCTTATACGTCTCAAATTTACACAACTCAAGGGGAGATAAATTTTATAATTCTCTAAAAAAAAACTAAGAAATTTTTTGACTCTTTTTTATTATGATACATCTTGAATTAGAATAGTAAAAGCCCAAATATTAGAAAGTTTTATTTGGAAACATATAAACATATTAATTTATTATAAACTTTTCACTTCTTTTCTAAAAATAGCATATATTTAAGTATATTTGTCTTTTGTTTTCTTCAAATATATATCAATACATAACCATTAACTACAAGAAGAATTTTATATCCAAATAAATACATTTCATTCAATACCTATTTCAAAATTAAGCATTTATCGTAAGATTTTTTTTGTCGTTGTTTAATGTACTTTTAAAAAAAGCAAGTGGCTTTATCAACTGATTTTCCATACTAAAAAGTATGAGTATTAAATTAATAGATGAATTTCTGGGCATTTCGAATTACCAAAGACGTTAATGTATATAAAATCAAATAATTACTCTGATATCTGCACTACTGAAAAAAAAAAAAAACTAACATAACTTTTAATAAATATCTCCAATTTTCAAGAATTATTACCTACAAATTTAAAAGTTTTGGAAATAATTTGTTGAAAGTTTCTTAAAAAATAACAGAATAAAATTTTGGAAAGTACGGCGATTGAGAGATGGTGAACTTAAATGGTGTAAGAACCAGAGATGTGGATATGCAGCGCCAAACAAGGTGTATCAGTGATCCAAATGTTTGGGAAAAAAATGGGAAAAAAAGATAAAAATTATTTGAATAGAAGGAGGGTTGAAAATAGAGAAAGATCACTGGAGTATCCCAGGAGCGCGTCACCTGTGTCCACTAAAGACAGTAAACCAAAAGATAAAGAAAAAGAAGATTACTAGGGTGTCTCGTGGTTTTGATACCCGAATCTACCGAATGAAGTCAAGCCCCTGAGAGCATAAAATGTGAAGAGAAAAGAAAAAGAATATCGTAAGATGTTATTTTAATAAGAAGAGAAATGGTATCAGACCTTCGTTATGCTTTGAAGATTTCAATTTCAAGAAAAAAGATTCAACACCTGTCAAAAAAAAAAAGGAACTTTTTTTTTTTTTTTAAAAGTTAAAAAAAAAAAAAAAATAAAAAAAAATATACCATTTTTTTTGGTTCAATTTTTTCTTCACAAAACATTCTTATCTCAAATTTTTTAATTCATTTCTTAAAAGTTTGGTTAAATTCTAAAACTAATAAATTTATTAACCTACATCCTTTCATTTGAAATTGTATTTGAAGAATTTCATTTAATGTCTTTCTCCTGCAAATTGGAAGCTCCGTCAGATGCTTTGTTATTTGTTCCATTCCAGTTCAGTTCTCCTTAACTGATTCATTTTATGCTAAATAAAATCGTTAAGTTAAAGTCATTTACATCCCTCTTCCCAGAAATGATGTAACTGTTTATAAAGCGAACGAGATAAAAAGATGCATACTCTTTTACTAATTAGTTTCATGCTACCGCCATTCCGAGTCCTTATTCAGTCAGCCAGAATCCACTTTCAACAACAATTAAATTTTGCGAAAGAAAAACATCTCTGATGAATAGAATCTTTCCATTGCTAGAAAACAATGACTTAACTCAAAAAAATATCTTGTTGGTGAATGGAACAAAATATTTTTTATGCAATTGAAGTCAGCAATTCTTTTAGACCATATGCCACACTACTTAAGATCATTAACCTTTGTCTGGATTTCAGAACATTTAGTAGCACGTGCAGAGGACAAAGGCACTTGACTCATCTGGAGGAAAATGTTGGAATCCAGTTAATTGTGAGCTATCGGCGAAGAATTAATCAATGATCACCTGTTCCTGGAAGGTTCGGGAGGCATAGCTTCCAACGAATCGCGGAAGACCTTTTGCAATTGGTCTCATGAATAGCTTTCTTCACTTTGCAAGGACTTCAAATAAGTATTTTTCCTTGTTCAGCATGACATATTTGCTAAATAAGGAGACGATTTTTTTTAATCCCGATGAACCAGTTTAAATATTTTTATTTTTGGCAAATTGATGAAGCTCCTACCTGCCGACCATTTTGATTTCGTGAACATAATGTTAATCGTATGGAATTTCTACTACCATCCTCAAATCTTTCGATATTTTACCAATTTGAATGAGAAAAAAGTGCATCCGATAGAGCAAAAAAAAAAAAGGTTTCTGCGAAATTAAATCTTTCCTCCGATTCTTCAGAATATTTTTACTCCGATTTTTATCATTCATTTATAGGTTTTTCGGTCTTTGAAAAATATTCTAAAATATTTTCAAAAATCCGAAAAAATATAATTCCACAGAAACCTTCATTATATTTCACTCCTTTGGATGCACTTTTTTCATTTAAATTGATAAAATATTACAGATTTGAGGACGGTAGTAGAGAAATTCCATAGGATTAAAATTACATCTGTGAAATCAAAATGGCAAGTAGACGGAAGCTTTAATATGCATTCTTGGAAATCGCCGTATTAAATTACAATAATATCAAGATAAATGGCACTAAGAATATGCTTATATAATCCATTCACAAAAACCTGAGAGCTTTTATTCTTTTATTTGATTTTAAACTTTTCGAAACTTAAGACATAATATGATCTAATATATAAGAACCGGCAAGGGAAGCTCAAGAACAGATACACAAAACTTTATTTCGTCTTAATTTAATAATTATTTTTGTTAAGAGTTATTTATTCTATGAAATGATTCTTTTTATGCGAATTATATACTAATGCAATTCAATACTAATAATTTTATTTAATATTGAATTTAGTTTTGATGATGAAGAACAGCGGGATACAAACTCTAAGTTTTGTAGTCACGTGGGTGAGAGCTTTATTTAAATGAAATACTTTTCAGCTTTGAACCTTGAAATTTTGTTCTTCTAAATCAAATAACAAATTATATTGCTGTTTAAGATTCGTTAAATATGTCCTCTATGTGAGTATTCTATCTTGTTCAGATCTCACTAGAATATTTTCAGGTTATTCCAAACTCCTATTGGAGATTTCCACATTTGGAAAGTCGTTAAAATTTTGGATATTTTAATTTTCTGACTCGGAATTTACATTTGTAAAAGCTGATATGTAATAAAACCTGTTTCATAAACTCTTATTTCACAGAAGTATTTCACAGGAAAAGAATCGAAATACCTTGAATTGTTATGAACCGTTGCATTTTATATAAATCTCTTGCGAAATTTGGCTAAATTGTTAGTATTTTAAGACAATATAAAATAGACTAAAATTTTAGACATTTGACATTACAAGACTGTTCTAACATTTCGTAAACTATACTTTAAAATTGGACATGTTATTAATAAAACTCTGTTAAAGAATAAATATTTAAAGAAAAAAAATCTCAAATATTATAAAAGAAGAATTCAAAGAAATCAAATATCATGATCTTCAGTGGTTTTTTACATAACCAAATAAATTTTTACAGATAAATAGAAAAGTACTTGACTATCATTTAAGTAATACAAAATTATTTAACTTATCCGCTCTTTTTGTAACTTTTAAAAATATTTAAGTAAATAAAAAATCGTGCTCATTTAAAGTAAAAAAAAAAAAAAAAAAATGTAAGGGATTTGAAAAAAATTCTATAATTAACTATAAAGCCATATAGAAAATATTTCTATACATCAAAACACCAGAGAGAAATCAATGCAGCCATATGTGCAGAAATACTTTTTAAAAATTTTTCGCAGCTTTTTTTAAATTTTAAATAATTTGCTATCCTATATTACGCCTTGTTTTCACTACTTTTACATCTGAACACGAGTTTTTAACATTTTTAAATTTCATTTAAAAAAAAACCCCAAAACTGTATCAAAAATTAATAAATCAACAAACAACCATTTTTATTCCCACATAAAAAGACTTACCAGCTCATGCATACAAATGAACTTAAACCTTGTTCTGGGAGAAAGAACAACAAACAAACAAGGAAAAGACGATAAATCTTACCTGGCACGTGTTCTTCTGATGTGTTCTCTGTTTGAAATGTCCCCATTCCCCTTGTAAGCAGTCCGTTTTTCTATTCGGGACTCCCCCCTCCCGATGTCTTCCCCCCCTTTTGTGTGGGCTACTAAAACGGTAACTTCAGGACAGGAGCAGGTGTGGCTTTTTGGCGGTAAGGTTACGAGGCATGATGCAACAGGAAGGATGTGTGTCGTTTTACTCTAATGAGAAGCATTTTCTCATGGATTCGGAAACGTAGTTCTTTTTTTCTTTTTTTTAATTTAAGATTGTTGTCAGATTGCATGTCTGGTCATGACCATAATCTGACCACTTGTCTCTTGCGTTACGGGAAGAAATTATACAGTTCAGAGAACTTATTTTCTGCCAAGAATAATTAGGAGCGAAAGCAGTATTTTTTAGACAAGAAGATTACTGTCAAATATAGACACTGATTGTGAATTTTCTTCGTGACGTTCTTATTCATGTAAAAAACACACATGATAAAAAAGCTGTGAAATTTAAGTTTTTTTAGATGTAAGATTTGAGATTTAATGTACAAGATGTAAGATTTAATGCATAATAAATTAAAATAAAATGATGGTGTTGCAATATGGGGGGAGGACTATAATCTACAAAAATATATTTACATGTATGTGTAATTAAATTTTTATAAACTCTTTTCGAGATTGAAAGATAATTCTGAATATATTTTGATGACTACATTGATTTATAGTATTTGTTAATGAACATGATTAAATAATGTTATCATTATACTATGTTATACATATACTAAAGTGCCCTTATTATTTGCACCAACCGGGAAAGATTTTATTATTTATGGCTGTCTTCACACAATATTAAAAATTAGATATAAAATTGGTATATTTTAGAAGATTGAGAAATTCTCTGACATTTATAGTGCCTTTTGACAAACTATTCCATAGGTAGCAGCATTATTTACTGAACTCTTTATTTCTGTTTGATCCGATCAGATTTTTTTTTCTGCATGAAATTTGTTTCATGTTTTAATTCCTACATTTCCTAAATTGATATCTAACTTTTTATGTTAAAGTAAAAAACACTAAATATTTAAAAGAAAATGTTGTATGATAAATTTACATACTTGATGTAATCACATAAATTTGCTTAAATATTAAGGATTTTTTTTTTCACTGAACATTTATTCCTAATTTGAATCCTGCTCCGTAATGTTAGAAAAAACAGCTTTTAGCAAAACGAACAATTATTATCTTTTTCTCGATTAGTGTTATTTTATCGCAATAAAAAGGCAAAATTAATTCCTTTAATGAAGTGACAAATATAATATATATATGCATTTTTCATTGAATTTTTTGTTTGAATTTCAGTTTTTTTACTTATGATTTGAATAAATATACAGCAAAATTATTTTTTTAAAAAAAGGATATTACATTATATTTAAGTAAATAAACAGGTTTTTCGCGATCCTTTTTAAGACTAAATTTCAGAACAATTGTTTTTTTAATTAATTTTCAGAACATCCGATTTAAATTTCAGAACAATTGCTTTTGAAATAGCAAAAAATATATTCTAAATTGGACAACTTCAAGAGATTCTGTGAAGGAAATGGAATTTAATTTTTGGAAATTTAATGCTGAAAATGTGGAATTTCAGTTTCAAAATATCAAATAATGTTTAAAATATATTAGTTGAAAATTATTCTTCAACAAGAAAGTACAATTTAAAAAAATTCTATCGGAAGGGGCAAAAAAAGCATCTAGAGTTAGTTTTCGTAAAATGAATTTTTTGTAAATTTGTTACCTTGTCTCAAAAATATTTAAAAAATCAATATTATTTTTTTTTAAAATAATATTGATTTTTGAATATTTGAAGTAATAATATATCAAAAATTATTTCTAAGCAAATGCCATTAAAAGTATTGTTTCACACACATTAAAATTTTTACTACCTAATGCTCAAAGTAAATAACTAAATGACCTTTTCATTGTTTTTACTTGGTAATATTTTAATTAGAATGGAAAAGTAACGAAATCTTACCGAAATTCTCGTCAGAAACTGGTCGTGCGTCAGAATTTTCCGTTTTGAATGAAAGATCAATTGATAAAGGAGCTTATGAGGAAAACAGCTCTGCCCACTTACGTACAATCTTCCAATAAAATCGTAGTTATTGAGGTGTTATATCAGCTTTTAGAGCTGTTTATGGATGATGCAACTGGCTGTTGGCCCTTATGTACTTTTCGATGTGTTTTTCTTTTTGGTAGGTAATGATCAGCTGTCAGTTCATATCAATCGAATTTTTTTTATATTTTTTTGAAAAAGAAAAATGATCTGCGTTGGTTTTCCATCGAACCTTTTCGGAAATGAAACGCTTGGAGCGATTTTTTTTGTTCCGAGCGAATTTGAAATGTGCAGTTTCAGGTGCTTCCAGACATTTAATTTCACATTGTCTTCGTGATGTATGTAATGATCGATATTGTAATATCTGGTAATTATGCTAATGCTAAATATTCTTGCACTGATATATATGTCTGCATTTTCGGAATTACACTTTTAAATCTTAAATTGTGAAGTATAAATGACATTAATTGTCATTGTAGAATTTATTTTGTTTTCTCATACTCTTTGGTGAAATTTTGTTTTTTTTCCCATTAAATGTAAGATCTATAGAGTCAGTGTTCCATGACCTTGTGGAATTTTCTGGATTGTTCTTTACCTGTGGTTCGTTGCTCAAGCTTCATAATTTTTAAAGTCATTAGGTTAAAATTATTTATTTCAAATTTATAAAATAAAGGAGAAATATTTTATTAAATTCTCAACAAAATTAAGGAAAGGAAACATGAACTTTTGAAGTTTATTGGTTAAAGAAAAGATAACAATTTGATGAATATTTTAAAATTAATAAAGAATTTTTAGTATAATATGAAAAATTTATTTCTTTCAGTTAGTTTCGATTTATTGGAAAATAAATAACTACAATGATGTATCACAAAATGATATGGCGTAATTAAACTAGAACATAAATTTTATTAGAATGGAAGAAGAATTCATCTTAATGAAGAAAGTAATACAAGTATCATTATTAAATTGAACACATAAATGAAATCAACATAACTTATTTAAGAATAAATACTCATACAATCAAAACATGATGAATTAAAACCCTTAGAATTGCAGTAAGTATGAAGCCGAATCATGAAAAATCATTGTGACAGACTGGCCAAATATTGAATTTTCTTTTTGCGAATGATTACTTGAGAAGCTCAGCAACCATTTACTAATTCTCTGTAGAGTTTTAGGATACCCATGTTATGTGGAAATCCCAGTGTATTCCCAAGTAGGTGAGATTTTTCCTCAATCTAAAGCGCCGAGGGAAGGAATATTTTGACTTATTAAAATTATTGAATATTAGCAAAGAACTTGACAAAAATGTCTCCAAATATTGCATTGTGGTGTACAGACGATTCGCCAAATTTTAAGCTCTGAAACGATGGGAAGTTAATACATGTATCTGAAAATTTGATGACACACACACACAGTGAAGGAAAGAAACGATGTAAAAAAGACTAGGGTGAGTTTTCTCATCGACTTCATCAGGGTTCAAATCGCCTCCCATCACTCAAGTCAAACAGCCGTCCTCCCCTGCCATGAGGTAGAAAATATCTTTTAAACAAAAGTGGCGGAAAACCTCATGACAGCCAAAACTCTTTTTGAATCGAGTCTTGCCAAATCGCTGATCCCCAGATATATTTTTAGATGAGTTAAGATAGGTTCAAATTCATGGAAAAATAATGTAACTTCCTGATTGTTTGTAATGTGAATTTTTATATATAATGAAAACAACACCATGGTATTGGTGGAGCAGACCTCGTGATTTTGAACCTCAGGTCAAATTGCTATGGGACTACTCTGCGCTGAAACTCCTTCCAAGACCACACTCACGCCATAATGGGAGGACTTTGAACCTCTGATCGGCAATCAAGGAAGTCCTGTCCAATACACAGGAATTTTAATGTCATCAAGCTCCATGGAATTACGATAACTCGATCGTAATACGTCGCCGGCTGAAGTCAGCTACGGCCCATCTTGTAGCTGTCTGACTCTGTGACAGATGATGTTAATCATAGACTGCATTAATTAATCTATGGAAACAGTGATTGATATAAAACCGGGCTTTACAAGTTTAATAAAAGTTTTAAATAGTGAAATAAAGGTAATATAGAAATATTCATGAAAAAAATTTTTGCATGGTTTCCAATAGATGTTAATAATCGGAGTGTACTTTGATGGATAGGACGAATAACTTAGCTTTCGAAACTATTTATTATTACTGATCGAAAACGGAATCCAAAGGAGCTATTTGACTACCAAGATTGTCATTACATTTTATAGAGTTTTAAATTATCTAGTTAAAGTTCTCATATTTACACATCATTTTAGTAACCATGATCGTTGTAATAGCGGTTTTCTTTCACTAGCCTCAGGGACTATCTGGTGATTTCAGTGCATAAAATTACAATTTCTTAACCAGAAATGAAAAGTGATTAGGTAAACAGGATGAAGAAAGTGCAGTGAATAGCTGATTGAGTAGGTGATATAAAGTGAGTGTAGAATTAAAGAAAAATTAGGAGTATAGAATAAAATGGCTGAATAAATACGTAAATTAGAAGAAAGTATACAGTTAATCTTTGAAGTGAATCAAGCAAAGTACTGAGATAAGAATCATTGTTAGCGATACGTGTGTGTGTGTGTTTTATTATCAGAACGGGTGATTTGGTAGCCAAGTCTTTATCAATACGCGTAATCTAAGATTGACTGTTAATTTAAGAGGTTTAGAGAAGGAGACTTATCTATTCTTCCAGTAGTTAACCATCTTTGTCT
>BMAW01012636.1:99053-109452 GCA_019974015.1 Nephila pilipes | reverse complement strand
TACTGAACGAAATGTAAAAAATAATACTTCCAAATAAAGATGCAGGTATTTTTGGGATCATTTGGCAAAATTCAAAAGCAAATAATTAAATTGAGTAACATTGAGTGTTTTGATAATGTATTGAGATGGTGAATCTTTGGAAAACATAAGGTAGGACAGTCAGAAGACACATTGATAGAGACTTTAGTGTAAACTTTAGCGTTGTGTACAATTTATGCAGACAGTTAAATGAGACTGAATCCATAAGTAACATACATGAAAAAGGTTGTCCAAAAGTTACAACGACTAGCGAAAATCGGTATTTGTTCATAACAGCGAGGCGTAATAGGAGTGCAACAGTTTTTCAGTTGTCTCTTAAACATGCCGCCAAAGGACCCCAAGTTTGAAAGGTGACTGTTTCCAAATGGCTACACGAGAGAGAATTTTGTTTGAAAAAAGATCTGTTGTGTTTGAGTTCCACTCACTTGTATACACTGAAAAGCTGTCTTTGTATGCTGCAGGTAACATCCATATTAGTGCTGGAATCAGTGGAAATTTCGACTCGTCAATGAATATTTTCACTGATGAGAGTCCAGATTTAGCCTAACTACCGTTTCTCAACTTGTAAGAATAAATTTGGGTTCATGTATCATCTGAAAGGAGCCATGAACCCCCAACATATTCTCCAACATCCGAAAAATAGATTAGTATGTCAGTGGAGGTTTTGATGATCTGGACAGCCATCATGTTAAGCAGGCACTCAGACCTCCATATCTTTGATAGAGGCTCTGTGACTGTATGATGTATAGGAATGAAATCTTGAAGTCCTATGTTCACTTTTCAGGGGTGCAGTTGGCCTTGATTTTATTTTCATTGGTGACAATATTTCTCATAGGACTCATCTGGGAAATGAATTTGTGGAATGTAAGGGTACTCACCGGAAGAATTAACCAGCCAGATCTCCGGACTTTGAACCTATAAAAAATATTTAACACATCAATCAATAACTCCCGAGACTAACCCAGAGATGGCGCTCGTAGTAAACCAGTAACCAGGTCTTTCTAGAGTACTAACCTTTGCTTGAAACGTGTCAAAAATTTAAGTCGATCGGACCAGAAACAGCTGAGTTATCGAGGTTGGAGTAAAGTCGTTTTGTAGTTTGTTTAAAAAATGGAAAAAACCGAGTTTCGTGTTCTGATAAAACATTGTTTTTTAATGGGTAAAAACACCGTGCAAGCGAAACAATGGATTGAAAAATGTTACCCGGACTCTTGTCCATCAAAAGCAACGATTTGTCGGTGGTTTGCCGAGTTTAAACGTGGTCGTACCGACACAAATGACGCGGAACGCTCGGGTAGACCTGTGGAAGCCGTTACACCGGAAAATGTGAGTGAAGTGACAAAAATTATAATGAAAGATCGTAAAGTGAAGCTCCGTGAGATTGCTGAGATGACACAGATATCATATGGAAGTGTATTTACTGAAAAAGGTTTTTTGAAGTGAAGTGAAAAAGGTTTTTTCCAAGTGGGTGCCGCGATTGCTTTCGATGGAACAAAAACAGCAACGAGTCGATGATTCAGAAAGCTGTTTATCGCTATTTACTCGCAACAAAAAAGATTTCTTGCGAAAAAAAAAAAAAAAAAAAAAAAAGGAAAAAAAAAATTTGGAAAAGCGTTGGAACGATTGTATCACCCTAAAAGGTGATTAGCAAAAGGTGTTATGTTGATGAATAAAAAAAAATTTTGCAAAAAAAATGTTGTTTTCAATGTTAGTCTCGGGAGTTATTGATTGATGTGTTATATATATGGTGGTTGATTTAAATAATGAAGGAAAGATGCCTCAAATTTCGAAATTATTTTTTACAATTGAACTTATTCTTATGGGTACTAGTTATAGAGACCACAGGAAACATTGGAGTTAGTTAGCGATATTCTTATAAATCAAGATATTATGGACAGCGTTTTTTACACAAAAGACAATGATTAGGACTCAAACTTGAAGTCGTTACAGTAACCATTTTGGATCATGATTAAAAATTAATAAGAAAAACAAGACGAATCGCGACTTCAAAAGTTTTCATGTGGATTTAAAACAAAGTTGCCTTTATTATGACAATATACGAGGTGTGGGTATTAAATAACTGAACTGACGTTGCAACAGAAGAAATACGCAACTTCCAAATGCCAGCGACCGACAGCTGTTTAGAGTGATGTCTTTTCTTTCGAATGCAGTGCATCTCTCTTCTGTAAACAAATACGTATAGCCGTAGCCTTCGTTCGCATAAGAGTTATTTATTTGTTTGTTTATTTGTTTGTTTCGTCGGACAAAAGATAAATGAACAACGAACGTGGTTTAAGCGTTTTCAAGATGATCGAGAAGGCATTGAAGATCATTAAAACCCGTATCGCCTTTGCCCGGCAAATCGAAAACGGACGACAATATCGAAAACAATCAGTAACCTGGTTCGATCTGACCGTCGGTTAAGTATTCATGCCATTGTTGAGACTGTGGGAATTGACAAAGAATGCATTCGGGAATTTTACACAACGATTTTAACATGCAAAAAGTGTATGCTAAAATAATGCCTAAAATTCTAATGTTTGAAAAATAAGAAACTTGCAAAAATGTTTGTACTGACACTTTGAATGCCATCGAAAATGACCCAAACTTATTAGAAAGGATAATAACGGATGACGAATCGTGCTTTTTTGCTAATGATCCCGAAACGAAGTGCCAATACATGCACTGGAAGATCCCATCTCCACCGAGGCCAAAAATGAAAATACAAAGAGCAAATGAAAATACAAAGTATTGATGATTTTTTTTTCTAATCCATTAGATTATGTATTTTCACTGGGTTTCTGAAGAACAAACTATTAATAAACATTACTACCTTTACGTTCTTGCCGAACTTCATGAAAGAAAAAGGGGGAAACGACCCGATCGCGGAAGGATAAGTCATTCCGTATTGATTTTCAAGAGAGTTATAGGCAAGTACAGCATTCTAGTGTAGAATCATCCACCTTATTCGCCGGATCTTGTGCCATGCTACTTCTATCTGTTTCCTAAGGTGAAATCTGCATTAAAAAGAACAAGATTTGAGTTCGTTTAAGTTGTGAAAGAGAAAGCGGTACGCGTCCCGTAGAATCTGACAGATGAAGATTTCCTATATTGTTTCGAACAATGGAAAATTTGCATGGAGCGTTGAAGGGATAGAGGAGATGTGTATATTGAATGTGATAATAAGTAAATAGGTATGAACTCAAAATAAAACGTTTTGCAGCGTCAGTTTGATTATTTAATTGCCACATCTTGTATTTTAACGATTTATCCCTTCAAGTTTGTCTAACTACAGTGTTTGCAGCTATTTTCAAAACCAAAACCAAAATATAATATTTAAAAATTAAAAAATATTTTTTTACGCTATGGTCTATGGCTAAAACCTCAATATAGCAGTTATGAACATTTTGTACATTTTCAAAGCTGTAAAAAAAAACAATTCCATAAAATATAAAAAGATGATCAACTGACGAATATATACCTTAACGTGGAAAAAAAGCCTCTTTTCGTGGTTAACAACTTCATTTCCTTTCTATTCAACTACATACAACAACATTTGAATAAAAAGGAAAATGAAATATTATTCAATCATTCAACAAGCAACAGAAACAACAGTTATGGAAATATTAATTTTATAACATTTGCTATTATTATTTCAGGTTCTCATGCGCGATTCCTTTCAATTAATGCTTTGTGCTTTCATAATTGAATTCTGATGAAGTCAAAATTTGCATCACACTTGTATGGTACTTGTTATATTTGTAAATTTCATATACAATTTCAAATTTAATTAGGTAAGGATGTGATTAAGATTCACACAAAATTTTTTCAAAAGAAAACTATTATTTAGAAAAGACGTAACACTGTAATTTAACACTACCTTTCCTTATATATTAAACGGTGGCCAGATAGCGCTACTTGTTCTTTCGGAGGGAAATTCCTTTTTTTTTTTCCTTTCGGGGGTTTTGGAAGAAGATCGCGCGCGCACTAAGGAGGGAAGAACCTTTCTTTGTAAGATGATGTGATGTATTCTAAAATATGTGTTTTATATATGTTTTTGAACCTGTCTTGCGTTGTGGAACGTATCGAATATTAAATATTATTTGTTCCTGTATCTATCTCAGCTTTAATTTTTTGTCCTAAAATTATAACACTGGAGGGATACAAAGAGCATTTTTTTTTATCTCATTGAAATAATAACTGTAATATATTTATTTTTTGAAGAAAGTTTCTTTGAAAAGGCAAAATGTGGCAACAGAGAGGTGCATGAACTGATTGTGGTTGAAAATACGAGACTGCATCTGTCTTGTAGCAATGGCCTTTTATGAATCGAGGCCATTGATCGAACAACAACTGCCTAAATTACGAAGTTCCGTATTAATTTTAAAATTCAATTACCTTCTCGTCTTAATTCAGATAGTGAAAGTCAACAATGAACTCTAAATTTATGGAATTCTCCAAAAAATTTGACGGGATTATCATTTTATGTTTAAATATTCCGAACATATAAATATTATTATTCGCTTATTATGTACTGGTTTTTACTGATATAATGTAGTCAATATATATCTGGACTCATTTATCCGAAAGACTTATGTTATGTTTGTTTCTATATGTTGCATAACTATTTTTATGAAATTCCGTTAAACTGACGGATTTTTTTTTACAATAATTATTTCATTCGTTGCTGAACAACAAAGATGAAAAGGGAATGAAGAAGGAAAAACAAAAGCCAAACACATTTCGTCTGTTTAGTAGTCATTACATAAACAAGTAGCTTTAAAAATATTCTGTTCAAAAACAACAAATTTTATCGTTTAACGAACGATCATTTCAACTGTACAATTTGCAAAAAAGGATGTAAAGCTTAGAAATTTAGTGAGGTTGAACTTTTTTATTTCACTGTACAATTAGAGTAAAACGAGTGATTGTTACAAAAGTAAATTTTGCACAAACGTAGTTGAAGTTTATTTACTGAATAAAAAGAACTTTTTCAAAAAAAAATTGATAATCTGTCCATGAAGAAATAAAAAAAATGTTTTTGTATTTTTATGTTCCGCCAATTTTATAACGAAATGCTCACGTGTAATTCTCTTCAACGAACCTTTAGTGATTTTATATGACATTATTTGATTTGAAAACTACTTCGCGCGAATGAATCGTAACATGTAAATTAGAACTGATATATAGTGAATGATAGAGGATAAAATAGATCAGTTAAAGAGAATGGACGTGATTCGGGATACTGGATTGGATATGGTGGCCATTCAAGTCTGGATATCATACAAAAAGACCACTGGATTAAATATATCTAGAAATTTTTATTTTTTTATTTTTCCGTCTGTCTTTAAAATTCTGCTGTGATTTTCGTGACAAACAAAATAGTAGTTCCAATTCGTTATCAGTTATATGAAATCTTAATGTACGACAGTCCAGCTAAATCGGACTATGTAAAAAATAGGTTTAATAACATTTGTACTTTTGATGTGGTGAACGTAATGTCAATCCTATAGAATTTCTTAGACCTTTCTCAAATCGATACCATTTTACTTAATTGAATAAAAAAAAAAAAAACATCCGAAAGAACAAAAAATAATGAAGGTTTCTCCGGAATTACATTTTCTCTCCGAATTTTAAAAATATTCGTACCCTTATTTCAATGATTGCTGTATGGCTTTTCTGGTCTTTAAGAAATACTCTAAAATATTTTCGAAAATCGGAGGGAAAATGGGTTTTCGTAAAAACCTTCATTATTTTTTGCTCTTTCGGATCAATTTTTTGCATTCAAATAGGTAAAATAGAATAGACGTGAGAACGATAGTAGGAATTCCATAGGATTAACATTACGTTCACGAAATCAAAATGTAGGTAGAAGGAGCCATAGGTGTAACAATTGCATATATAAGTATGGTATGCATTTCAAAACGGAGTTCATTTTTTTAAAAAAAAAATGTGTGTGTGAACTGAATATCACTGTTAATAAAAATCTATAAAAAATTGCATTTTTATTTACCTGTCAAAAAGACTGATTTCAATAAGAATAGGTGTATAATTGATACCAGTAAATTTGGTGTTAAAATATATTTTCGAAACTAATTGATCAGCACTGCCGAAGACAGTAATTAGGGGAAGTGGTAAACACGGGCGTATCAACTATAAATGAAACATATCCGAAAATAACTTCCATAACACAGCTGAGAGATATGAAAGTCCTTTGAGAAAGATAAGAGGATTTAATCTGGAAAGATTAAACTAATCAAAAAATAAATACCGAGCTCATCTCCGAGTAAAAACACGCGTTTATTCTTTAATTTAATGACTTTTCCTCTGATCGATGGTAATCAAATATACATTTAAATGTCTCACGAATTCTTTTAACTATTTCTTCTGCAGATATAATGTTTTGAAAAGAGTTTGCATGGAATGGAAATAATAATTAAAGAAATAAGAAATACACAAAGTAACGACTGTTCAATGCAATATGAAAATCAATGGTCTCAAAGCATACCAAGAAAAGAAGCCAAATTAAAAATAAATAGTTAAAAGATCTCAGAATAATAATAAAAAAAAATAACTGTCTTACAGCTCAAAGAATTAGGTTCTTTTTGAAACATTTCTTAGATTCCTGATTGTATATAAAATAAGGCAGTACTTCAGCATTTAGGATTAGAAAAGACTTAATTTTTTTTAAATGAGAACATTATTTCAATTCAAAGAAAATCATAAGAATTTTTTTTATATTTAAAATATGTTTTTGAAATTACGTTCATTACTAGTGGATGTAGATAATAATGGCGATACGTACACAAATAAGAAAACTTTCTACTCTGTGTATTGTATTAACAGAATATTTGATTAAGTTGTAACGATATAAGACAAACTTCCTTTCAACTGTCCTTATATATATTTCCTTAACATTACTTGCTTCGAATGATTCAACTTCCAAGTGTGCAAAGCAAACTTCATTTTTTTTAATTAAAGTGTTGTGAGAAAGAAAAGAGGAGGAATGGAAAGGTAGATGATGATGATAATAATAAGGTTACGGTAATAGGAAGGGTATAATGCGAGGTGCTTGGAAGTCCTCTGGCATGTGTTGTTGATATGGTGAGATTAGGACCCAACGCTATCGGATTGATTGGGTATTTAAAGAAGGTACTCGCATCGTGTTCCGGTAAACATATTCTTTGGTAGATTATAGAAGCTGTTAGTACTCGATATTGGCGGAGAACATCCCCATTATTAGAGGTTAAATAAATACTATTTATGAAGACAATTGATTATTTTAATTACTTTGTTTGTATTTAAACTTAAGTTGAACATCAGAACTTGAGATTAGAGTACTAACTAATATGGCAGATGGATGTCGTCTCAAAGTTTTCAATAAAAATTGGATACTTGAATTTACAGTGTTTTATTCGCAGCTTAAAAGTTTTGTAAAGCTTGACAGAACACGTTGCGTATTTTGTTTCTGATTCAAGTATACCTTCTCTTCGATTTACTACCGTTCTTATTGATAATCAGAAATAAATAATGTAAATTAAGAAAGATAACTACACTAGTAGGGTTAAGAAGTGCTCAGAATGTTAAGGAAAAGGAATTCATGGCAAAGAGCTTAGCTGATTCATTTTCGTAATTCAACAAAACTCTAGCCAGTTTCGAAGCAATGGACTCACATGCCGAGCGCATTGTGTTCTCTCGTCTATTATTTGAAATGTTGTGCGCCTTTGTTGTGATATATGACGAATTTTTTTTATATATAGTTAAATAAAGATTGCCATGTTCCTTAATAAACCATTTATGATGGTGCTTAAAAAGTACAAGTTTTTTTTTATGACAGAGGACTTTGTTGAGGCAAATTGGTGTTACCATTACGTGCTGCTATCTGTTAAACAGTGCCAAAACAAATTTATTTAAATCTGATTCATTAATTAATTTGGTAGCCATTGGCTGTCAAATCAAAATTTGATTGTAGTCGATTCATTATATTATACACCTAAAACCAAGAAGAAGAAAAATCAAAACAGTGGGTTGCTTCCGGTGAACCGCTCTAAAGAAGAATAAGACGGTCTTATTAGTTGGTACAAAAATGGTGACGAATTTTTCGGATGCAAAGATGTCATACTCATGGATATTACAGTATGTTACCCCCATTCCCATTTCCAATTCCTAACACGGGTGTTTTGGGAACGTACTCGTTCCTTATCAAAGAACAGTATGTAATGTAAACATTTAAAAAATAATTTTCAACTGCATTTTGTTCGCAGAAAAAAAAATTATACGCATGTATGTAAGCTGAATTTCTTTTGTTATTTTTTTTAGCATTACGTTATTTTAACTCATGTTTTTGTACATTAGAATACGTAATATGAGTTTTTCTCATTGTTTACAATAATTGAGGGCTACAGGGTAAATTACCAATATGGATTCGTAAAACAACTGTCAATCATTTCCTCTTTACTCGAACTGACCGAAATTATAACATCAGGACTAGAAAAATGACAATCCACATTAGCTGTATTTCTGGATATTCAAAAGGCCTTTGACAGAGTGTGGATTGACAAATTAATTTATAAACTTATCATAAACAATCCCCCTTCATCCACCTCAGTAACTCCTTTGAAAAAGATAGGTCCTTCCAGATTAAAGTTGGGACCTCCTTCTCTAAATCACTAACCATTAAAAATGGTGTAGTACAGGGCTCTTTGCTAGGACCAATTTTATTCATTATTTTTTTCAACGATATCCCCAACTACTCTCTCACCAGTATTAATTTGCATACAGATGACGCTGGAATACTACTTCAATGGCTGGAAAATTAAAATTAAAGTACAAAAATCAGCTGCAGAACTTTTCATCAGAAGAAAAATCTTACTCCCACCCCACCCTATATGACACTTAAATTCCCTGGTCTGAGTATGAAATACCTTGGAATAATTTTTGATAAAAAAAAAACATTTTTAAACAACACCTTATACATTCACGCAAAAAATTCTGTAAACTCACC
The DNA here is from genome assembly GCA_019974015.1 of Nephila pilipes. Lineage (NCBI taxonomy): Eukaryota > Metazoa > Arthropoda > Arachnida > Araneae > Nephilidae > Nephila > Nephila pilipes. Next base: position 100,409 of record BMAW01012636.1, on the reverse strand, counting down.
AGAAAATTATACCCCTTAATTGGACGGAATTCTAAAATGATCCTCGAAAGTAAAAAGCTTCTCTACACCTCTGTTATGCCCCCAGTCATCATCTATGTTTACCCGGTATAGGGTTTCTCGTGTAAAAGCGATATTCAAATCCCTGATTCTGCTAAAAATTTTACTCTCAGAATGATTACTAAAGCCAGGTGGTTCATGAAAAATGCTGAAATTCGTAAAGCACTAAAAATCAAAAGCTTCAGAAAACATATCCAAGAGATCGCAATTAACCTTTTCTCATCCCTCCAAAACTATTGTAACCCCAATATGCAAAATCTCGAAATATATACCATCCCCATTCTAAAACTAAAAGACCCAGACAGATACTCCTTGATTCATATGAACCACCTTAATTCTTATTTTCATAATTTTAATATTTTTCATCCTTTATTCTATCTTATTATCCTAAACATAAAATCTTCTACAAAAACCTTCTTAACCCAACTACCGGGTAAACCCCTCCCGCCTGAAATAACCATATTCCAGGACAGCCAATAGCATTAGTAGGAATCACCTTCACCTTCCTCCAAAACTCAACACTCAAGCAGAACAAGCCATAACCCCCCTCTCCTGTCTACTGAAAAGCTAGATTCCCATTGGTTCCCCCCCTTCTCCCTTGCCTCCGTTGCAATCCCCGGCAAGTCTAAGGATCATTCCAGCGTAATTTCCGCCCGCTCAAGTCATCCTCTCAGTACCCTGCAAGATCCGGGCTTAAAGGCAGCTCCACCGCCTAGGTGCCCGTAGAACTATTTCAACGGCTTCAACAGAACAGGGTAAATTCAGAATCTCAAACTATTGAGGAAATGGAAATAAATGTAATGAACACACCAGATAATGCTGTTGCTTTTCCCATTATTTTAAATAAAGGCGAGGATTGATGTTGCATTCGCACTTGCTTCTTGCACCAATCAAGAAGCTATATTCACAACAAGAAAAAATTGAATTTTTTCCTCAAAAGTGTTGACTTGCCTTTTTTTGCACCGTGTTCTTCAATTATACTTAATTAAATTGAATTTATTATATTTTATGTGTAATATTTATAACCTGTTTGAATGAAAATAGCATTGAAAAATATAAGTCCAACCTTACGACCCGTGCGATTTACGACCAGTTAGTTGGAACAGAACTCGGTTGTAGCAGAGGAGACGTTACTTTAAAATTTTACCATGTGTGGTTAGAACAGGTCTACATACATGTTTAACTGTGTGGCCTATGCCAATTTTTCATACTTCAGATTGCATACAGCGTAATAAAAGTGCTATAATCCCTGTTTTAGACTGCTTTTAATAGACGCAGACTTTCAGGCAATGAGATTTC
>BMAW01012636.1:79270-99043 GCA_019974015.1 Nephila pilipes | reverse complement strand
GATTTATTTTAATTCACTACATATTCTGAATAAACTAGCTAAACCAAAGTTTTGCTAAATTTTTATTCTGTTTAACTTATTCTGACTACAATTGTTCAATTATCCAACACGTATTTAATAAACATTAATGAATACTCGATGAATTGAATCTAGGACTAACAGAATTGCCCTTCGAATTTTCACAAATCTTATAAAATCGCTGTTGACTTTATTCGGCTTAAAAAGTAAAGTTCATTTTGATTTGCTGTCTTATAATTAAAATATAATGATTATATTTCGTTTTCGAAAAAAAAGGAAATATTCAATTCATGGGCTTTCAGAATTGAAAAAAGTTACCTACTTGTAACAGCCCCATTTCTGTATTTTCCTTAAGTTTGAGAGAAATTCTACACAGAATGTAAAGTTTTTGAAAACCGGCGTGGTGAATCCACACCGGACGATTGTTTAAAAATCGAATTATAGATTTTGGTTTCTTTATATAGTCCTTTCATTGTAAACAAACTTCATGAGAAAATAATTTCCCCGGAAAAAATCTTTAACTGAACAACATCTTTAATTATCAAGGTCGTTCAAGGTCTACTTAGCCATGTTTACCACAATATTTGCTTAGTACCTTTGTTAATAAACGAAATCTGACGGTTAGTTCTTCATTTTGGAGTTGCATCACTTGGCGACAAGCGCCATTGTTGTTCCAGTGATTTTCGAAAGATGGAGCAAAAATGAAATTAGAATTTCAAGTTCGAATTCCAAGGGTATTATTAAAGAATTAGTCAATAGAAGCCTCGATTTTAAGTTCAGAAAATATGATAAGAGCTGGTGAAATTTCGCAATGGTATTTATTCTTCCTCATTATAAAATCTAATCCACCATCATCGTAAATAGGAAACATGCATTTTGCATAAATTTTGCCAATGGGTATAATTGGCTAAAGCCGCTGGAATAAATAATCGTATGTATATCGAGACATATATACTTATCTCTGATAACTAGTAAACGTATTATTAGCAAACAATTGCTTTTTGGAAATTCTGAAAACTTAAAACTTGCGTTTTTAGTTTTTCTGTTGTCTTGATCATACGCTTACAGGTTGCAGGAAATTTCTAGAAGGAAAATATTCGAAGGCCAGTTGAAAAATTTCTTTTCTTTTAGCCCTGGGTGCATTTATGATAAGAATATTAATGGTGATTAGTTCAGTAAAAAGGAATAATCAAAAGCTACAGTAAAACACTAATTACAATTATGTTTTTTAAAATTTTATTATTAGCTTATGAAAAGCTTTAATTAGAGTTCCAAAGTTTTTGAAATTCACTAGAATGTTGTAATTAGACGATTGCACATCATTCACTCTTTGCGAATGTTATCACCGTTTTTTTTTTTTTTAATTTTACAGTTTTTATTTTAATACTTTTAATCACCGGGTTTCAAACATTTATAGGGTTCATTTTAAATGTTTTAACTTATGCTATTTGTAATAATCTCCAAACGAATCAATTAAAAATTTTAACATCAAAATTTTTTAAATTCTAAAGTTAAAGAATTTTTTTACATATTCGTAAAGAATTTTGAGTGATAATCTAAAGTTACGGAAACATTTATTTTGATTAGTTATCAACAAAAGAGTATTCTGTTGAGAGTAAATATACACACACTTGCATAATAAACCTTAAAAATCAGTTTTAGGAAAAATTAAAATTTTAAAAGTTCACATAAAACTGAATATTAAAGAATTGTTTTCAGTGATAATTGAGTTTGCATTCAGAGTTTGAAATTCTAGTAATCTAATATCAATATCAATTCGAAATACATAGTTAATACAATGGCATGATAATGAAATGTAAAAAGATGAACCACATCCCAATCAATGTACACAAAAAATAGTAGGATTTCTTAAACATACAGTGCTGCTGAATATGTGGTGATTATTCAAGTATTGAAATCCGATTATGAAAGCATAAGGACGCAACCTTCAAGTCAGATCACTGAAATATCAATATAAAAGTGAAATCGAAAGATTTAAAGAGAATGCTTAACTGTACGCGCATAGAATTTTATGAAATGTTATATATTTAAATTTAAGAAATTAATTAAAATTTAAAATTATCTGAGTTGAATACATTATTTAGTTTTTTTTTATTTAAATAATGATAAAAATATAATTTTTATTTCAATATCGTTTGAAAGAATCTAGTATTGTTTTTAAAATCGTTTGGCTGAAAATATCAAATAATTCCCAAACAATTTTCTTTTCAAATCAAACAATTTTCGACGGTATTATTTGAGGTATTCCTTTATATTTCTTCTAATTATTCTTCCGTGCTTAAATTTCGTCAGTGATAACTTCATATTTCATTCTTAGATAGTTGTGTAGTTCATCCCTGCTCCTAGAAGCATCAATCCTCCAACTATTCATAATCAATAATTAAAATATCTTCCTAATCAAATAGAACTATTACCCAGATTACCAACGAGATGAAGACTAATTACAAATAATCTATATTTTCACGATTGCTTTTTTTTCGGACATATTTTTAAGTAAGGAAAGGTTGTAATACACGCCCTGAAAATTATGCAGAAGAATAGTATAAGACATCTTTCTCCGTACATAGATCACAAGATTCTTGTAAATAAGATAATGATTTTTATTTGAATATAGACGTGTTTATGTTAAATTAGTAATATAACTTCGCAAAAATAAGCCTTGGAACTTTCAGGCGGGAGATTAGAAGCCATTTGTAATTTTCGAACCAAAACAAATTTTTTACCAAGATACAGTTATTGGAGTAGCAAAGTAAAATGGACGATTTTCTTCGAAAAAAAAATAATCAAAAACCATTTTTATTAAAAAAAAAAAAGTGGAAAAAGGAACTTACCAAACGATATTTTATATTCCTATGACATCCGGTGACAAATGTATGGAGTTCATACACATTATACAGAACACATATATAGTTTAATAGTAGTATACATATCAAAAGCACACTTACAGAAATTGCATGCGTGAGCACTATTTCATATCCCTACAACGCCGCATTGAATAATAATCATAATCTGAATTTATTTAATAGTTCTCTGTCTGAAATTTAAGAAAACAAATACGGCCTGGAATTTATTGCAAAGATGTAATTGTTATGATCTGGAAATATTAACAAGTCGTATTTTTCTTGCCTGTAAAGAGAGAAATGCAACATTATAACTTCGTGAGCGTAACAAAAGTAACTAATAAAATGATAACATAAATTTACAAGATAAAAGTATAACGAAATAAGAGTCTAAACAGGAAACAGATACAAACGTCAGATTTTTTAGAAGAAAAATATATGTTATAAAAAGAATTTCGTTGATATGCAATTAGATAATTTAGTTAATATTGTTGTTATTATTTTCAAGCGATTTTAAGGAACTATTAATGAATATACATTTTTCAAAAAAAAAAGTGCTTAAAACCCTTTAGTGAAGGAAATCCTTTGAAATTCCTTAGCTTCTACGAGAAAATTATATCTAGAGCAAAATACATTAAAATGCAAATTGCCTCTCTAATTTCTCAGAATGATAAGGACAAAAGTTCAATATTCTTTTCGTGGATATTAGTATCTAGAAACTCTCTTTTAAATATTTTTGAATTTTAATTACGTCTGTCTGGGTTTCTGCTTCACGGAAGTTAAAGAGAAAAAAATGTTAAATTTTGGAAACATATATTCAAATTTACTTAAAGTATATATTAGTTATATCCCTTTTAAAGTTTAATGATTGGTTAACACACATAACTAGATGTAAATTTTCTGTCACATGACCATTAAAGATGTCTGGAATTAATCCCTCAGGAGAACGAGAATAAATGTCTCTGAAGGGGGCGTGACTTCCTTAAGGACGTTTAATCGAAAAATTGGTCCATATTTTTTTTATTTTATTTTATAAGAACAGGACGAAATGCGCTACTTAAGTTTTCAGTGCCCTCTTCTGTTCGTGGAATTTCAGTAACTTAATCTTGAATTTGAATCTAAAAATAATAATAAGGAAGTATGTGTAATTCTACTTTTTTGCTGATAAAAATATCTTTATTTCGATTACATATTTTTTTTCAGTGATATAGATCCACAATATACTGTAAAGCAGAACATAATTTTCATACTGATTTATAATTTCTGAATCGATAGCAAAATAAGAAATAATATTTCTCCAAATTCTCGTCGTAATTTTTATATTTAGAATGATATTTTTATTCCATCTTTCATTGCTCGAATATTACAGAAGACGGTCCGCATATTCTGAATAGTTCTATCAATACAATAGCACTGTCTAAAAAAAGAATCTTGATGACTTGAAACTTAATATATATATATATATATATATATATATATATATATATATATATAAAGATGGATAGTTGCCGACAGAATTTGTACTTATATTACTTTTGATTTTCTCTTTGGAATTCCATATAATTCCGTACTAGATGATAATTTATTTTGAAAAAAAAATGTATTATTTAGATTTTTTTTTTCATTGAAAATTCAATACAGGATGCGAAATTAATAAAGATCACTACAAATGATAATATTTTCATTATTTGTCTCAGAATCCTACTGATGATAATATTTTCATTATTTGTCTCAGAATCCTACTGATGATAATATTTTCATTATTTGTCTCAGAATCCTACTGATGATAATGTTTTCATTATTTGTCTCAGAATCCTACTGATTATAATATATCATAATCATAACACAGATAATTTTTGATTAAATGTTTACATTGTATATTTACATCGATTCGGGAAATAATAAAAATAACGAATCATTACATTAATATAATGCAAGAAATAAACAGTAATGAATATTAGTAAATAGTTTTAAAAGTTAGGATACTGAACATGATAGTCTAGTAGTTGAGATCTGTTTTTTGACTTTAATCAGCATAAAGAACATGAATCTCTGATAACTATGAGTAGTTAGTTTGAAAAATGACATTCAAGCTATATTTGTTTTGAAAATGTTATTGAACCTTTTTAATGCAGGTAACACCATTCTTCTAAATTCATTTTGAAATTATGGAATGGATATGAAAAATTGCTACCCAAAAGAGAATCGTAAATGTAACTCAACTCAAGGTTCCTTCACACATATATTCAGATTACCAAGTTAATTAGAGTTTACGAAGAATGGAACTGAACTAGTGTCGAAATTATATCTAATTTAAATTATTCTAGAAAAAAATTATTAAATCAAAATTTCGATGTACAAAAATACATATTAAAACTTTTTCATCAATTTCTTACTAAAATAATTTGTGTGAAATTTAATTTTTGGATAATGAAGACCTAAAACACAAAGATATTAAATAAATTTACTTAAAAATGTATAAATTTGCATGAATTATACAAATTTGCTAACAATGTACTAAAATTGAGTGGTTATATGCAGAAAACGATACAAAATATTTACTTATTTTTGAACTAAATAGTTCTTAATGTTCTATAAATAGAATCTTTTACTAAAGCAGTTTCAAAGTAATGTCTACTTTCATTCAGAAAGATTTAAAAAAAAAACAATTCAGGAACGTTAGGAATAAATTTCAAAATGTTTCGGACAGTTTGATATGTTTTCCATTACTTATTTTCTTGATGGTTTTTCAGTTAATTTCTTTTTTATTATTATCATCTATGGATTCCTTTTCATTGAAGCAATTATCCAATGTGTCCTAATCGGTGAGACAATCCGCCACAATTAAGTTCTCGCCCATGTGAAAACATTGCTCGAATTCGAAAATTGTTCTATCAAAAGAAATTTTATATATATATATATATATATATATATATATATATATATCACGCACTCATAAAATCTGTTGAATCAGCTTTCCCGTAATCATAAGTCTGTCAGAAATAATCCTTACTAGTTTGATAGACGTCATGGAAATCTTTTATTATTCATAAAACAACGTGAGTTACAACGTGATCTGGAGAAATCCTTTCTATAAAAACGGAGGCAAGGAAAAATTCTCTCTCTTCTGTTCTCTTCCAACGTAAATGAAATGGTGGAGCTACGTCTCTTACCTTACTAGTTTTAATAATGCATACTACTCTGCCTCTCTATCTCATCGAAAGGAATAAACATTATTACTTGGATAATTCCATTCCAACCATGAATTTGAAAGTTGCAGTTTTACTTAGTCATTAATCTTTAAAACCATTTTAATTTTTAAATTCTTAACACACACATTTATATATATTCTCATAGAAGCTATGATAATTTTCGTTTTATTTACCATTTGGCCCAGGGAATTCCTGTAAAGATTTTGCTATTTCTCTACTTCATTCCTTTCCTTAGCATAAAACTCTAGAATTAACACAAAATTTCTAATCGTTGAACCAGATTCTTTGTAAGATATGCTTTACAACTACCTATAGAAATTAATTTTCGATAAAATGTAAAATGAAAATGTCGGTAATAAAAGAGAAAGAATCGTTGACTATATAACACGAACATTCTTGCTTATTATCATAAAAAAGTAAGTTATTCTCGAAATCAGAACATTATTATAATAAATCAAGAAAAGTATTGCTTTAATAAATATATTGGATGACTATGGCGGCTAATTTTCAATAGGTTACAAATTTTACTTATGTATGTGAATGTAAGACGATTTAAAGCGATAAAATTGATATAAACATACTTTTATTCCATTTCTTTCAACCACATTTTTTAATGATATGCAAAAGAAAGCATTCTTGCATAATATATATTCTGGATAAATCTCCCTCTCCTTTCTTTCTGTTTTTAACTCCTAGGGTGAATTACATCACTGTGTGGTGGATATTGGAAATTTCAATTCCTCGTATTGTAGTCTCGGACACAGTGGAGAATGATGAACTGCAAATCTAGGCATAATTCTTCACATGGAAAGAGAAAAATATCATAATTTATGAATTTCTACTACATTCAATTTACAAATATTGAAAATATAACAATAAAGGTAAAGGATGATGAAACTTTACATATGTAATTAATTAATAAACATAGTTCTTTCATTAGAAAATCAAATACAAAAAAATTAACGATCCATTACGCTGAGATAACGGGCAAATGTATTATTTTAACCAGGAAATTTGGTCAATATTTTTCTTAACTATGAACGTTAGAATGATTATGACAGGTATAATATTTCATTATACTTACTAAAAAATATATTTAATATTGTGTAACGAATATCGTATATAGTAAAGCTTATTAGAACTATTAGGGAATGATTTCTGCTAGTCTTGGCTTAATCTTGTGACTGACTTTGTGAGAAAAAACAGAACGATTTGAATAAAAAGAATAAATGAAATTTCAAAATTTAGCACAGTGCCTTCAATAAATGAAAAAATACTTATATACATGATAGAAATGTGAATAATGAAGTAATGAAAGACGTAATGGACAGAAACATTGACGCGAGTCGGTTGCGAATAGTGATTACAAATTTACCGACTAATTCAGTAACGGTTTTCGGTGAAATACACCGGTACACACAAGCTAATTACCGGGAATTCAAAATAAAAATTCATATTAATAAAACGTTTAACTTGATTGTACATTGTTGTAAATTGTGAAAGAAATATATAAAAATAAATTGTATTCCGATCTTAAATAATTTAAATATAATTTAATCATTTCATAACAAATTATTAGCATTATTTATACATGAATAATATTGAGATCTAATTTTTGTATAAAATACTCTCTCCGTTTAATAAGTTTTTTAAAATTCCACACCTATTAATTTGGTAATTGTTAAAGAATTTTCATTATTTCGATACGTTCCCTCACCTCTTATAATTTTATATTAAAAGTATTCCAGTTCTTTTTAATGAATTTCTTAAAAATATTTTTTTTATATTTTGAGTGGAATGGAATACCGTGTATTTCTGTTTTTGTTTTGAACACAAATTAAGCTTCACACACTTTTATGGATAATGCAATTATAGATGTCGAAGGAATAGTGCTCTGGGGATTTTCTGAAACAGCAACATTTATTATTTATGTTTTAACTTGGCTGAGACCGTAGTATACGAATAATTTTTGTTACACTGATATATGAATTCAACCAATTCCACGTTTTTATTTTTGAATGTAATTTTACTTGTTTTATATATTAAAAAAATTCCATAATTCTCCCCCCGTCTCTCTCATTCTCTATTTTTATTAAGATCAGTATGCAAAAGATATCTAAATAAATGGTTTTTTTATTCTTTTATACAACAAGACCTCTATCAGTTCATTGCTTGACATCATATATTCTGATAAGTTAATTCCCCCAGCATGAATTTTTGCGTAGCATCGGGAATATATATATTGACATTTACGGAACAGAATATTTCAACAGCAGTGTTTTTTGTAGTTATGCTAATATTACATTAGACAACAATTGACGCGCGTTACATGTTTTTTTTAGAAAGATTGTAATTTTTTTAATATATGTTGTTCATTAAAATTCTTTTTCTGAAATCTGAAATTATATCCTTAAATGATTATCTTTATTAATGTTTTTTTAAAATTCTTTTATGGAATTATTTCAATTTCTTTTTCTTATATAATGTTTGGTATTGTTGTTCTCTGAATTTCGGTAATTTACTTCTTTTTAATTATAAAGTAGTAGTTGAGTGGTATGATTTGGATCTTTTCTCTCTATAATTACATGTATAAGCAGGCATTATAATCCTTCGCTTGCGACTTTTTTTATTTCCATTTTTTCCGTTTTTCTTTCATGGTTTTTTATATGATTTTTTTTCTCTCTTTCTCATGCTTTTAGTATCCATCTATGTAGTTATGTTGTTATATTTTAGATATATTTGTTTACAATAATGGTTTTCCGTTATCCTGTTTTGAATTTGATTTTATTCTGTAATAAATACTATTTGTATTCTATATTAACTCTGTTAATTCTCTACTGAATAGTTTTTCTCAAATATTTTTAATCCTTTTTGATTAAGTATACAATTATGTATAAATGATAAATACATTTATCATCTTTCTTTTTATTTCAATTTAATAACACGAAACCTTTTCTTCCACATTTGAAAATACTGATTTTCTCTTTCAAGTAGCATGCGTAAGATTCCATTAAGAGTCCCTTTTTTCAGCCGATTAAACACAATTTTTCTGAGATTTTTTTCGAAAGTCGAAGTGGTTATTCAATCATGATGGTTATACTTTAGGATATTTTAAAGGCAAATTATTTTTTATTATACTGTCCAGCCTCCCGTAGAGTTGTGGCTTGCACCGCCAGAGAAAGAAACGAAAAAGAGTACTAAATTGCGAAGACAGCTTATGTTATACAAGAGCAGTGGAAAACGGGAAACCCCCAGACAAAATTGTGTTTAGTCAGCAGGAAAAAAAAGAGGACTCTTGATGGAGTATTACGCATGTTACTTGAAAGAAGAAATCAGTATTTTAAAATGCGAAAGAAAAGGTTTCGCATTAATAAATTGAAATAAAAAGATGATAAATTCATTAATTAGTATCGTGCCTTTTTGAGATGCATTTTTTTCTCCATTCGTTTCATAACTTCAAAAATAATCAAGAGAATGGTGCTATTTGAATGTCAAACATATTCATGAAAAAAGTATGATGGATGAAAGATGTAACGGGCAGGCAAATAGAGAAGCGAGCCAACAACTATTTGCAAACTCAAAGCATCCCTCAGGAGGAAACGCTTTTTAAAATGAGTTTGTAATGCGCATGAGTGTACAGAATCATCTGTTACTTAGATAGAGAGCAAATGGTACTGTTAAAGACATCGGCTTGTAATTTTTTTCTGATAGTAGTTTTATTTATAAAAAAAAAATTGGAATATTCAAAAGCTTTCCTTTTAAGGCATGAATGGTTTTTCTGCTATGAACGCTGAAATTTAGAGATTGCGCTCTATTAATGTTGCAGCGACTCTCTTCTACAAAGTTAGAAGTTAAAAGGCCTTACTCAACCAGTCCGAAGAGATATCTTTTCGGCTTGATTGGTAGGCCCGTCGCCTTCGGATCCCTTGGACCAGGGTTCGAATCAACGCTGCCGCTTCTCGATCGCCGTCCTACACCGATCGCCGTAGTGGTGACTCAGGACATGAACACTAGATGGCAGCACTACAGCTTATACCTACTGATTGCATATGCCCCGACGCAAAAATACTTGCCTCTGTATATCCCGGCTCTGGCGCACGTGTCGACGAGACCCGCCACTCAACACGAGATAGCCGATGACTCAGGGAGGGGATGTATAACAATTGCAATCAATTGCAGTAATGGCTGACAAAATCGAAAAACAACCTTCTGTACAAACTCTTCGTATCATCACGATGATACTGGAGGGGGAGTATTGCAGCGACTCTCTTCTACAAAGTTAGAAGTTAAAAGGCCTTACTCAACCAGCCCGAAGAGATATCTTTTCGGCTTGATTGGTAGGCCCGTCGCCTTCGGATCCCTTGGACCAGGGTTCGAATCTGCGCTGCCGTTTCGCGACCGCCACAATGTAATCAAATTTACAAAATCCTCTGTTCGAAACTTATCACATAAATTATTGTATGAATTTATTAGATATTGTATTACAAGGCCTGCGTCACATGGCTGTTTTACAAGAGTATTTAAGAAACATTGAATAAAAATCGAATAATAGTCAGAGACGTTTTTATATGTAAATTACAGTATTTTCTACATTCATTTCAAGGTCCTAGCACAAATCATTTAACTGAAAGAGAAGCAAAATGAAAACAAAGAAATAATAGAAACCAGCAATAAATTGCTTACCTTTCACGATAATTGAAGAAAGAGGATAACTAAGATGATAGGGATTAAAAAGCAATATTGCAGATATTTTGACAAACAGTCACCTACACTTTAGACTCATATTTCTTATTATAATTATTCTAGATTTTAATTTAAGATTTTGGATAGTTATTATTTTGATGGGGATTGATTTTTTTTCTTTTTGCTTTTGTAATTTTCTTTTGGAATGTGGCTATCTTATCTATGCATGTATATATATGTGTGTGTGCATGTTGTAACGTAGCCATTTGATAACCCCCGTCAGAGACATCTGTAACGAATCCTACAGATAACGCTCGTCAAAAACACTACTTTTGAGCATTCATGAACACATGACTCTGCTACATAGGTGCGGCAGGATTGAACCGCCTTTGTGAGGAATTGTGAACTATGACATAGGGATTTGGGGTTTATCCATTTGACGTCCGACATGTGAAACCTGCAAGCCCTTGCGTTAAGCTGGATATTGTCCGATAAGAACGAATGGTGTGGGGGACAGCGACGGAGGTAGTCAGTGAAAGTCATTGGCTGTCCAATCAGAAATGAAAATGAATCGAAGGGGCCGTGAGTCAGCCCTACCCTGAAATTTAAAAGGAACGGAGAAAACAAAGGAGGGGAGAGGGGATCTTACGACGTGAGCGATAGGAGGCGATCCTGCAAGGAATGAGCGATAGAGGTTGAGATTGATGCTATTCCTCTGCTCATGCGATTTTGGTGAATTCTATCTTTTAGTGATTAAATTCAAAGGGATATATCCTATTTGTGATATTTTGTTCATGATATTGTACAAAGAGTAACATGGCGGAAACGCTTTGTAACTTGAGTATAACTCATACATTGTAAATAAAAGAAGTAATTTTACTTAAGTTGTGTGATTTCTTCACGCTACCGAACGATTCCACAAATTTTGGGGTTATGATGTTACAATGTATATATATATATATATATATATATATATATATATATCTTTTTTTATACGGTAGATACGTTCCTCAGAAAATCATGTAAAAAAATTAGAGTAAAAAATACATGCGACGTATGGTAAGTTTGGAGATATGTTCCACAACTTTAAAAAATCGTGTAAAATGAAAAAAACTCCATATAACCGTGCAAAAAAAGTAATAATGAAATCCATATTACATATTTATAAGACAAAAACTATTCATTTTTATTTTAAGAAAATTCAAATTAGTGTACTATGAAAATTCAGTTTATAGGTACATGCAATTTATAAAAATTCAAATTGAAATCAGGAATAAAACTACTAATTAACAACTATTCATCGCTACTTGGTAACATGCGTGCATATTTGTTACGAACTGGATCCAAACTGCTATCGTAGATGTGTCAGATATGTCTAGCACAACTGTCAGCTTTGATTCAAATGAAGAATTTCGTTCGTTATTAAAGGCCTCTGTTTGTTGTTGTTGTTTTCTTGTTACAAAGTCTGTTATTAGTGGCTGTTCTATTTATTTATTTATTGGTTTCTCAAGTTGTTTTTATAATTCTTGATATTCTGCTACACAAAACTTAAGATTATGTTGAAATTTCAATGCACGCTCTTGTTAGGATCACGAGTAAGGAAATGTTGTTCCATACTTATAGCAAATATCAAGCCCTCGCGAATTAAATCAGCTGTTAATAGCTGAGATTCACCTTCGACTTCGTCATTATCGACTTCTTTATTTTCATAAATTCGATCAAATCGTCTTCATCCCAAGGGCTTTCTGGCATAAGTTCTTCGATGTCAACTGTTTGCATGGTATTAAAACCTTCGCATTTGATAGTTTTAATTTCAGGACACATAGCTCATTTTTGTTCTACTAAAATTCCACTTTTGACGCAAGCTAGCAAAAGATTTTTCCAACAAACATTTGAGGTTGATTGGCGCAACTGTTTGATGGCAAAAGAAGCATGTGTAATACACTCCATAATCGTAAACTTTTTCAGTGCTTCCGCAACAGTCAAATTTCTTTCTTCCATTGAGCGTAAAATATGTTTAAACGTTTGCTTTATGTAGTACATTTTAAATGCCACTATAGTTATACCCTGATCAAGTGGCTGAATCGACGAGTAGGCATAAGATGGTAAAAACAGCTTTTGGATATTTGGATGATCCGGCTTTAGGTGGCTGGGCGCATTATCAACGCGCAAAAGTATTTTGAATTCCGAATATTTTTGTTCAATATATTTCTGAACCTTTGGAACGAAACAGTTATACCAATTTGTAAACAGATCAGCCGGCATTCATGCCTTTTTATTCGCCATCAAATAAACCGGAAGTTGTTTAATGTTCTTACCTTTAAAGCTCATAGCTTAAAGGTTTTGTTTATTAACAAAAGCTTTAACATTTTAGTACCAGACGCATTACTACGAAACAAGAACATCACCCGATCTTTGGTCGCTTTAAAACCACTAGCTGATTTTTTCAGAGTTTGTTATGTACGTTCTTTCAGGCATTTTCTTTCAGAATAATCCAGTTTCATCGGTATTAAATATTTGACAGTTAGTATAACCACTCTGTTAAATTATTTTTTGCTAGTTTATCCAGAAAGTATTTTACAGCATTTTCGCATGTCTATGCTACCCCCCCCCCCCCCTTTTTTTTTACATTGTGAAATGCGTGTAATTTTAGAAAACCTGTCAGAATATAAAGTAATCAAGTCATGAATTAGACCAAATCACTTACACATGTGTTGGCATAAACCTACCGCCTTCTAATTACACAGTCTAAATTAGAATTAAGAGAAGAATTTTTTTTTATTTGTGCTAGAACAAAAAATTCCAGTAAAAAAGAATATTGGTGAACCGTGTTATTTCAAAATCGGGTAAAAAAGACCATGTAAATAAATATAATATATCAATAGAATATAATAAATAAAATCTACCAATAGAATAATTTAGTGAATATAAGAATTGTATAAATAAATGTATTAAATAATTAGTTTTTAAAGCATTTGATATAAGTAAAAATGGTAGTATCAGTTTTAGAGATTTAAAAAAAGGCTATTAATTATCTCCAAAATATTTTTGCATTAGGTTATGCAGACAAAATATCAAATAATTATGTTATCATATGTAAAAAATTCTTAATTCATTTATTTGATAAACTTCTTGATAATATTTTTTTCAGTGCTGTTAGCAATAATAATAGAGAAATTTCAAACAGAATAACTGGTTGAAATACCTCATATTTTTAGCACCAAAAATACATAAGAATCCAATACAATTTTAGACTGTTACCAATAGATCTGAGATGTATATCACTTTAGCTGGCAAAACTTAAAGAAAAAAAATCAAAATGTTACTGATATTTTTAAAATAATACAGCATTTAAAATAGCATAGATATTGTTTATTATGTTAAAAATATAGATATTTTTTCTATACATAGTTATGATTTTAAAGTTCTTTTTAACTCAATAGATATTGATAATCTGGTTAAAGTTCTAAGGGTAGTTATAAGAAATGTAATATTAATAAAGCCATTTCTTATAAAAAAAATATTATTACTTAATTTAGTTTTAAAGCATTCTTGTCTAAAGTACGGCCCAAAAGCCTTTAAAATGCGGCCCAAACGCAAATTATGAAAATATTTAAATTTACACATTCAGTTGCAAAGTCTTTAAAAAGTAATTGTACTAATTTAAAATTTTTTCGTTAGCCATGGACGAAAACACTGACGCTTCTGATAAGGTCAAATTGGCAATTTTCATAAGAGGAATATATAAACATTAAAATATCACGGAAGAAATGATTGCTTTCGTATCGTTAAAAGACATAACCAAGTCTGTAGATTTATTCGATGAAAAGGTTTTCCTTATCTATGAAAAATGTATCAGCTATCATAACCGATCGAGCCCCTGCCATTTTTGGTAAAAATGGGGGACTCATTAGCACGGCTAATAATGAAGCCGTCGCTGCCGGCAATACGATCTTGATGGCATATCATTGTAATATACATCTGGGGGATTTATGTGGAAAAATATTAAAAACAGAGAGAGCATTAAGCGTTTTTATAAAAACCATTAGCTTTATAAGAGCAAAAGGACTTAATCATAGACAATTCGAAGAGTTTCTTAAGGTAATGGGCACCGAATTTGCAGATGTTATTTATTATACAGAAGTAAGATGGTTCAGTAAGGGGAAAATGCTCAAAAGATTTTATGATTTGAGAAATGAAACAAAAATATTTATGGGAACAAAAGGGAAACCTGTGAATGAATCTGAGGACGAAGATTGGATTTTAGATTTCGGTTTTTTAGTAGACTTAACAGATCATTTGAATGAATTCAATTTGAGACTACAAGGAAAAAATCAATTTATTGATAATAGGCTCCAAATAATTACAGCGTTAGAAAGAAAGTTGAAATTTTGGCTTAATCAAATAAAAGTAAGATTTGACACATTTCAGTACTTTCGCTGCACATAAACTCGTGATTTGCACAAAATATGCTGCACAGAAAAATTTGGAATTGTTTCTTTACTGGAGTTTTATAAAGAATACCTACCCCGCGATAAATATCCCATTTTTCACAATTATGCTTTATTAATGTCTTTAGATTTTGGCAGTACTCATATTTGTGAACAATTATTTTCAAGAATGAAACTTACAAAAATCAAAAATAGGACAAAGATCACTGAGAAACATCTTGAAAATGCAGTAAGAATCGCTACCTCTATAGAACTCAATATCGATTTGCTTGCTCAACAAAAGCAAATTCACCCATCTCATTAATTTGAATTTATTCCGTCTTTATGAAATCTAAACTAAATGAAACTAAACTTTTACAAATTTAAAATAAATACGTACTTATACATATCTAATTCAAATTTTAAAAAATTATATTAAAAAGAAGTTAATTTATTTTAATAAAGCTACATAGAGTTAATTTTTATTTCAATTTGTTGAAAAAACATTGTATGTGCGGCCCAGCAATTTTTTTTTTGCAATGTGGCCTTCAAATGGTCATAGTTTAGACACACATGTTTTAAAGGAAAACTATATTATTACAAAAGTACGAACAGATTAAGAGAATAGCACAAGATAGGCCAGCTATTAATAATCTTGCCAACATAAATTTGCATTGTTATGAATGTAATAATATTAAATATAGTAATTTTACTATATGTTTAGATAGATTGATGATCTGAAATATTTTTAAAATAATAATAACAAAGAAGACAAATCTAACTTACTTTTCTATACATCTTAATTTAAGTTATCACTTACTAATAACAATATTCTTACATCTGAATACTTTGATATTTATTTAAAAGTTTAAATTTATAGTAATATTTATGATAAGAAGAATAACTTTCTTTTTATGATTCACTTGGTGCCTTATTGATATAGTTACATGAGCCTATCTATTTTTATAAACATTATTCATATGTGTATTATACGTAACATAAGATTTGTTAATAAGTCATTATACAAATAATTTTAAATAAATTTTACAAAATATGTTTTCTTGTTGAATATCCTTTAAATTTTATTAAAAGTATTTTAATGAATAATAATTATAAAAAATTAAGGTTTTTTAAAATTTATTCTTTTTTTTTATCAGAAATATAATTTGATTTTTTTTAGAAAATTTTTATATTAATTAAATTAGTTTTTGTTCTTTTTAATTGTTTTTTTCCTTTTAGATTTTGTTCTTTATTTATTTGATTATTTGTTTTATAATATTTTTATTTCTAAATTATTTAATAATCTTATTTCGGCAATTAATATTTTGGATTTCTGGTTTTCATTTAGTTTTAAGCTGAGATTACGGAGGGTTATTTAAAAAATAATCTTTTCCTTTTTTTTTTTTTTTTTTTTCTTTGCAAAGTAGCTGCACAGCACGAAAAACTATTTTAACGCATACTATCGCTACCTGCAGCAAACTGTTTTAAAGTACTGTCCGCACATTAAACTGCTTATTCCGCTTAAGCCATTCAGGCCGCGAAATACCATAAAGCCGCTTCTTCATCATCCACAGCGGTACTGCCGCACGGTAAAGTATCGCGCCAAAGGCGCTTATCCGTATTCGCCAGAAACGCCGCCGCTTTCAAGCGCCATGGCCCGCGCCTGCGCACGGCGGCAAAAAAAAATGGCGCAGCTTCATACGCACCTGCGCCACTGCTTGCGTAGCCATGCCGCTGGCGGCTGCCATTGCTGCACACTGGCTGCTGAGGGAACATATTCATTTCAGACAACATCATATTAAAATCCCAAAGAGTCAGTTGAAGGAAAAACGCGATAGGCCGCTATAACATTAATATATGATAATTCTGTAGAACGGGTAAGATATTTATTGGAAAACAATAATCCACCAAGCAAAATAGGAGAACAATTATCTTGAACACATTTATTTACAGTCTCGCGCCAACCACATAAACAAATAATTATACTATTTACAACATACAAGGCTTCCAAAAGCCCATATTTTAACTTATCCCACTTTTTTGCGGTGAGGAGAAATTACATCACAACACGAAATAACCGCCGTAATTGTATATATAATATTATCTCGAACCGTGCACTCTCACTTACAAGACAAGGCGCCTCCTCGCGGTAACCGAATAATTAATTTCCAACAATATTTGTCGTATATCAAGTATTTATTCTGTTTAGGATAAAATGGGGCGTAAATCAAATTTAAAATAATACGACAGAAACAAAATAAAGTTAATAGAAATTAAAAGCTTGGTAGAGAAAGTGCTATGAGAAATTTCAATATTTTGATATGTATTAAATCGATATTTAAAACCAGATTTTAAAATAGTTGACTCAATTAGAAGGTGATTTACAATAAAAGTTGTATTTTACTAACAGTTATAAAGAAATTAAAAAAACTGACCAATTATTAATAAAAAAAAACTAACCACTAAATAAACTATGTCATTTTCAAATAATTTTTATTTACATTGAATTATTAAATTCTTGCTAAATTCGTCTAAAAGCGTTATGTTAATACCAAGGCTGATAGACAGCTTACAATTTAATACTTTAAAAAAATAAAGTATATTTATTTATGATTTGTATATAGTAGTTCATCGAATATTTTTGGAGAAGATATAAGTACTCATTCCAAATATAATATTTTCTTATTAACAATAATTAATTCAACTGATGAAATGAAAAAGAAATTCCAAATTTATTTTATAATGAAATGTATTTCAAATTTAATTTGTTCAAATGTTTTCTTTGTAAGATATTTTTTTAAATTGCATTCGATTTTGTTTAAAAAACATATAAAATCTGATTTTCTTATTAGATTATTTAGAGTGAATAAAATTACCAATTAAAATATTCAAAGTATCATTTTCTGTGTTTAGTAAGTTTACGAGTAAAATCTTTTACTGCATTCGACATTTTTTAAATACAAAATAAATTGATTATAAAAGATTTTTAAAAATTCTTGATTCCAAAGAAATATGAATATGCTGAAAAGAAAATTTTTAATGAAATGTGTAAAAAGAATACAATTGTGTAAGTAATTAAAGCCTTGAAACGAAAGTAGCATATGGAAAGCAAGGACACTAGAAAATTAGAAACAATATATTTCATTTATAATACATCATTTATAATAAAATTATATATTTTGTAATAAGTTCACGGAATCAGCAAATTTATTTCAAATAATCTTGATAAGTTAAGCCCGGCTTACAAGTGAATAATCTCATTCATTTGCCCTTGTAAACTATATCTGGGCGGAAAACTTAATTTCACGCCCGATACCGTCCTCTAAACAGGGGTTAAGCGCCCAAAAGGGCCCCTACTTGCGTGGAAACCCGCACGTAGCCCAGTATGCGTGCGACGTAGTACAATCGCAAATTTCATTCACACATGGCGAAGATAAGTGCTTATGTGAGTGGCATCGTAGACATTGCATCAGATTACGAGAATGAAGACAAAATACGATTTCGATGTAGCAATTACTGGTTGCGTTGGTTCGATGCTCAAGATGATACGTCAGTAGTGTTCCAAGAACAACATCGAGTAAAATGGAACAGATGTTCTAATTGGTATGTATTGTTGAGAAAACACAGAAAATACCAATATTCATATTTTGTGTAAATTTCTGCCCACAATGGTACAATTTAGGATACTTTAATGATTTCGGTTTGTGAGTGGCGCCGAACTGAGTGCCGATTACACATTTTCAAATTGCTGTAACGAGACGTATTAAGTTGATCTGGAATATTTTTAGGTTGGCGACAAAAGCCCATTTCCAGTTGTTACTGCATAGTACACTGGTGCCATTATTCAAACGGTAATCTGCAGATTCTTGCAAAATTTCATTGATAATATAGTTCTAATTACGCGCTTATATGTCTGTAGCCATTTTTGAGTCTCTTATTATCCATAATTCACAATAACTTTAGAATACACTTTAGTGGAAAGCGCATATATTTAGTCTTTTGGCCTTAAATACTTTACTTTTTTGGAGCGAACATTATTCGCTTCTCTCATATTTCTATGGCGCATTAGTTCACATTTTAATAATTACTATTAAGTTATTAAATGTCAAATAGTATTTTATAACAAAGACAAAATTAGGCCGTTAAGCTTGTTATAAAAATATTTAGCATAAGATCCATGAACTACTTTGAAACGTTCCCTTTAATTCCTTATTATTCTACATTTCTGATTAAAAAGCATTTTTTTTTAAATAACATAAAATGTATGATTGTAGAGATGTATTAGTGGCCAAAACTCGAAATAATGTTTTAATATGTATTATATATATATATATATATATATATATATATATATATATATATATATATGTAAAACCACTTGGAAATTTCTAACGATTAGAAAGAATAAACGTCTCAGGTTGAATATATCTTCTTAATTATATTGAAGTTATTAAACTATTTTACAGTGCACTTTTTTATGAAGTATAAAACAGAGCTTTTTTCTTTCTTTTCTATATTACATGACAATCCAGTCTATAATCAACCTTAAATTTGCACAAAGATCTTCTT
>BMAW01012636.1:33841-74269 GCA_019974015.1 Nephila pilipes | reverse complement strand
TTTTTTGTTTTACTATGCGCGGAATGAATTTTAATTTCAATCGGCAACTCGTATTGTTCCATGTAAATGTTCTTTTCTTTTAATCTTTCTTTTTGATCTTCTCTGTTTTTGGTATAATATCAATATGTTTTGCTTTTAAACGTTACACTCTAATTATGTATAGAATTATTATTGTATTATCCTTTTGATTTCTTAAATTTCTGTTTGGATTCAGCGTTTAATTTGATCCCATTTTACATTTATATAAGATATACTTACAGTTTTTTTTTTTATATATATTCACCCTTAATTTTGAATAATCTTACTTATCAGTTTGATGTCTGTACGGTTTGGATATATTTATTCTATTATCATTTTTACATCTTATGATTTTCCGTTTTCATATTTTTCAATTGAGTTTTTCTCTTTACTTTTGTAGTACCTAATGTTATTTAGCCTTATAGAAGTTGTTGTATCAATTCCCAGCCTTAATTTTTATTGAGTTTTAGTCTAGTAATTTTTTTTTTATAATTTTTCTTTGTGGGTATTGATTTTCAAGTGCCCATATTTTTTGTACTGTAATATATTCAACGGTATTAATATCTTTTTCCCCTACTATTTTTTCAGTTCCATTTCTAAATCTATTTTATATTTTGTATGTAATGTTTGAGAATTTTATATATATATATATATAAATATAAATGATTTAACTTTAATTTATAATATTCTCTTAATAATAATTTAATTTCCTAATATTTCCCATTCTCTCATTTAAAAGTAAAGTATTCATTCTTATTTCCTGATACCATTTCTTTGAACTTAATTTATGAAATCACACGTTCAAAAAAAATTCGTTGAATATGCAGATCCTGCAGCTTCAGACCTGTTGGGTGTTCCATACTAGACTTTCTGTCTATGATTAAGTCCCTAAGAATCCCTGCACCAACACCCGTGTTATGAAAATCTACTATAAAACTCAAAGTAAGAGAAAATCTCTCTCCTCTGGCTCATCTGCGTGCTTGTTCTGTACTTCAGACGGCGAGTAATATTCCAGCTCTATAGATTTGAACTAGTCTCAAATCAATCAAGTAAACAAATAAATTAGATTTCACCTCAACTCATTATATTTAATTAATTATATATATATATATATATAGTAGTATATATATATATATATATACATAGTATATATATATATATATATATAATATATATATAATATATATATATATAATATTATCTACCAAAGAAGTTTGAGAATTTTTTTTTCCTTGTTAAAGGAAAATAATAAGCATTGTGCTGTCGAAAACATTTGATACAATTAATATTATTTAATTTCAATCAATATTGATTATAATTGATTTGAATAAATGTTTTCACCTTTGTGCTTAATTTTTCTGTTAATTCTTTCATAAAACACTATGCTAGACTTCATCTCTTTGAATTAATTGCTTATTTACAACATAAGAGAATATTGATGAATAGTATCCATTTTACTGCATACTACTTTATTCTTAGAAACACGATCCTGGCATACGCAAGAGAAATTTTCATTTAAAAACAAAAAAAAAAAAAAAAAAAAAGGTGTAAATCAAAATTGTTTCGTGAAATACGTAAACATCAAATTAAGTCAATCCATTCTAATTATGGAAAAACTGTTGCTTCAAGAATGAAATAATGAAGTTCTAGTTCAGTATAAATAAATAAATTGGTTTAAAGTTCATTTTGAGTGAGTTCATGAAGAAGTATGGAAAACTTTAAAAACATTGTAAAACTATTTTAATGTTTTTCTTAAAATTTATTTAAAAATAATTTTATTTTAGTTATTGGACATAGCAATACGTAACTTCGAACGAAGCACAAGCAAATTTAGATCTCAGAGTTTCTTCACTCGTATCTAAAGTAGAAATTAATTTGAGGTAATAAATGGCAAATCTGCAACTGCTTTGAAAATGTTTTCAAAATGAATTAAACTATATTCTTAACTATTGGTTGGTTAAATTTTTGCTTCAAGTAAACCAAATATAATTTCATAAAATTCCAGATTTCTAATCTCGGACTGATAAATTAACATTGATGTAATGATTCGTGTTTATAATGTAAATATTGTCTCATTTCAAACTAAACGTAGAACTTTTTTTTTTTTCAGAATTTTTCAATCTTTTTTTGTAAATATATCTTTTTATCGCTTCATCTTCTGCATAAGCGCAATACTTCAAATTATTAACAATGTTTTATAATTATTTAATTTTATATATAAATAATACCAATAATGAATAGCCAAAGTGTAATACTAATCAATGCTTGATTACATAAATATAATTTCGCATCAGAAGCTTTACTTTAAAGAAACTTCTCTCCTTTTGCAGACCATTTATATATTATTTCTAATAAATTCATTTCCAAAGACTTTTATTCTACTTAAATTTAAATATTTCATTTTATAGAATTACACAATTATTCTTAATGCATTACAGGCTACATTATTTTTTCAAAATATTGAAAATAAAGATTATTGAATGGATCACTCAGTTTAAATAATAATGATAACATGCCTCAAAATATATTTTGTTGATAATTATGTACTCGTATTAAATCTTGCGTATATTTTATTTGTTTTTATTTAAAAGTTATGAAGAAAAGGAGATAGAAAATCTTTGTAGTCTTATGAAAATATATATTCTATAGAATTTTTTTTTTATTTCTATAGAATTTATATTTATATCCTTCTTTTGATACGGTATTAATCAATTCAATGAATGCTACGAAATATAAATAAGTCACATAAAAAAACAATAGTTTACATTAATATAGTAAAAAAAATTGTTTCATCCAAAATCTCTGAAAATATTCAGAGAAATTCCTAAAAATAGTTTGCATTTCATCAAAAAAGTAGAATTATGAGTTTAAATAAACGCATTCCTACTTTTATATATAATAGAATATATATATTCAAGTCCACTATTATATATGAATATATATTGTTATATATGAATATATATATTGAAGTCCACTATTGTATATGAATATATATTGTTGTATATGAATATATATTGTTGTATATGAATATATATTGTTGTATATGAATATATATATATTCGAGTTCATGCATGAATGATATTTTTAAAAAAATAAAATTAGACATTTACTATCGTTCCGTTCACACACACCGTCGTTTTCTTTAGTTTCTAGTTATTCAAAAAACGTTAAGTTTTGGTGCTTAATTAAATAATACGTATTAAAATATTCAGAATTAATACAATCAATTATTTATATATCAAAGTTATTCTATATTTTCTACGTATCACGAGGAAAAGTTCCATTAAATCCTTAATGAGAGCTTACGTTGATATAGGAAATAATTAAAAACGTTTAACGAAATAATTGTTAATTATATTTAATGCTTTTTTTAATTTCTCTTCTAATAGATATTTCTCTTCTATTAGTGGTAGGCTTGATATCTTCATATATATATATATATATATATATATATATAATATATATATATATATATATATATATATATATATATATATATATATATATATATATATATATTGCCTACTATTGACTAAGTGTTCTTATTTTAACGTATTTTCAGTCCTTTGATATAAGTATTGGAATTAGTTTAGATTTTATAGTATCAGAAATATATAGTTTTATTGTTGGGAAGTTATTCTATAGAGATATAGTAGATCCGTTATGTACTGAATAACTTCGAAATGAAAAGTACCTTCAATTTTTTTAGATTTATTAATAACAACTTTTTTTTTTTACACTTGTTTAAATTAAATAAATGAAACGCTCCAACCAGAAAAACATATTTGTTAGAAAATAATTTAATTTCACAGAAAAAAAGGTTTTTTTTTAAAACTCTTTCAACCCAGAAAATCGTAAATAAAAGTATCATTAATCGGAATCCATAATTAAAACAATTAATAATTGGAAGATGTAGAACACAATAAAGGACAATATTAAGGCTGCCGTTTTCATACACACACGCTTTCCTCTCTATCGAATTTAAAAAAAAAAAAACATAAGCTAAAAACATTTTTCAGATAGAAAAATATCCCTCAGTATTTCATTTAATTTAATCGTTTTTGAATTTAATTGAATCCTTCATTTAATTTACTCGTTTATTACACGGTGTTTTCAAATTTAGAAATATTCAATATGTGCTTGAATATTCACGTTACAGACAAAGTTGAAATTGATTTTGCCATTAAGATGTAATAAATATAATTTAGAATAACTTATGAGCAAGAAAAAAAAACCTTGAATGAAACAGAAATGGTTAGTATACTCAAAATAATGAATGTTGCTTTCTATATAAAAAGGAAATCAGAAAATTATATTAATGTATCAAAATTTTCTAACGAAAAAAGTTTTCTAAGTTTGGTTCTTATTCTTTAAATAGACAAAACGATTACCAAAGAATTCCCTGTATCTTTGAGTGAGATTAGCCTGCTGTAATTTACAATAAAATTTCTTAATCTTACATGTAAGAATAAAGTCTGTTTGTCGATTTGTGTCACCGTTCATGCCTTTCACCAATACTGATCTCAAATTGTAAAACATATTTTAATAATGGAAAAAAAATTACATTAATATTGAAATAAAATTCACTATAAAAATTGAGTATGTTTTATTTTCCGATTGACGAACTTTCTGAATTTATATACTCCGAACACATGTTTTTGCAGTTCTTATTTGAAGGTTATCTTGTCCGAGGAAATATATGGTAATCAAAAATATCCAAGAAATTAAAATAAAATCAAATTATTTAGAATCTTAAAACAATTGTGAGGTTGCAATTATTGTTTCGAAACCTTCAAATTAGTTTTTCTTATTTCTTGACACATTTTCGAGCTGAACGATTCAGTGGAAAAATAATTAATATAAAATTGAAAATGTCTGTTGAAACTCTGAATTTATTTAATTATTATCAGAATAATGATAATAAAGTACCAAACTAAATATTTTGCAATGGTTTTGTCCTGTAATAGCTTAGAACTTATACAATTCCTACATAATCTATAGCCTCAAATCTTAAACAGTATATTTGAGATTTATTGCAAAAGTACGAACAAGAAAATGTAACATTTCTTCTAAAATTCATTTGGAAGTTACATTTTGATATAAAAAAAAGAGGAAAAGAACACATTAAAAATAAATTCATTCTTACCTGAAACTAAGTCCAAAAATAATTACATTTTAACAAAATATTAAATGCTTTGGTATTTGTACAATTCTTTTCAATATTAATCGGGTGTTGAAACTGTCTGAATACTTATATGAGTTGATTTCCTTTAGTTTATGAATAAACTATTTGATTTTAAAAAGGTTTGAAATTACATTTTTATTTTAAAAATAAAAAAATAAATAAATAAATAGTTACATGTATAAAAATTATTAAATCTTGTAGTTTAATTCATATTTTTTAAACAAAGTCAAAAACGTCCAGGAAACAAACGTGAGCCACTTTGAAATGCGGTCAGATGAAATGCATTATTTTTATGATTCACACAGATGAAATGTATTATTTTCAATATCATATATTTAAATTTGTATTTTCTTATTGATCAATGTTTTTGAATAATTGTGTTTTAATGCATCTTTAAACTTTTTTTTTTCTCGTACTTGCTGTTGTATTCGTAGATTGCAGTTTATTCTATTTACTCTTCATGTTTTGATAATATATTTAGAATTTTGTTTTAATTTAAATGACTTATGTTTTCAATATTTAGCATTTTATTTTCCTAACGCAATTTACATCCATGGAATTTACCATTTTTAGTGGATTTCTGGAACAAATTCTGCATTGGCAACAGATTTATGGTAAGGAGTAAATTTTAATCATTTTTTTTTCAGAACCTCGGAATGATTACGTTACTTTTTCCGAAACTTTATTTTTTCTACATTAAATAGCATTTTTAGTTACCATCATAATCAACGAAATTGTTTCGTTTAATTATTCGAAACTGATTTATTACAAATATAAATTATTATGGAATTTCCTGTCTGGTACTTTTCAATGATATAAATTTTTTCTATCTTTTAATGCATTCTCGTGTGAATCATAGTACTTAAGAAAGCAAAAAATTGAATTTTTGAAGTTTGTTTCATTCCCAATATTTCTAAGTAAATATGCATATAATGTACCAATAATTTGTTCACTGCCAATCATGTTTTAATTTTCACTAAGGTAACTATAATAGTTTATAATGTGGTTGATATACAATAACTATTTTTTCATCACTTGAATAACATGGATATTGAGTTAAATTATACATTTTAATTATACATTAGAATTGTGGATACTCTTTCCACTTAGGTAATAATTTTTATAATTATATTATTCACCTTAATTATAACTGCGTATATAATGCGATTATTTATCATCGTCTATAAAAATTAATTGTAATTATATTTGATTGTAAAGAATGGTTAAACAGAAGTTCTCTGATTACTTAAAATATATTATTATAATTCTTTTTTAAAACTTTTTATGTGTCTAATTTTCTAAGGAAAATTGGATATAGATTTAAAAACTATTATGTTTCAAATTTATTTTTCGATCACAAAATTAAGTTTATTAAAAAAAAAAAAAAAAACTTTCATCGTCTGTGAAAAAAGCACGTTAAAAATAATAAATATCTCGAATCCATCTTTTTGCATGAATTATATCAGTTTAATCGAAACCATTTACTCTTTCATATTGATAAATTACCCAAAATATTTCGATTTTCATCAAATTTCTCAATATTCCAAAGCTACTTCTACAAAACGGAAGATTGCGCTTTAAGTCATTCGGCTGAGGGCCACAAAAAATTCTCTCTGGGAAGCTCCACATGGCGGCGAATTTATTTCTACTCCCATGAAGAAGAAAAAATTCATTACAAAGTTATCGAAACAGATCATGGTTTAATTTCGGATAATTAATTTCCAGAAACACAGGAAAGACGCAATCAGCTCCAGATGTACTGAGTTAGCTGTAACCACGGAGGTTACGATTCACGAAGCACATGCAAATAAGTGGCGTGACATGATATCCCGGAGCGTGTTAAAAATACTTAACCGTAGTACGTTTCATTTTGGTGTTTCAGAGGGGTTGCTGAATAAATGTAAAATAACATGTGTGTGCATCATTCAAAAGAGGTACATCTGACGAGCTAATTATAATAGGTAAATTAATCTTTAGACACGTGGCATGTCTTCAAAAGAATTCCTGACCAATACAACGAATAAATCAGATTAACTTGAATAAAATTTTAAGGAGCATATCTCACACTAACAACCTTATTAATATTTATTGATTTAAAGCGCATCAAAACCTTATACAAAATGATAATGATGGCGACTAGGAATTAGAAGCGAGAGGGAGCCAAAATATTTAAAGAAAACAAAAAAAAAAAATAATAATGGGGGTTCTAGGAGAATAAGAGAGTAGACACACATTCAAAATTTAAAAAATTAGCTACAAAATGGTAAGTTTTCGATGCACTTTGAGTGAATTTGGACAAAGAAGTAATAGTTACATTTTATACCAACTTTATCGTAGTTTAGTTTTAATACCGGTGTATAAATGTCTTTTTTTCCTAATTTTTTTATTAGAACTTTGCAATAGGACCACCTCAATAGGTGTGCAGCCCATGTCGTGGCAAAGGAGGCCGATTCCTAGTCATAAATTTGAAAATTCGAGCGCTTTACATGGCTGGCGAATAGAACACAATAGAAAGGAACGTAAACTTAGCAATGTATAGTTTCGAGATTTCTAGGCTTCTGTTTCTCAGTATAAATGAATGATCATGATGGAATGGTAAAACTCGGCTTCCCATTACTTCAGATAGGCAAAACCACCGAATCGAATTACAAACAAGACGCGAAAATGTTTGAAAAAATTGGCAAATGAGAAAGGGAGAAGAGTGCACATCTTTTAAATTGCACTACGATTGAATTGTGGTAAATTTAATCGATTGAAATATTGTTTTCTTTTATGTAAACTATTGTAAAATAATAATAAAGTAAGTTTATTGTCGAATTGTCTTCAGAACACAATTAAACATTTTACTAACCTTGGTAACAGCAAAAAATTATACATATATATATATGTGTGTAATGATTAAACTTTAATTTAATATTTTTCCTGAATAATAATTTAATTTCATAATTTTTCCCATTCTCTAATTAAAATGTAAAAAGTTCATTTCTATTTCCTAATCCAATTCCAAATTATCCTTTTATTTGGAATTCACGTGCTCATAAAATTTGTTTAATCCGCTTTCTGACTGTCGTAAATCTGTCAGAAATAATCCCTACAAGACATTCTGTCAAAGTCCCTAGGAATCCCTACACCTGTATCATGTGAGATCTTGTGACAGAAAAAATGTCCCTGGAAAATCATAACAAAAAATTCAATGCACGCCGAAAAAACTCTCTTTTGCGCTCTTATACTGTACTAGTAAAGCAGTCAATAATCGACAAAAAATGATAATAATTTTTTTCAGTACTTTCTAAGGGTCATAGGTGAACTATGTGCTACGTATGTAAACGTAAATAATCTTTATGAATTGAATGAAGAAATCCTTCTTGCTTTCCCTTTTTTTTTGTTTACTAGGATACAATGTACACAATTAGCTATTATTCTTTCAAGTTAGAAATAAAGTAATGACCTACTAAGTGTTTCTCGTTATATTTAACTTCCATATGTCTCGTTTCATAAGCATTTTTAATTATTTTAATTTACATACTTACAGGTACAACTATTAGTTATTTACCAACAACAAAGTTATAGAGAATTCCCGTTGTGTTCGTAATAGTCTTCATAATTGGAAATTTTCAAACGGTATTTAATGGTTTTTATCTCGCTATCCTCGTTCTGAGCTAATTTAAGGTTAAGCAAAACATTTTCTACAGAAATACGAAACATATTAATAGGGTATCTACTTAGAGCATCAACATGAGCCATTTTTGAACCAGATCGGTGTTCTATTACATAATTAAGTTTTTCCAGTAATAACGCCCATCGAGCTACTCGTGTAGACGAGTCTCTTTTGTCGCCGTTTTTTTTTTTGAAATGTTAAACAGTCAATTGCTATTTTAAAGGGTATCCCTAGCAGATAAATATGAAATTTTTTTACGGCTTCTATAACAAGAGCCTCAAGTTCGTAACTGGAGTACTTCTTTTCCAGCGTCTGTGGTTTTCCTACTCACAAAATATGTTGGATGAAAGCTATTATCATTTGGAGATCTTTGCAATAAAATTGCACCATACCATCCATGTTAGCATCCGTATGTAATTGCGTTTTCCTAATTTGTGTTATATATTCCCAAAACAGGTTTTTGAGAGAGCAACATTTTAAGCTTATTAAAATAATTTTTCTCTTCCACATTGAATGTAAATTCACAATTTTTTTTCAAAAGATCACTAGGTGGTTTAGCAATAAGAGAATAGTTAGTAATATATTTTCTAAAGTATCCAGTTAAGCCTAAAAATCTTTGTGTTTCAAATTAGTAGGTTCAGAAAATTAAGAACAGCTTTTATTTTTAAAGTGGATGGATGAATACAATCCTATTCTATTATATGTCCAATAGAAATTTAATTCTTTCTTTCAAACACTGAGATTTCTTAAAAAATTGATCTCTAAACCATATTCACACACAAGATTGTAAACTAGTTTTAATCTTTCGATTTCTTCATTTTCATTAGCAGATATATTACATCACCCATTTGGGGTAAGACAATGTCATCATTGATTAAAGGTCGAAAAATAGTATTGATAAATGTTTGAAAAACTGATGGGTAGTTTCATAGTCCAAAAATTGAAATTGTCCTTCATGAGTGACAAATGACACATATTTTCTACTCTATTCATTCACATTAACATGAAAAAAAAAACATTTTTTAAATCAATAGTATTAAATACTCGCGATTCTTGTAATCGATCTAAGACATCTTCAATCAATGGCAAGGGAGAAATCTGTCTTTAATTACAATTTTATTTAGCTTTTTATAATCTATACATATTCGTGGAGTTCCATCTTTTTTCCTAACGATAACAGCTGGATTGGAATACTCCAAAGAGCAAGGTTCTATAATAACTTGTTTTAACCATTGAGTTATTTGAGCATCAACAATCTTATTTTCCGAAAAAGGTAAACGTCACGGTCGTTGATATATTGGTTTGTTGTTTTTAGTTAAAACATTTAATTCTATATCTGTTGATTTAATTATATCGAATTTCTAATTTAAAATAGACTGACAAACTTCATCTTTAATGGATTTTGAAATATTATGCCCTATATTTTCTTCAATTTCATCAAAATTAATATTTAAGGGTAAAACTGGTAAAATATTGTTTTCTTCCCACGGAGACTTATTTTTTATTGTAAATCCATTGTCATTTATTATAACTTCACCTTGCAAAATTACATCAAGTCCTATTATTAAAAAATTACATCAAGTCCTATTATTACAAAATTACATCAAGTCCTATTATTAAAAAATTACATCAAGTCCTATTATTACAAAATTACATCAAGTCCAATCAAATTACACCGCATTATGCGGTGTAGCCCCGTTTTGAACAATACATATGTTAGTAGTGCACTTAAAGTTGTCAATTTGTATCTCCTTTAAATTCACCTAAGGGCTTTATTTTACTATTTCCTAATCTCGATAAAACTGAATTACACTGATTCAGTTCACAAGTATTTAACTTTTAGAATATATTTTTAGAAATTAACGTAGCTTGACTTCCGGTATCTATCAATGAGTTAATATTAAAATTACCAAAATGAACCAATTTGAACATATTTGCTTGTTTAACAATATTGAGAGACGTTACATTATAATTGGGTTTGTTTTCCATATTAAATTTCGAACATTCAGACGCCTTGTGCCCAAAGTTTTGAAATCTGAAACACTTTAATCCCCTATTCTTACGTGTACAAAAATTAGAAAAATGTCCTTTACCACCACAATTAAAACAAAATTTAGTATTCTAATCAAAATTACTTTATCTTTTCTGATTCACAAAATCATCAGGTCTTTGTTTTACTTTATTAAAATTACATTTATTTTTCGTAAAGTCATTTTTGATCACCTCATAAATCTTTAGTTTTTTTCAAAATTCGTGTAAGTATTTGCAACCGTGCAAAATTAGTTTAATCTCATGTTTATCATAGATACCTATTCCATTAATGTGACATCTTCATTTCTCCCCCGATAACTCAACTCTTTCATTATAAAATAATATTCCTGTAAATACTCAAATTCTTTCATTTTACGTTTATTAAGTATTTCATACAATTGGCCTGAATTAATAGTAACCTCAAACTCTTTTTTCGGCTTTTCCTATGACGTAATATTCGATTCAATTTTTACAAATAACAAAGCATTGCCACCAAGCGATCGTTTCGCGAAAATAAACTTTTGAAAGTTGTTTAATTAAACATATTTTTTGCAGCGCATTCAAATTACTCACACGAAATGGAGATGTTTTCATGTAACTCACCATTAAAAGCAGAAATTACAATATCGATATCAGAGAAGCTCATAGAGATGTTTGGATTTAGATTTTCAACACAGCGCTGAATACTTAGTTGACTCATTAATGTTCTGGCTCTACAATGATGAACTTTGTTTTGTCACTAATTCCATTTTTCTTCCTGATACAAATCGATTCGAATTTTGAATATATTGATAGAGCAAGTTAACATCATTTAGCAAAACTAATATTTGCTCGATTATTTCAGTTTTTGTTTCTTGGAATGCGATATTCAGAATATCACATTTAGTAATCAATTCATTTAATGAAAAAGTATCATTAATAATTTTTAATTATATTTAAAATTAAAGTCATTTACTGTGAATTCGAAAATTGTGAAGTTTAAGATCCTTTCCATATTTTTGGCATCGCCATCTGTATCAAAAATAAACTTATACAAAATTTCAATTTTTTCTTTCTTCAGATTCTTCAGTACATTACTTATCACATTAATTTTGTCAATCTTCATCTCTAAATTAGCAAATAAGAATAACGCTGACTCATCTCAAATTCTTGAATTAAATTCTTCCAGAGCACATAATATATATATATTCAAAAGGCGTCACACTACTAAATTAAATAAGATAGCAATTTAATTCGAAATAGAGATACTTTTTTTTCTTTTTACATCATGAGTCCTTGCCACTTCTGACTTCTGTGGCACTCCTATACTATTAAATTTAGAATAACCAGAAAATCAAATCTTAAGCGTTCACAATATTTAATTAAAACATTTCATATTAACATTTGCACGGACACGAAACATTTAACACAGTTATCAATGATACATCGCTTACAAAGTAATACTTCTTGTTGGATCGCTTCCATTTGACTCGCTGTTTTACAACCTCATGTGATGTAGAACGAGCACCATATATAGTATTACAATCCCCCCCACAACACACATATATATGTAATTATGTATGTATGTACGTATAATACACATACAAAACAGCATGAATAATAACGATCAGCTGACCAGATAAATATCACAACGCATAGTACATTATTAACAGTATTACTTAGCACTCGAAAGGAAGACTCCAAAATCACACTCTAACT
The DNA here is from genome assembly GCA_019974015.1 of Nephila pilipes. Lineage (NCBI taxonomy): Eukaryota > Metazoa > Arthropoda > Arachnida > Araneae > Nephilidae > Nephila > Nephila pilipes. The sequence goes on along the minus strand of BMAW01012636.1, from coordinate 61,679 downwards.
GACTGACTTAGGCTTTCGGCGTATTTATACCTGTTCCGGATAGGTGTGACGTCACAAAGGAAAATTCAGGAAAAGTCTGTAATTTTCTTCCCCGTGAAGGCATCGACTCAATTTCAGCATCTTCGGTAACTTTCCATTTTTCGCCAAAGTCACCGAGTTGCCAATTCCGTCTCCACAGTTTTGAGATCATTACTTATGGCATTTCTCTTGGCTGACTTATGGCATCTCTATAAATGTTTCTTTTACTTCACAAGAGAACCGCTGCTGGGAAGCGCCATTTCATGTTCGCAACATTACCTAGGATTTGCACACTACATCCGGTAAGGTCTAAAATGCTCAATAGAAGTGAAAGAACGAGTGCTATCCTTAATTTTTAAGACCATACGATTTTTTTAACCTTCTGCATCATTTTAAATGTACATTACATCGAAAATAATACTTGTGTACTTCGATCCTTTTGAGGATTTAGCATATGCACCAATATGCTATATAGTATATGGGGGAGGGCGCCGCTATAACTTCGTACAATGTGCCGGCGAATATTTTGGAGCTTTCCCTACTATACAATATAATTATTATTAAAGAAACAATATTATGCATGTAAAAGAAAAAGAAAATCTAAACATTTTAGTGAAGTACTCGTAGAAAAGCAAAGTATTTGCTCATTTTCAAATGTTTATGAACGATTTCATAAAGGACAAATCAGGGAGCTCTACTCGGAAGACACATAGCAGAAGGTTCTAAGATTTTAGATGCAGACGACATATTGATCCCAGAATCAATTTACAGAGCAGAAGTTTATGCTCATTATTGAAATAAATTAAACTTCTGCAATTTGTTTGTACAAGTATAAGTCGATTTCCAAATAATAGACATGATGTGCAGGAGGCAAAAGTCAGTTCGATAACTAAATTCAATTCTTAATATTAGTTACATTCTATAATTAAGAGAAGAAGCTGAACAAAAATATGGTCATTTGATAAATTATTTAAATTCTTGAAGCAAATCAAATTAAGCATTCTGAAAAAAAACTAAATTCATTCAACAGTGCATTCATTGCAGCTTTTTGAAAATTAATTAACTTCTACATCTAATAAGAAAAAACCTAAACGATACATTCTTGTCGAGTGTATCAAAATGACATGGAAAATAAGATAAATGTCTAATGTTTTTGTTGGGTTTTCACGTGTAGAATTTATTATATGTAGTTAATAATAAGTGAAATGTTGTCACGATAGTCAAAGGTTTTTTAGAAAATATTTATAGCTTCATAGGAAATTAATATCGTTTGCTCTTTTTCGGTTGCATTTAAATTGTTTCTTGAGATTTGAAATTTTAAAAAAAATATTAAGATTTTTTTTAAGCTCTTAGACACAAAACAAAAATCTCTTATTTGATTAAGTAAATAAAACTTGAATTGAATCCTAAATTAAAGAAAAACAAATTCTGCATGGCAAATTTTTTTTCGGGGGGAAAAAGCCTCTTTTTATTGAGAAATGTTGAAATAAACAAGGAAATAATCGAAGGAAAAACTCCCGTGAGGTTTCGAATAAAATTTTAAATTTTGTATTTTCAATCAAATTATATATCTTAAGGAATATTTTTAATGCAATAATATGTCAAAAATTTAATCTGAGATAAATAAATACATTTAGAATTAAAAGTTATTGAAAAGGGCTTGATTTTCCCATCCAAAAAAGTTTTTTAGGCAACTGAAAAGTGGTTCAATATGAATAATTTTTATACTAGAAATATATATTTACTTGTAACATTTTTCAGTCAAAAATGCTTTTCGTATAAACTGGGTAGATTTTGAAAATGTTCGTAATTTATGTATAGTATAGTTATAATTATGTTTGTGTACAGTGTCACATTAAAACATTTTTAAAACAGACTCCTTATTTTTCATATATATGAATGGTTATAAAGATAGATTTTAATTGTTTTGATGTTCGATGTGAATATTTGGGAATTTAATAAAAATAAGATTTCGGATAGAGTATTTTCCCTATTGTTGAAGAGAAAATTATGGTTTCTTATTGAATAAAAGTAATCAAAATACATATATGTGGGCATAAAGTTAATAATGGTTCTATTGCCTCAAAATTTACAAACGAATAATTTGCAGTCAAAGATATTCTTCCAGTTAACGAACCTGGTCATAGTTTCAACTGAAAGATTGATTACTTTCTAAGACTCAAAATCTGATCTTGAGGCAATTAAAGTAATTTAACTAACATCACTCACAAGTCATATGTGATATACTTAACTAATTCCACAATAATCGAAAATGATGTGATCTTGTGCAGCCAACCTCTGTATGAATCCCTAATTACAGACCTAGATTGCTCGAAATCAGTAACATCCCCAATAGTAAGACTCGGAAAAAATCACTGCAAGAGAATGAAAATTCTCCCTGACAACACAGAGCCTATGCCAATTGTAGAAATTGCCCGGATTCTCCATGTACATCAGAATAGTCTTAATTGTCCAACTATTTTAAACTAGATATTGCTCCGCCCTCCCATGTACCCACACTGGATATTTCGAAAGCTTTGGGTTTTTTTTGTTTGGTTTTATTAACGTCGCACTAGAACAACACGAGGGTTATTGGCAACGGAACTAGCAATTTTGAAGCTCGGTCAAGTGACGAGGACGACACCTGAGCTCGCATCCCTCTCCTAACTTTTACACCACACCAGTGAGAGGACTTTGGGCCCCGACAGATTCAACGTGCATCGGCCTCGGCTACACGGTGAGTTTTTAGCGGCCTCAAGGCCTGAACCCGCAACTCAACGAAAGCGCTGGCTGTGAGTACGATACCAGGACCACTAGGCTACCGCGGTCCTTTCTACAGTCTTAAGGCATCTGATCTGGTAGCTGCTATCATAATAATAGTTCAACAAGTGCAGTTAATAAGTAGTGATTTGAAATATGATTAGATGGATAGTGACATTGGGCTATTCGCGGTTTTCTCTTCATTAACCTAGAAAACTTTTTGTAATTTGAATTGTATACATTTAAAACTCCTTGCCAACCAAATAAAACGTGATTAGATAAATTAGGTGAAGATAAGAAGTGTAATAAACTGAATTAGGGATAGTAATATATTTTAGTGAAACAGAATTGAAAGGAAAGAGAAGAGAGACTAAGGATAATGATAAGCTGATAGATGTTTGTAAATTGTTGTGAATCATTGTAATTAATCGTTTGTATCAGGTTCGAAGAGACACTCGGTTAGAATAATAGGTGAGTGAGTGAAAGTGAAGTTTATTGACGCACAAGAGCTAGATATGGCAATGCTGCACCAAACAAGAAACAACTGTGGTGTAAACGTATGAAAAAAGAATCGGAAAAAAAGATAAAAAGTTTGACAAGAAGGAGGGTCAAAAATAGAGAAGTATTACTAGGGTTTCCCAGGGTAGCGTCACCTGTGTTTAAAAAAGACAGTAAACTCAATGGGAAAGAAAAATATAACTAGGGTGCCTCGGGGTTATTGCAGTTGAACTTATAACAACCAAGAAATGTTTGAATCGGAACGAATAAATTGTTAAACTAAGATTGATTGTTTAAATATAAATAAGGATTAACTGAGTTAAGAGAGATTCTAGAGACAGCAATCTTGCATATTCTATGTTGATATATAATAAACTGTGTTGTCCTTTTTCTATCATCTATACAATTAAGTGCTTGGATTTATTGATTATTTAATTAGACTTTAGAGGGGTGGGACATTTATAAGGAAAGACAGGCGCTACAGAATATTTGATGGTTAGAGTGAAAGGCTTATATATTTTTTTTCATGTATTAGCTCAATTTTTACCTTTATGAAAGGATGTTCATAATTTTTCATGGTTCTACGGCTTCACTCGAGACGAATTTAAAAGGGCAAACTGAAATAAGAAATTAGAAAGCAATCTCAATCTTGCTAAGGTTTCATTATTTGAATTCTAATGATTAAGCGAATTTAAAAAAAAAAAATATGTATTAAAAGACAACTACTTGCAAATGAAACAGCTGCTTTCCTTTTAAGATCATATTATCCATTTGACACACGTCCTTCTAATCTGAGAAAGACTCATTTCATCTTCTCAAAGAGTGATAATAAAAACAAATCCCCCCCCCCTCGAGTTAATCGTCATTTTTTTCGAATCTGCTATAGAAACTCTTAAAAATTAGTGATTGATAAAATCAGAGGAAATGTAATCGTAGAATGCCTTCATTTATGAATATTGAACATAAAAGAAAAAGGGTGTTCATTTAAAATCTGTCAAAAATACCAATATTTTTGCTTAATTTATTATATTTATTCAACTTAAAGTGAGAGACTAACATTTGTAGTAAAAATTAAAGAGTTGAAATTTAAAAAGCTGGGTATTTTCTTTAATTTAGTTTTGACATGTGAAAGATGGCACCGCAGATTATCGATTCGTGTTTCACTCATTCGTCACTTCATACTTGAATTAAAGATTTCAAATGCGGTAAGAGAATTCACCAAAGGATATGATTATGTTCTTAATTTTTAAGTTTGTTTGTTAAGTTTTTAAGTTAAGTTTGATCGAATTTTTAAGACGTAACACTGTGTTGAACGAAATTTAAACTAACTATATTATCTATGTAAAACCTACAATTATACTAAACCAAAATGGAACTAAACATTTACAGTTAATTATGTCGGTATTTTAAAATCAGTTGAGTTTAATTTTATTAACGTTGAAATAGAAGAAACACGAGGGCTATTGGCGACGGACCTCGCAATTTTGAACCTCGGTCAAGTGACGAATTTTAAAATCAATTTGTGCCTTCTTTACTTCCAGTAGGTACATCTTTTTTTTTTTCATATATTCCAAACTTTACAAAATAGCTGTATTATTGCTATATTCTAGCAAAATTTTATTCATTCAACTCTACAATCAGCTCAAATAAAGTTTATCTCCTAATAAGTCAAAGATTTTAAGTAAATTTCCTATTTATACATTATAAATTTATTTTTTACTATTTTGTCAATTGTTTTATCTGGTATTTTTTGTATTGCTTAATAGTATATTGAACGATTTATTTGGGAAAACCTAATATTTTTAATATCAATGAATATTCCACAAAATTTATGAGAAATATCGGTAGTTACTTAAAATAATATGAAAGAGTTTTCGAATAAACGATAAATAGAAGAAGTATTTCCTAAAAATAGAGAATGAATGAAAATACATGAATGCGTGCTCTAGAATGTATTTCAAACATTCCCTTGAACATGACATTTAAACTGTTAATGAAAGTTTCAATGCAATTAATCTTTAATGTTGAGTTGGTTATTTAATAAGTTTAAAAAAAATTATGTATCACGTTATAATAATTAATAATAACTTTTATTTTACCTCTATATAAAAATCGAAAATATCACGAACATTCCAATATTAAACGTTGTATTATATAAGTTTTTTAATGTTCTCTATTCTTAAGCTCAAAATGTTACACTCTTTTAAATAACGAGATTAGTTTCATCAGTAATAAATAATAAATCAGATTTATAATCATGTGCGATAACTTATTATTAATATTTCAATATATACTAAATTTCATAAAATATGAACACCAGTTTTCCAGAACGAAAAATCTATTGATGATTAAAACGACTTAAATTTTTTAAAATTCATATGAAAGACATGTATCTCCAAAAACTAAATCTAAATCTTAAAGAGAAAAAAAATCCTCCCCAGAAATTTATGTTGTTAAAAAAATGGAATAAAGTATTATAAATTGATTTTTAGACATCCATAGTAATAAATATAACCAATAAATCTCGCGTTAAAGGAATCGAATTTAAAAAGCAATAAATGAATAAACTGAAAATGCAGGATTAATAGTATCATTTTTAATGCATATACAACAAATAGTAAGAGAAAATAGTTTCAGCAAGTAAAACTAAATTGAAACTTCTGACAAAAAAAATTTTGTGATATCAGAAGTAAAAAAAAAAAAAACCATGAAATTAATTTGTTGTAATTTCACATTTAATTCCGTAAGAAGATAAATATAGAAGCAATAATGCTTTATATCATGGGAGTCTAAACTATGACCGTTTGAGGGCCACATTGCAAAAAACAAAAACAAAAAAATTGCTGGGCAACACATACAATATTTTTTCAACAAATTGAAATAAAAATTAACTCTATATATATGTAATTTTATTAAAATAAACAAATTTCTTTTTACTATAAATTTTTTAAAATTTGAATTTGATATGTATTGGTACATATTTATTTTAAATTGTAAAAGTTTCGTTTCACTTAGTTTGGATTTCATAAAGATGGAATAAATTCAAATTAATGAGATGGATTAATTTGCTTTTGTTGAGCAAGCAAATCGATATTGAGTTTAATAGACGAGGTTGCAATTCTTAATGCATTTTCAAGATGTTTGTCAGTGATCTTGGTCCTATTTTTGATTTTCGTAAGCTTCATTCTTGAAAATAATTGTTCACAAATATAGGTACTGCCAAAAGTTGAAGACATTAATAAAGCATGATTGTGAAAATTAGGATATTTATCGCGAAGTAGGTAATTTTTATAAAATTCCAGTAAAGAAACATTCCCAACTTCTTTCAGTTGAATGTCACTTTGCAGTTCAATGCATTCCATTTGAAGATAACTTATTTATTTATAGAGAAAATATGTTGAAATACTTTTCCTTTTTTCGAAAATCTTGAAATCTACTTCCAAACTCTTGAATTAAATCAAAAATTAATGCAGCATATTTTGTGCAAATCACAAGTTTATGTGCAGCCAAAGTACTGAATGAACTTTCATTCAAACGCTGTTATTGTTTGGCATACCAAGATGTTTTTATTTAAATTTTTATTTCGAAATAAATATCAACTAATCGATTATATTTTAATAAAAATGTGTAAATTTAAATATCTTCATAATTTGCGTTTGGGCCGCACTTTAGACAAGCATGCTTTACATCGTCTTTATAAGTTTTTAATAAGACATGCGTAATATTCGAATTGTCAAGAATTTAATTAACACTATCACAGAACTCATCCAATTCCATTAATGTATTTTATTTATCATAATTCTCAAACGATTTTAAAATATGAAGAACTTTAAATAAATGAATAAAAGGCTTAAAATAAAAGTAATGGGGTATAATTAAACAGATTAATATGAATATGCCGAAATGAAATTGTTGGTTAACATTTTCGAAATAGGGAAAAAATATGCATTTTTAGAATAAATTTACAACTTATTATTTGATGATTTAAAAAAATGTCATGACAGGATGATATACAAGAACACATAATTAGTAACTACACTAATAAATATTCACACAGCTTCGTTAATTCGCAAATGTAAAATAGTTGATTTGAATAATAAAATTCGAATATATCCGATATCTTAGCAGTTTATTCTGGTTTAATCCGTGTCGAATGGTATATAAAGATTTAACAAAAAGTTTTAAATATTAATATATAATCTAAACCAGATCTTAAAAGCTGTCAAACAAATTGCAGTTTTCAATTTTTATTTTGTTGCAACATTTCATTGAAATAATGCAACGAGCTATGGACGAGATACCTCAGAATTTTGAGCCACTGGTCTAAAGAAATTTGTTTTTTCTTACTCACCAGAATTTCTCAGCATGCTATTTAAAAAAAAAAAAAACATTTAGACTCATATTGATTTAACACGTAGCAATTTTTATATCCCTGCATGAAGATCTTACTGGAATCGGGATTCGAATATTCACGATCACGAGCCTTTCGCTCAAGAAACCTGCAGCCATTTGCAAATTTTCAAATACTTCTCATAATTTTTTTTTTTTTTTTTTTGCAAAAATTTAAGCTATCACCGTAGAACATGTTTTACTGCAGATAATATCACTTGGCCGGGAAAACGCACCGATATATTTCGTAACTATCTTATCGATAAATATTTTTCGATGTAGGGGCGGGGAGATTTCCGTTATTTGGATTGCTATAGAGAGCTTATACAAACAACGTTTTCGAAAAGATACAAATCTTTTCAAAAAAATTGACGATTGCTTTGATATTAGGAAAAAAAAAAAAAAAAAAAAAAAAAAAAAAGAAGCAACATTAATGAATGAAGTGTGATTCATTTTTGTAATTACGATAAGATAAAAAAAAATCTAGACATTCGAATGATTACAAAACTTTACGTGACTAATCAACAGTTTTACGTCATTGACAGTAAGCCTATCTGATACATGATAAATTGAATTACTGTTTTTTTTTTAAAAAAAAATTGCTGTTACGAACCGAGTTAGATATATTTTATCGCAAGTAAAAAGATTCGTAAGTAATCAATACAGTAATTTACGTCAAAAAATAGATCATAAACAATAACAGATAAAGTCCATTACATTAGCTGGAAAAAGGCGAGGTTTCAAAATACTCCTTCAAGCAGAAGCTTCACGAAAAGAAGATAATGGTCGTTATATTTGGTAATATGCGATCATTGTAAAATACTTTGACATGTTGCAATGCCGCTATTCCTTCAGAAACAAAATACAGATTTTATCAATATGAAGCTCTTAAGATATATACAGTGAAAGGAGATTTTTTTTAAAACAAAATTTAGATTTTTTAAAGTGCATACTTAACAAACCAGCTTATATAAAAATGGCAACGGTCTAAATTAAGAGATTCCTATTAATTTTAAAACTGATTTACCTTTCATCTAAATTTGGGTAATTAAAGTTAATAATTAAAATATTTCGCCACAATTAAATTTAAAAAGGAATCAAAATAAAAGGACCAGGGCAGCCAAACATCAAGAAGTTGCCAACATGCGAGGAAAGCGGGCAAATTAAAAATAAAACTGAGCAATCGGTTACGCCTCCCAAGAACTGGTGTCCGCGGCCAAAATCAATCATTGAATGAAGGGTTTAGTTTTTATTAACGTCGCACTAGAAGCAACACAAGGGTTATTGGCGACGGACCTCGTAATTTTGAACCACGGTCAAGTGATGAGGACGACACCTGAGCTGGCACCCCCTCTCCTAACATCCACACCACGCCAAAGGGAAGACTTTGGGCCCCGAACAGATTTAACGTGCATCAGCCCCGGCTACACGGCGGGTCTTTGGCGGCCAAGGATCAAACCCGCGACTGAATGAAAACTGCCGACCACTAGGCTACCGCGGCCCCCAATTGAATGAAGGGACAAACAGAAGCGTATCAGCTAAACGAGAACTATCCGAAAATAACCTCCACATATACTATTTAACTACATATTGAAGTCAATCAATTTCTCATGAAAACCAAATGCATTGTGAACAATCATAAAGCAGAGTAAGTACATAAATCGTGAATTGTAAAATGTTTCGATTCAGAGTTCTGACTAACAACTATAAAATAGTTGCTGCAGAGATTTTTTCAAGAAAGAATTTCAAAGGTAATTTTTTTTAGGTATGGATTGCGATTGTTTATTGACGTCGCACTGGAAAGCAACACGGGGACAAACGCGACTCGCAATTCTGAGCCTCGGTCAAGTGACGAGGATGACGCCTGAGCTGGCACTTCGCTTTCCAAACTTCCACACCAAGCCAACGAAAAGACTTGAACCACGACCAGAATTAACTGGTAGTATTCCTGCGACGCAGGGGGAGGGGTCTTTTGAGGCAAAAGGGCTCGAACCAACGACTCGACGAAAAGAACGCAGGCTGGAATCCGCGATCATGACTACTTTTAAGAATCGACAGAAATACAGTTAAAACGAAGTACAAAAAAGTGTAGATAGGCGATGGCCAGTCAAAGAAAATTTTCTGGAATATAAAATCATAATCAAATAAAAAAAATCGTCCAATTTGACAAACACCCTACATCTCCTTTTTTACTATGAAACGCTACACACACACACCTATTCAATAAATAGGGTGAAATAAAGTAAGAAATAGCTTCCTGGTAAAAAAAAAAATAGTAGACAGTGACTACAAAAAATAATTTCTTAAATCCAGGCGAAATGATCTGATTTCGAAAATACTGTCAGTCGGAGAAGTGAGTTAAAATTTTGAAGTATTTCAGTTCAATATTTAGAAGCATAGCTATAATAGTTTTTTTTTTTAGATGTCCGATTTTAAAATAAAAATACAACGCTTATAAAAGTTAAATTATTAATCAGAAAAATACAAACATTAAGTACTAATTATTTTATACAACTTTACCCACACTATACAATTATATATATTTCATTAACAACAGTTTTTAAAAAAATTAACTAAATTACACACAACCAGCCATTAAAATTGTCACACCAATAAGGCGATACGCTACACACATGAATTTTGCACTACAGGAAGATGCTGTGATATGCAAATGATAAGCTCTTCAGCGCATTAATGCACACAAAAAAAGGGGGGGGGGCGTCGGTAGCGACATCTACCATTTGTTTAAATGAAAAAAATTATACAGCAGGTATGCATACACAAATTACATTTGAACGTTGTTGCCTCGTGTAAGAAGGAGAAATCATTACCAGCACGTTTTTAACTTGGATAGAAAGGTCGAATGTAGCCAATCGGGATTGTAGTTTATCGTATGGCAGTGTTGCTGCTCGCATCGTTCGAGATTCCATGACTGTATGTAGAATATGGAAACGATGGTTATACGGAACGTAGTGTTGGATCTCAACCAACCAGCTTCCATTAAGAGCCTAGAAGACTGACACGTTACTCGTATGGCGTTGATGGATCGCACAGCCATGAGTCGAGAAATTGGATCGTTTGCAAATAAAGTATGTATAATTCGACGATTTTGCATCAGCATATATTGTCAGCTTGGTGATCATGGCTTTGGCTACCCTCAATGCTACATCGCAGATAGGAGCGCCTTCAATGATGTGATCAACGACGAACCAGGGAAGCAGCAATGGCATGACGTCGTTTTTTCAGACGAATCCAAGTTCTGTTTACAGCCTCATGGTGGTCGTATCAGCGTTTGGCGGCACCGTGGAGAATGCGCATTGCCAGCTAACATTTGACATTGTCCCATTACCTGAAGTGATGGTATGGGGTGCCATCGGATACACATCTCGGTCACTTTTTATTCGCATCGATGGCACTTTGAACAGTTCGCCGTTACATTTCAGTAATGCTACCCTTCCCTCAAGTCTAGCGAAACGCTACGTTTCAGCAGGAAAATGTTTGACCGCATGCTGCCGATATTGTACAGACCTTCCTTGATACACAAAATGTTCGGCTGCTGTCCCGGCCAAGACGTTTTCCAGATCTCTCACCAATAGAAAAAGTCTAGTCAATGATTGCAACTACAGTCGAGGAACTGTGGCATCGTATTTCTTGAAAACGTAACGACTAGTTATTTTTAGTATAATATATATGTCCAAGAGATATTTTGTTATTTGCATTTCTTCTTGGTGTAGAAATTGTAATGTAATTCAAAAAAAAAGTCTGTTCCAAAATATTTAAATTTTTGTTTTAAAAAATATATAGGATAATCAATCAAAAAAATTAACTTATTTTATAATTTTTATATTTATTTTTAATATTGTAGAGCCTTCTATACGGTTCTTAAAAACTATTTACCTTTTGCGGTTTGGCAATTCAGTTAATGTTTTGGTTTCTTTTTTTAAAAGAAGAATAAAGTATTGTTTTCTTCGTGTTATCAAGTATTTGTATTCAGACAGTTAAAAGGTAGTTGAAGGTCAAAGAAATAGATTATTTCGATCGCCTCTTCAATATTTTGTGTATACACAAATGTATGTTTAATGTCCTCAGATATAATGTAATTTTAATAATTATAATACATACTTTACCACATTGAAAAAAAATTTAAAATGTTTTTATACTAAAGATCAAATGAAAAGGCACCATCCAGAATCTGTGAGCAATTTTTTTTCTTACAAAATTCAATTCCATATAACACGCTTTTATTCCAAAATTATTTTCATAGTTAAGTTATTGTAGAGAAAGCTGTTTTTAATATTCTTGTGATAAGAGAATAGAATTAGTTTTCTGGTATAAAAATTATGTTGAGGGGGAAGCTTGTACCTTTGGGACAACTCCTGACTCTATGTTTGCATTTCATTAGAAACATGATTAATAGAAAAATATTTATCAAAATCAATGACATACACATGCCATCCCAACATTTGATAAAAACGTAATGTAATCAGTTTTTTGTTAACCAATTAAAACTTCAATGAAACAATAGTTTGAATGAAACAAGCGACGAGGACGACACCCGAGCTGTCTGTGAGGTTTTATAGCGCAAGAGCCAAGGTAGGCTATGCTGTGCCAAACATTTGTTAAAATTAATTAAAATATATAATTTCTAAAACAGGAACCACACAGAAGGTAGTAATATAAAGAATTCAAATTTGGTGAAAAAGGCCAATTTGCCACCCGAGCTGACACTCCCTCTCCTAACTTCCACACCACGAAAATGGGAGGACTTCGGGCCTCGACAGATTTAACGTACATCATCCCTGGCAACACGGCGGGTCTTTGGCGGCCAAGGATCAAACCCGCGACTGACCGAAAACAGTCGGCCACGAATCCGAAACCATGGCCACTAGGCTACCGCGGCCACGTTATGAAAGATACAGAAAAACTTAATGAGTTAAAGTCGGGAAAAGGTGTCCCCTAAGCGATTGGCGACTTCCTAAATAGGTCGCCAAACGTGCGTGACTTAAGCATTGAGTATGTTTAGATTACCCTAACCTAAATCGCTTCAATCGTTATCATTCCGAAAGTCGCCAATCGCCTAAGGGACACCCCTATTCCTGGCTTTAATCATTTAATGTTGCATATTACAAATATCTTAGAAGCAGTTTAGTAAAGTATATTTTTGATAACACCAGTAGTTCTGTTAAGTGATTTGATCAATAGCTATAATTCTAATATTAATAATCGTATTGAATAAATTCATTAATAGCAGTTCAAAAGCAAATATTGTAACATCCTTATTCATTTTGCTTTTGTTCAGTTTCTAGAATTTTTTGAATAAAAAGCCTTATTACAAACTGACCATCCTTTATCAGATAACCAAATGATGGTTAAAATGAATAGAAACACAGACACACACACAAAATCTCACATATTTACTATACCAATAGAAAGGATATACCTATAAAATAGCATTTTAATACTTCATGTTTATATAATGTTTCATCTGTATTTATATTTTATTTAAGGTACAAATAATATATAAATTAAATTTCAGGAAATAGTCCCATTAAGATAGGCTTAACCCTTTCACTACCGTAGGAAGAAATAATAATAATTCGAGATAAAAACCATCGTTTTTATATGGTGGCAAAGTTTATTAAAGAAAATTATTGAAATATTAGTTAAAACTGGTCACAAATATCTAAATATTGCATTGTTAGGTAAGTAAGAACGGTTCCCAAAATTTCAGAGCTTGATGGAAAGTTGATTAAATTAATGATAGAAAATTTGATGACACACTGATACACACACACCAAGTGAAATAAATAAAAACGTTAAAACTAACTAAAATTAATTGATTCATCTGGTAAATTAAATGGTTGGAATGCAGTTTAACCCAACCACCCTTGGCGACAAGAATTATTTGGCGGTATTTTGCCAAATGTGGCTACCCTGGTCCGTTTTACGGACTTAACGTTCAGCCTAAAACGTAAAAAAACTAACGTAAAAAAAAAAAATCGCCATGTTTGGTGCCAATTTTTGAAATCGCGTCAAGTGGTTGGGCTAAATTGCATTATTAAAGAAAATATTAGTTAAAACTTGTCACGAATATCTAAATATTGCATCGTTAGGCGAGTAAGAATGATTCCCAAAGTTTCAGAGCTCTAGCTTGATGGGAAGTTGGTTAAATTAACGATCGAAAATTTGATGACACACACCAAGTGAAATACATAAAAACGTTTAAAAAAGAAGTGCTTCTCTCTGGGCCTACGGCTTCGTACCACGGATTGTCACGCTGTGCCCAGACGGCTTTAGATATTAAGCCTAATTCACAAAAAAAAAAAAAAAAAAAAAAAAACCTCTAAAATTGGCTATTCATTGGAATATTTTGGTTTCCCCATATATTATTTAAAATGTATTAAGCTTAATATATACGAAAGAAAAAAGATTTAATTGAAAATTATATGTTTTATACATAAAATTATTATATAAATAATCATTTCTTTTAAGAGAATATAATATATTCTTACATTTTTACATAAATTTCATGGTGTAATGATGTACCATTACATGGAATATTAAAATACAAAAAATGAATCTTATTTTGCTGTATGATATTTTTCAATGCATAGTCCAACGTCACATGTCTTGCACACATATTTTGTCAACTTTGATGCTTCACGCAAGATTTTGAGCAAAGAGCACATCTTTGTTCTTTTTTTGCTTTAAAGTCTATGTACAGATTTGGAAAATGCTGTCCAAAGAAACATAACGGATGTTTGACGTTTGAACTTAGAGTTTTTATGCCTCTGTATTCAAATATCTTAAAATCTTTGCATTCTCTTACGTTCACAAAGAACGTAAGAGAATGCAAAGATTTTAAGTTTTCGCTTCAGTCATCATCCAATTGCTGATTGCTTGATTCGTCTTCTTCAATCTCATATATAACTGTACTTAATGTTTCAGAATCATCATCTAAGTTACTAAACAGTGCAGATTTATCTATATTTTCGCTAACATCCCTGTCATATTCAATCATTAATTTGCAAATCTCAGTCACAGATAAATACTTTCTTTTCGTCATGACTGTCGCTACAAATAAAAATCGACCGAATGAAACGAACAACTAAGAGCATCTGCTACCAAAAGTCCTAAGCCCCATAAATTCTCATTCAAACTTCTACGAAGCAAGCAAGAAAGAAAAAGCAAACCGAAAGCAAGTGCTCCCTTTAAATCATGTGATTACATTTAAAGAGCCGTGCTGCAACATGTGCTTTTTATTACATCCTCATGATAGCCAGAAGTGAAATCTAACCCATATCACCAAGATCAACATTCCAAATAATCTATCTATACAAATTTTGTGGTATTGTAACACCATCTGGTAATATTAAAAAATTAATAAAATAAAACGTTCTCATCAAACTTATCTTTATTGATACGTTGATCTGCAGCAGGTATTCTCGGAGCGTATCTAATGTGATATGCTGGGCACAGGAGAGCAAACATGATACGCTGGGAGTGAACGGGTTAATAGTGTAACGGTACTTGATAATATCTTGTAAGAAATTTTATTTTAAAAATAATTATTCATTAAAAAAATCAGTTTAGAAAATGTATTTGGAGATTTAAAAAAATCTGTAAGATAAAATATTTATTTCAACATTTATACACTAGGTTTATCATTGTTATCTTCCTCTTCTTCATCACTAGAAGAATCATCACTGGAACTTTCACTAGATGAAGAATCACTGTCTGTATCTATTTCCAGACTAGATGCGTTCAGTAAAATAGCATTGACCTGAGTTCTACACATGAGAGGGGAAAAAAAAATAAAATACAATTTTGAATGAGAGATAACAAAATTAGATAAATGGACATATGAAGATAATCAAAGCTGACACAAAAACATTCTTCCGCATCGATAAGTGACATTGAAAAAAATATTTATTTTTGATAAAATTCATATCAATAATATGTAAATTTTCTCTTTCTGCCAGTTATGATCCTCTTTGAATAGTGAAAATTTCAGAAACAAATTTTTTCTTAATTAGCAATTCATACATCAGTTTCTTATAATTTTTTATTTGCACATATACACACTTTCAGAAAAATCATTAGTAAAAGTAAAAGATTTGAAAATCAATAAGTACAATATAGGATATACTGTTAGCATTTAACATAACCTCACATAGAAAGAAGACATGTCTAATTTCAATATTTTATGTAGTAAGGGAGAAACAAATCTGAATGCAAGTATAATAATCCAATGGCTCATGAAACATTAATTTCAATCAATCAGTAGATTGAATGACTCAAAAGGAAAATTGATCAAATATTTTTCCCTCTAATGTTCATATTCTGTTAAAACTAAAGTGGATCAAGATTTTGCATTCAATATAACATTTCTTTAATTAATAATATAGAAAACACTTCCACACAAAACTAAATAACATTCTTATTGAATTATAGGATACCACAAATCAAATTCTACAACTCTATCCATTTATAACAAAAACATTACTGTATGGTGAATCTCTTAATATTTAAAACTACCCAATAAGATGGCCAGGGGGTTGATGATATCCTGCTGTATGATAGATTTTCATGACTAACTATTTTTTAAAACTAATTTTGAAGTTTCGACAATGAAAGAAACTGTCCCTTGCAAATAATCAATGAAAAAAAAAAAGAGTTATGCAACTATATACTCTCATAACTAACTTGATTAGTTAAATCACATAAGCACACACACAATTTTTTATTAATTTTATATTTGTTATTCCATTTTCAATAAAAAAAAAGGGGGGCTTTTTTAACAAATAAAAGGTAACAAACCTTTGTTTCTCTAATAGTTTTCCCTGATCAAACATTTCGTTGGCTAATTTTTCGACATCTTCCCGAAAATTGGGATGATTAGTGTTGACAGCATATTTAATGCAGTACTGAAAATTGTAGGGGGAAAAATTAATAAAATGATAAGCAACAAGGAAAATTAAATTTCAATGAATACAGTCTGAAATACAATAAATAATGAAATATATAACATTAAAAAGAAACATACCAAAACTTTGCTATAGTCTTCCTTTTCTAAATTCAGTTCACAGAACTTAAGGAGACAGTCAGCACTATAAAGAAATTATCAGTATATAATTTTTTTTTTATTTACATTCATACTTTTGTCTTTTTTTTCTTTTCTAAACAGTTTTATTGCAATTATGTAAGAGTAAATGAGTACATGTACATACACAATGAAAAATGAGATTTCATTCAAAAGAATACAGCAATAAAGTCACTGCAAAAAATGTTCAATTATACAAATTATAAAATTAGAGCTATATTATGAGACAAACTCTATGGTAAGTTTTAAAATCCACTCAGTTTCTTTCATGTTTAATCATGAAAAGTCAAATGTTTGTTATATCAAATTTGTAACTCTCATCTACTTAAAAGAAATTCACAGAAAATTCAAACAAATTTTGATCAAAAAAGCAAATATTTTAAAGACTTCTTTAAAAAAAAAAAAAAAAAAAAAAAAAGGAAGATTTTAAGTAGCATAAATTCGTAGCTTAATTTCAATTTTTAGTATATTTGGCTTAATCTGTAAAAATCCTATCAAATCCAAACCAAATTAAAACAAAAATTATATTGTATCTTGCACTTAAAAAAAATGTGAAGATATCATTCATTAGGTTGAAATACACTCTACCCTTTCATTTGATTGTAGGATTATAAGGCAATAATCTTTTTCTTTTTTCCAGTTATGTTTACATTAATTCTATGAACATTTGTGATTTTTCACGCTGAGTTAATTGGTTTCAGAAATTGGAATTCTGCAAATTTGGTTCTTCAGATTCACAAGAAAAACAGCCCAATGATGTAATATAAAAATAATGAATCAAACAAAAAGAGTTTATTTAAATTAATCTTATAATGTAGTTGTTTAGTTCAAGGTTAGTAAATGTTAAATTAGAGATACATATTGGTCATTCATGACATGTTTTATAAATTTCAACTCCTTATTAAAATTAGAAAAATACACAAATTCACACCTTAGGTTTCCAAATCCAATGATAAGAAAACTGAAAAGAACATTAGATTCTATCATTTTTCATGTTTATCTTTAGAGCACTTGTTATGATTTGAGCCCTCAGCCTGTTTCAGCCAATATTCTAAAAATTTGCTATTTTGTGCCACTTTATATTCAAATCATATTTCAAAAAACATCACAAATATAATAAATTCAATAGTAAACCTCTTCATTTTGCTAATAATGATGCATGGTTGAAATCTTAGTTGAAGAAACAATTCTAATATATCAAGATAAATTATTGAAGTAATGATACTCAAAAATAATTTGGTGATTATCTAATAATGCCTCTACTAAAACTTTTTAAATGGTTCTTTCAAATGAGATCTATATTCATGAGATTTCTAGAGCATTCTATGATTGTGGACATATATAAATGAGAGGGACAACTGTGGAAAAAACATTTTTTTTTTTTTTTTCCAAAAACAATTTGTTTCTTAGACAATAAAATTTATGATAACTTACTCTGGAAATCCAATTATATTGTTTTCCTCATCTTTTAATTTTTTCAAAACAGTCCTGAAAAATGGAAGCAAAACCCCATTTTAATTATGTTCAAATATAGATGAATACTAATATTTTGGCTATTTTTGTCAAGTATGAATTAAAAAAAAATATGTACATAGCAATTGAAAAATTATTCATAATCACGAATACACTCAAAATTAAAAGAAGCAAATTACACATTTGATATTAAAATATATTTTGCAGCACTATTATTACAATTCAATTTATACATATTAGTTGACTATAAATTCAAAGTATTATCATAAAGGAATTTTAAATTATTTATTCTGTGATACACTCTTTAAATAAAAATTAGATTTCACAATTTAAGAATGTTTTGGTCTAAAAAAATGCTTATTAAAACATTTTTTTTCAGCAACAATTTTTACTATACTGCTCATAGTAAATAAATAAATGTCTAACTACAAAATGAAATGATAGAAACAGTAATATAGAATATAAATGTATACCAGTTTTTCACAAACTGGCAACATATATATTTAATAAAGTAAATATAAGGTGTACATGAAATTGAACAAATTATTTAGAATCAATGAGACACAAAAGGGAAAAATTATATTTAAAAATGAAGAATTTCTATGTGATTAATTTATATACTTCTAAATATTTTCAGGTACAAAGAAATTTAAAATACTTTTTTTTAAGAAGCAAAAGGGGGGGAAAAAGGATGAAAATTATTTTAAGAAAGAACTTTTCCTAAAATATCAATACAAAAATATACCAAAGTAATAATTTAAAAAAGAAATTAACAAATTTGAAGGAAATGATAAAAATTTCAGAAGTAACATATATAAAACTAGATATAAATTTTAAAGGATGAAAAGTATAAACTTATTCTTTTAGAAGATGAAAAATCTACATATTTTAAAAAGCAGTGAAGACACAATAAGTTAATAACCAACTACAATTATTGTGAAATAAAATTCCAAATCTGTTAGTTTAAAAGGAACTCACCATGATTTTTCCATATCATTTCCATTTAAAAATGTCTTCAAGAAATTCCCAAGAAGTGCACCAGTCCAACTGAAAGAAAGCATTGCAACTTTTATAAATCGAATTATATAACAACTGGATTATTACTACTACTACTTACTGTCATATCAGACAATCATGCTTATTGGATTTTCCATTTGAAGTGTTATTCTATATCAGTCCAAAATAAAATAGATGTTTGTAAGTTACATAAAACTTTATTGGAGAATATTAAAAATACTTCAATATATTTAAATAGAATTAAGTTACTGATTTTTCAAAAATTGTTCATAAAACAATAAATTAGGAAAGAACTTATGCTTATTGGATCTTATACCCATAAATCTTGGAATGTAGATAAATCAAACCAAGTGCACACAAACATTACTCTTAGAAAAGGATTATTTTCAGAGATTTATATGATATATAGAATTTTATTTTTAACAATTTCATGAAAGAACTAGAAGTAATCATGAAAAAAGAAATTATAATTCAAAATAATAAAATATAGTTTTGCAACAAATCATGCTGATAAAATACACATTAAAATCAAATAGAAATTGAGTTCATGAACTTATCCATGAACATTAATCAAAATTATAGTAAAAATTTATAAAAATAAATATATATATAAAACCCTGTGCAGCACAAGCTTATACAGGTATGATATTTCACATATTTTGAAATAAAAGTTACAACAGAAAAGCATTCGTATTGAAGTTAATCACACACGGTGATGCTAAATATTCTCAGCACTTTCTTCATATGAAATTATCAGAATGATTAAATTCAAACATCACACATAAGTGCAAATGAATAACTAAAAAAATATTATATGAAGAATAACATTTAATAAAATGTTATTTTTAATGAAAATCAAGATTCTTTCACAGCAAAACAACATATTAATTATGGCCCATTCTTTCAGTGTTGATTAACATTCATTATTATTTAAACTCATAAATCTAAGACAGACATTAGAGTCAGTCCCAATAGCAAACTCGATTGGCTACAGTAGCCAAGCGGTCATGATTTTAGACTCCCGACTAGTGGTTTTTGTCAAGTTATAGATTCGAGTCCTGATGCAACTAAAGATCCACCATGTAGCAAGGATGATTCATGTTAAATCTGGTTGAGATCTCAAGTCCTAAAGTTGGCATGGGATGAAAGTTTGGAGAGGGAGATATCAGCTTAGGTGCTGTCCTTGTCCCTTGATTGGGGCTCAAAATAATGAGGTTAGTCGCTAATAGCCCTTGCGTTGCTTCTCAGCGTGAAGTTAATAAACAATTACAATCACTAAATAACATTTACGAATATTTTTCTATCAAAATTGACATCATGCACAAGAAGGTGCATCTATTTTGTAATTCTAAGATTTGACATAATTTGACTGACATTTTTGACATAAATAGTTATAAGACATTGAGCATTTTTGGGTCTAAAGATCGGAACTGTTAGATTATAACAAAAAATATATTAAAAATATTTTGCTTGTATACTTTTATATATTAAATCTGTCAAAGTCCCATGTCCTCCTGTTGGTGTGGTAGTTTTGTGAGGGAGGTATCAGTTTAGATGTCGTACTTGTCATTTGACAGACTCAAAATTACAAGGTCTATCGCCAATAGCCTTTATGTTGCTTCTCAGTGCGACTTTAATAAACAATTACAATCACCAAACCTAATTAGTTTCACAATTCTCTTGTTTATTTACATTATGTATCAAATATAATCTGCATTGCATTATAAAATTCTGAGCTGTAATCAATTTCTATCATAATCAATTAGATACAAAAAATATGCATATGTTATGGAAAAATAAACTTACTCAAATGGTAATCTTCTTGCTTGGGATCTACTATCAAGTTTCATTAAGATATTCCAAACCATATTTACTAAATCTGTTTGAGTCTGTGAGGGGGAAAAAAGCACTGTCAAATGTTTACTTATCAGTTACTAAAACTTACTATATTAAACATTCCTTAATATTAATTTATTACCTAATTTAATGTGAAATCAAATAATTCAATATACAATAGCAAAATAACTATTTTGAAACATTTTAAGAATAAAATTGTTTTTAATAACCTAATTCCCCTGTCTCCCCTTTTCTTTATTTTAAGAATATTTTTAACAGTTAAAAAAACTTTGAACTCAAAACATGAATCCTTCAATCTATTACGTAGAAAGTTAATTCAATAAAATTATTTCAAAATATAGATTAGATTGATAGTAAAATTTAAACATGTAAAATATAAAAACTTTTAATAGGTAATAGTAAACATAACATGGATTTTAGTACATGTATATATAAATTTTTTTCATAACACAAATATGAAAATCAAAGCTGATCAAATGAGATTTAAAATTAGATTCCACCAAAATTAAAGAAAAAAAAAAAAATCCATTAAAAAAATCAATTTTCAAAATAAGATTATGTAGCAGATATGTGCACATTTTATTTTTGAGAGGAAAAAGGAAGGGAGGGGGAGGACTAGATTCTTACTAGTCGAATCATAGATGAGTACACAATGACTTTTAAGAAACAATTTAATTGAAGATGGTGAGAGCAGATACCCCAAACCCATATAAATATTTATTAAATTCTATTTTAAAAGCCTTGTTTACAAACAAAAGTTAACATTCAGTGAAAATGAAAGTCTAAAATACCTAACAAAAATGTACTGTTCTTGCAATATATATATATATATATATATATATATATATGTACATATACACCATACATACATATGAGACATCTAGCCAATGTCTGAAAGTTCTTTTTGAAATAAACACGAACAGTTATTAGGTTTTAATTTTCAAATTTTTTTGTTGAAGATCTTTTACATTTTAATATGGGAACATGTCACAAAAATAGGAAGCTGACAACATGGTAAAAAGCAGCGTGAAAAGAGGAAAGTGATCTGTCTGCAGAATGGCAGTCTTATAGTGACAAGTATGAATTATAAATATAACAATATAGAATAAAATTAAAGTTGTAAAAATTAGATTCGCAAAAAGATTGGTAGGAAAGGATTTGCTTGGGTGTTAAATCTAAAATACATTAAAATGAGGAAATTAGTTAAAAAGAATCTAACTCTAAAAGTAAGAATAAAAAGAATCTGTTATTCTAATACCTTCTCTTCATGTTTCATACAGGCTGCTGCATCCATCAGAAGAGTTAAGATATTTTCTCTTTCAGTTTGCTCAAAAAATAACACATCTGAAATACAAAAGGAAATCGTCACTATATACATAAAGAAATCACAGATGAAGTTATGATATGAGAAAATAAAAAAAATTGCTAAAACAAAAATTTATTATAAATATCAATCAGACAGAAAAAGACAAATGAAAGTTTACCAAACATGTCTGACAATAACTTTTAAGCAAGTATAATATTTTTTGCACATGAAAGAAAATTAGTAATAATAATTAAAGTTCAGTTAGTACAGGAATTGCATCACTACCAAGCCATTTATATCTTATATTGGAATGCAATATATTTTTAAAACAATACACTGATGCAAAACAGTGAAAGAATTTACCTGAACAAATTTTCGGCAAATGCTTGTAATCACCATTCAGATGGATAGCTTCAATCACAGCCAGAGTTATACTTGGTTCAGGAGTGTATGACTAAAAAAAAATAATAAGATACTGATACAGTATTCAATAAAAAATATTAAAAACTTGTGGCTCTTTGCATTTTTTACAGATTTTTTTTTTTTTTTTTTTAGCAAATTAAGCTCAAACAAATTAGGGATTGTATGTTTGTCAAATAATATATTCTACTTATTAAAAATATATTAATATAAGTTCATGAAGATGCTGAAAATAAAAATGAATTAAATATAATAAATTTATCAAAGCGTCCCAATGAGTTTAAACTTACTTTGGCATATAGCTGGAAAACAAATCTTAATACTAATAATATTATTAACAAATTTATTATTAATAAATTTGTTTCTTCATTAGGGAAAAGATAGAATGCATTTTCAATTTCAATCTTAATACTTTCAAATTTATGTTTTGACTTTGAAGAAAATTTTTTTTAAACATGTAGAATATAAAAGAACACTAACTCAAAGCAAAATAACAGCTCTAGAACTCTTGTAATTAAAAATGAGTTTATATGCCAGAATATATAGTTTGCTTCTTGCTTGACCGTTTCATCATATGTAATCATGCAGTCAGAGTTATTAATGGATATTCCATTAGTATATTTCTTTAAATAATTCATCAGAAACATTGTTATTTCATAAAACTTAATCATGGTTCTAGAATTTAAGAAATTCATATTTACAATGCAGTATTTTTGTTAAGTGCAGCATTTTATATTGTATTACAACTTTTAAATGTAAACAAAGTAATTTCAAGTAAACAAAATTTAATTAGAAAACATATAATACACAGTTTTAGCATGAGAACATTTCAAAATATATTTAGGTATACATTTTAAGTATTTTATAAATATTTTTTAGAATTTTTTATCATCATTAAATTATCTCTGCTTATACTGGAAATAAAAAAAGAAAATAATTAAACTAATGTTTTTAATCGACATAAAATACTAGATCATACTACATGATTTTAAAAAATTATCAAACATAAGAAACTTAACTGCTTGTCATTCTATATGCAATTAAACAAACAAACCAACAAAAAAAAAAAACCCACTATATAATGTATCAAAATAACAAAAAAGAAGAGAAGGTCAAATTTTTACAAAAAATATCTTAATATGACATTATTATAATATGTATATATTCTAAATAGAAGAATAAATTAAAAATGAAATTCACACATTGTTTAAAAAGTATTAAAGGAATTTTGCTTTTCTATAAAAAAAATTGAGCAATATAAATATAATAATGAAGAGCTATAAAATGTAACAATTCAATTACAAAAATATGTATAATCTAATAAGTAATATTTTATTACTTTGGTATAATACATTATGACTCCTGTTAATTATATGCAAATATTTAAAAAAAAACACATGAAATACATACATTAAAAAGACCAGAAACAATAAGGTGAAGAAAAAAAAGCAATGCTTACATTAGGCACATATTTTTCATAAATTTCCATTAGTTTATCAATTTCTTCCCATTTACATAAGAGTCTGAAGTAGAATTTACTGAAAAGAAAAGAACTTACTCTTTCAAATATTGATTAGACCTTGAAAAAAATCCTATCAATGATTAATGTACTGATACTCACATTGAACATGTCACAATTTGTATCAAATATGAACAAAAAAATTCTTTCCCTCCCAATTAACTTTTTAAGTAAATGCCTTATCTTAATAAAAATCTGCACGCACGCACACACAAGTTCATTAATGCAACTTTTCCATTATTACACTTATAAACTTCAATAATACATTTCATTTGATTAAAAATAAGCAATTTACATATGGTACATTTCATTTCAAGTAGCTTAGTGTATTGTATATAGGTGTTTCTTGAATACATTGAGTAGAGTGAGTGAAGGGCAGTATTTTAATGGCTCAAGAGCCAGATGTAGCTAAGCTGCACCAACTAAGGTAAAGCTGTAATCTAGATGTGAGAAAAAATTAATAAAAGATAAGTGATAGTACTTTAATGGTGTAATAGCTACAAGTGGTCATGCTGTGCTTAAAATAATATAAAGCTGTGATCAAAATGTTTGAAAAAATTGAAAAAATATAAAAATTGGTGGTCAAGGACAGTCGAAAATACAGAAGGAATGCTAGGATTTTCAGGAGTATGCACCCGTATTTATCAAAGACAGTAAACCCCATAGGAAAGAAAAATATCCCTATGGTGCCTCAGGGTCATGATGACCATACCTACACAAAGAAAGTAAATCCCCGAGTCCCCAACCGAGAGGACCAGTACCTTGATGTATTCTGCATGCTTGGCTATACTCCAAGACACTGGGTACCCATTTTAGTTGCCTCTTACAGCATGGATAAGCAACATTGGGACTGTTCTTTCACATCCGATCACATATATTGATTAGAATAAAATATTTAATAAAAAAATATTAAAAATTAATTTAATTTAAATTACTGATAGCTAAAAGTATTCAAGTAAATAAAATACAAGTGAAAATGCTTGATTTGAAATTGCATGTTTTAGAATAAGAGGGAAAATCCCCAAATATAAAAAATATTTATTTTTAATGGGCAGAATAAAAATTTAAAAGTATTATTAGAAAATTTACTTAAACACCATTGGGATTGTCAACAATACAAGAGCTCATTTGTTTTACATTATTTGTAGTATAGAGTCTGGATTTGATAAAGAATATTTCAATAAATAAATAAATTCCAATAAAAACCTAAGTTATGGTATTTTTAATAATTATTTCAAAAATGAACTTTTAATACATGGCACCACTACCAATACAAAATTCTATAGTCTATAATCTACACTTATGCTTGCTAAAATTGCAATACCATGAAACAATCGTGAAAAAGGTGAATTTTCAGCAAATGCAAACTAGGGTATGATATTCAAATGATAGAAATGATTAGAAATTTACAGTCATAATGCATGCATGTTCTGAGCAGCACCCTATACATGACTGATCTAGTCACATAAATTGAGAGCAATAGCATGGCATTGAAAGTTGTTGGAGGCTGTCAGTCACTAACAACTTTCAAGTGAAACTTGTTACAAGAAATTATTATTCCTCTAAGGCAATACTAGATGGTATATAAACAAGTAACAGAGTTTGAACGAGGGCAAATCTTAAACTTCCGCAGCCCCTTCTGACACAAAACCTTCGCACCTGAGGCTAAAATTGGCCCTTAAACATAGAGTCAGGCATACTGATTGGCAACAAGTTGTCTTTCTGGATGAACCCCACTTCAATTTGAGTTAAATGATGGCAGCATTTGCATTAGATGCTATACTGGTGAGCGCCATCTTCAGGAGTGCATTATCCAATATTGTAGATATCAGATAGAAGCAATTTGAAATTCTCTTCCTCTGTTACAAATTCAAACTCTGTTTGATACGATGCCATGAAGAATAGAAGTACATATTGCAGCACATGTCGGCTTTCCAAAATACTAATTTTTAACATGTAATCTTGTTCTTTTGCTTTATACATTTAGTTGTTTATTAGTATTCATACAGTCCGCTTATGGAGTAAATTTCCATAAAATCTAACATGTCCTTCATGGTGTTGCAACTTTTATGAACATAAATATATTTTTTCTTTATTTTGAAGGATTGCATTTTATGAATAAACATAATTTTAAGGAAATACAATAATTTTGAAATAAAAATTTCATACTAAAAAAGTAAATTATAATTTATGTCATAAAAACAAAAGATAAAACTGAACTTT
Source organism: Nephila pilipes (assembly GCA_019974015.1). Taxonomy (NCBI): domain Eukaryota; kingdom Metazoa; phylum Arthropoda; class Arachnida; order Araneae; family Nephilidae; genus Nephila; species Nephila pilipes. The sequence continues at coordinate 35,096 of BMAW01012636.1, read as the reverse complement.
TTAATCAATAATTCTAATTTCCTTTTCTTGTTCTGGATACAACATTTACAGATTACATATTAAATATCAGCTGCTCATTGGAAGTCATATATACTCATCATTAATATAATTAATTTGTATCTTTGATGCTCTTATTGTAAAACAAGTCATTTAAAAACATTTCATACAAAGTTTATCTGTACTTAAATTGCTATTTTGAATCATTCTTAAATATTTTATCTACTAATTACTCATTGTAAAAGTTCCATATTATAAAACAAAATTACATATTTTTTTCTATAAATAGTTCAAATTTATAACATTAAAGTTATTCTGAAATTAATTAAAAATGAATCTCCAAAATGGCATTAAAATTAAAGCTTGAATATAAATATTAATATAAACATTAATTTTCAAAAGTGAGCATATGAAGATAATGAATTTTGTTTCTGAAATAACATTGTATTATAAATAACAAAATAGCTATAAGTATTGAAGAAGCATTAGTTTGTAAAAAAAACCCCAAATAAATATAGAGTTTTGAATAAATATACATTAATGACAATATAAATATGAATTAAAAATACAACTTACAAATACATAGATTCAGAAAAAGAATTGCCTAAAAGTTTGCAGTTATTTTTTAATTCAAGAAGGTTATGAATACGATGTCCCAGATCTTTGTCCATAGTACCTTTATCACACTAGAAAATACAAGTAAATCTTATTATATACCATGATAATGGAAAAATATTCTAATAAATAATGCATAAATTTATTGAGATAAATTTTATACTTACTAACTCCATTGCAGTAGAAAAAAATAAAACTAAAAAATAAAAATAATAAAAAATTGTTACATTTTCTTACAATTTTTATTTTTTAAGGTAATTTGTTTAGAATATATTACATTTGACTCAAAATTTAGCTTTTTACCTTATTTTAAAGCAACAAACACCAAAGGCTTTTAATAGATTTTTTAAAAATACAGATGTTTAATTTGTATTCAGATTTAATTTCTTTACATTGTTAAAACTAATTACAGAAAACTAATTAATCACAAATAATAGTTAAAAAACACACAGAATTTTAAAAATTCTGGAAGGATTATATACAACTTTTTTTTTACCTATTGCACATTATTTATGTCTTTATTAATATATGGTTACTCAATTATGCATTTTAAAAGAACAGTCAATATTAATTTCAACTATATAAGATGTTTAATATACTTTAATATAAATTATGCTAATATAAATTAAAGATGTTTAATATA